>CM060355.1:96358269-96453269 GCA_030545235.1 Helianthus tuberosus | reverse complement strand
TGCTTGGGGGAGGAGTAGTTATGCTCGTGCACTTTTTGAGATCTCTGCCGAAAACGATTTTAAAGAAGAATTAGTCATTGCTGTTCCAGATCTTGATGGAGATGGTTTCATTAAAGAGAAGTTGTATGTCGAGTATGAGTGGAGTCCGCATAGATGTAGTCACTGTCGTGTGTTTGGTCATTCTGATGAAGGGTGTCCGAAACAAGTTAGGACTAATCTGAAGCAGGGGAACATGGGAAATAATGGGAAGAAACAAAAGGAGGTAGTGAAAAATCGTGGACAGGGTAAGAATAGGGTTGATGATGATGGGTTTACGATAGTTGATGATAGAAAGACTCCAAAAAGAGTTGGTTTTCCAGTCAATAAGCAACCACCAAAGTTTGAATACAGGCCAATAGGAATTAAGACGGATAGAGGTATCAAAAAAGCTGATAAACCGTTTAATCTGGTGTCTAGTAACCCTTTTGATGTCTTAAGGGATGATGTTGGGGAATCTAGTAAGTCTGGTCAGGATATGGAAGGTGGGACCGAAAACTCTGATGATGAGGAGGTGGTGGAAGTATATAATGAAACGAATGAATTTCTTAAAGCTGACTCGGGCTGTGATGTTCATAAAAAAAGGGGCAAGCACTCCTTCTCCCAAGGTGTTTAAATGATTAGTTTGGCTGTTTGGAATGTTCGGGGTTTGAACCGGCCTCTAAAACAGAATGAGGTTCGTCAGGTTGTTAAAAATAATAAACTTAGTTTGTGTGCAATCTTAGAGTCTCATGTGGATATGGATAATCTTCGTAAAGTTTGTAACGTTGTCTTTAGAAGATGGGATTGGACTTCTAATGGGGGTTGTTGTAATAAAGGCGCTCGTATTATCTTGGGATGGGATCCTGTGGAGGTGGATGTTATGGTTATTGCTCAGACGGCTCAAATCTTACATGTCCAGGTTAATTGTAAAGCTAATAAGAGTATGTTTTTTTGTTCTTTGGTCTATGCTGCGAATTATTATGTTGATCGTAGGGAACTCTGGCAGAATCTTCGTATGCACAAGGGCCTAGTACATGATAAACCTTGGGTTATTATGGGAGACTTCAACTCTGCTCTTAATCTTGAAGATAGATCGATTGGTTGTTCCTCTTTCTCTCCTGGTATGCGTGAATTTAAAGATTGTGTTGAGGATATTGAGGTCTTTGATATTAAGCGAACGGGTTTTCAATACACATGGAGTCAAAAACCCAAAAAGGGTGTCGGGTTATTAAAGAAGATTGATAGAATTATGGGTAACGTTCCTTTTGTTACCTCTTTTCCTCAATCGGTTGTTGTGTTTAGACCTTATGGAGTTTCGGACCATTGTCCGTGTGTTTTGAAATTGTTCTCGGCTGAGAAGTCCAAACCAAGACCTTTCAAGTTTGCCAATTTCTTGGTGCATAAGCCTGGTTTTTTTGGATATTGTTACTTCAAAGTGGAATGTAAACGTTGATGGGGTTCACCAGTTCCGTGTTGTTAAGAAACTTACTCAAATGAAATCTTCTCTTCGTGCTCTTTTATATCAGCAAGGGAACTTACATGTAAAGGTTGTGAATTTAAGAGGAAAGCTTGAAGCTATTCAGCGTGACATTGATAGGGACCCGATGAATGATTCGTTACGTTCTCAAGAGGCTTCGGTGCTTCGTGATTTTCAGGAGGCGTCGCTTGATGAGGAAAGGTTCCTAAAGCAGAAGTCTAAAGTAGAATGGCTTCATGCTGGTGATGCTAATACGGCATACTTTCACACGTCGTTAAAGTGTAGGAACCACATTAATCGTATTGAGGCCATTTCTGATTCGAGTGGTAACCTGTTTGAGGGAGATAAGGTGGCGGCAGCTTTTGTTAATCATTATGAGCATTTTCTAGGTTGTCAAGGTCAAGTTTCTTTGGTTCCTTCACCTGATCTCTTTTATAATAAGTTGAATCCTGATAGTGCTAATCATATGGTTCGGCCGGTTACTTTGGAGGAAATTAAATCAGCTATGTTTTCTATTGGGAATGATAAAGCTCCGGGCCCGGATGGTTATACGGCTGCGTTTTTTAAGAGTACTTGGCAAATTGTGGGAAGTGATGTTTCGAAGGCTATTCTTGATTTTTTTAATACAGGCAACCTTCTTCAACAACTTAATCACACTTTAGTCGCTTTGGTTCCCAAGGTGTCGACTCCTTCCAGTATTACTGATTATCGCCCTTTATCATGTTGTAATGTTATTTTTAAATGTATCAGTAAGGTGTTGGCGGATCGATTGAAGGGTTATTTGAACGAGATTGTTAGCATTAACCAATCAGCTTTCGTTCCTAGTCGGAAAATTTCAGATAATATTCTTCTTACACAGGAATTAATGCATAACTATCATGGTGATTTTGGTCCACCGAGGTGTGCTTTTAAGGTAGATATCCAAAAGGCTTACGATACGGTTGAGTGGAGTTTTCTTAAAACTGTGTTGCTTGGTTTTGGGTTTAATGGTATCATGGTAGACTGGATCATGCTATGTGTGTCTACCGCCTCTTATTTGGTTTGCGTAAATGGGAATATTCATGGTTTCTTTAAAGGAAAATGGGGGTCTAAGGCAGGGTGATCCTCTATCCCCTTATCTTTTTACTCTAGTTATGGAAGTTTTGACTTGCATTCTGAACCATGCGACGAGAATTGATTCTTCTTTTCGGTTCCATAATAAATGTGAGAAGCAGAAAATCGTGAACCTGTGCTTTGCGGATGATTTATTCCTTTTTGCTAGGGGTGATGTGGCTTCGGCTAGGTGTGTTATGCTTTCCCTCATAAACTTCACAAAAATGTCGGGATTGGTTCCTAGTGTTCAGAAGAGTACATGGTTTTTCTGTAATGTCCCGAATCATGTTAAAAGAGAAATTTTGACTATTATGCCGTTTGTTGAGGGTACGTTGCCTGTCAGATATTTGGGGGTTTCTCTTATTTCTTCTAGGCTGTTGTACAAAGATTGTAGCATTCTTGTGGAGCGCCTAGACCGTCGGATTGATAATTGGAAGAATAAAATGTTGTCGTTTGCTGGTAGACTTCAACTAATTATCTCGGTTCTTTCAGCTCTTCATGTGTATTGGTCTTCGGTTTTTATTTTACGAGCTAGGGTGGTTAAGGAATTGGAAGCTAAAATGCGGAATTTTCTGTGGGCTCAGTCTTCTTCTAAGCATGGTAGGGCGAAAGTTTCTTGGAAATCTATCTGTGTGCCGAAGTGTGAAGGGGGTTTGGGTATTCGTCGGATATCTGATTTTAATAAAGCTCTTATGGTTTCGCATATTTGGAGTATTCTAAGTAATCGTCCATCCTTATGGGTTGCTTGGATCCACTCTTATCGTTTAAAAGGGCGGAATTTTTGGGATCACAAAGTGCCGATTAGTTGTTGTTGGAGCTGGAGGAAGATGGTTTAGCTTCGGCCCATGATTCGTCAACATGTCTGGTCTATGCTTGGAGATGGCAGAAATACTTCAGCCTGGTTTGACACATGGAGCAACATTGGTCCGCTATGTTCTTTCTTGCCTCCGAGAGTCATAACTCGAGAGGGTTTTTCCCTCAATGCTACAGTTGCGGATATGTCTTCTAATGGTTCTTGGCTTTGGCCGGCTGCTTGGAGGGATATGTTTCCAGTTCTTATTCAACTCGACCACATGCAACGGAATTTAAATGCTCAAGATCGTCTTCTTTGGAAACATGGTGATAAGGTGGCCGAACACTCTTCTTCTAGAGTTTGGGAGTCCGTTCGTACAAGGGATCAGGAGGTGGATTGGGCTATACTCATTTGGTTTTCTCAATGTATCCCTCGACATGCTTTTCTGATGTGGCTTATTGTGCGACGTAAGTTGCTAACTCAGGACCAAATCTTGCAATGGAATCATACACGGTCTACCAACATGAACATGATGTGTTGCCTGTTGTGTTATGAAAATGTTGACTCGCATGACCATTTATTTTTTGAGTGCAAGCTTTCCACGCAAGTTTGGGAAATGGTTCGTTCAAAAGCTGGTATGGAGAATCTGGATCCAAAGTGGAGTGCTATTCTCGACTGGCTTGGTCTTCATTCACGTTCAAAGTCAGCAAACAATTTGGTGTGCAGATTGTTAGTTGCGGCCCTGGCTTACACTATTTGGCAGGAAAGGAATAATCGGTTGTTCAGGAATCATGCCAGACCACCGGATACTTTATGTTAGGCTGTGTTAGAAAGTGTCAGATATAAATTGATGGGGCTTAGATTCAAGAATACTGCGAGGGTTCGGGAACTACTTGAGAAGTGGGACATTCAAGGAGCTGATTTGGTCATGGATAATGGATGAGTTCGCATAGCTCTAACGTGCGTTAGTCTAGATAGTTTGTCTAGTGGGAGTTTTTTGTTTTACTTTTAGTTGCTTATTTTTGTTATACTTTCATGGGGGTATGTCCCATGTTTGAACTAGTAAGGATGTTACCTTACTACTTCTTTTGATTGTTTGTGAATATATAGAATAACCGGGGTAACCCTTTACCCAAAAAAATTTTAGGTAGTCAATTCAATGTCGGCTTCTTCAAAACCCTTTTTCTGCTAGTGAGCTTTTCTTTGAAACCATCTCGGAGAAGTTCAAAGGAAGTAGTAGCTCTAGCTTTAGGGAATCAGCGGATTTTTCATATCCTCCTTCGGTCTCTTTCTCTAAGCTTATGGGAGAAAGAATCATGCACTCATACCCCCAGAGTTTATACTTATTATCTGCTATAAAGAACCAAAGAAAGGATTGGCTCACTCCAATAGTCAATGCTACCCCTACCAGCCATATGGACCCAAAGAAGAAGCGCTCTAGCGCGGATGACGGATGACACCTACCAATTGCCCAAAGCGTTCAAACCAACCCTTGTGATGTCACTAAACGAAAGTTTTCTTTTAGGGCAGTGATCAGGAACAAAACAAACCCAATTCCCTAAACATGGGCTAATCCTTATCTTTAAAGATTAGCTGGGAAAGGGCTCCGTAACATTTTTTTTTGGGTAAAGTGTTACCCCGGTAAATTTTATATCAACAAACAAACAAACCAAGTGAGAAGCAAAAACACTTCTCAGTTCTCTCAGAAGACATGCCAACCAAGAGTAAACACGCTACAAGCAAACAAAGAAAAACACCAACAAAGTACACCAGTCAAAACAAAAGACTTGACAAAAAAAGCAAACTAGCCATTATCATCATCCACAACTAGTAAACCCCTTGGAAGCGCCCACTCACGAAGAAGACGTTCCATTTGCATAGAATTCTTGAATCTCATCGTTTGAAGCTTTAATCGAACTGTCGAAAGAATTACCTCCACAAGCTGCATCTTATTTCTTCTTTTAGCCGTGAATAGTCTACGGTTTCTTTCATCCCATACAAAATATGCCGGCGCACTAACCACAAGTTTTGCAATGACATGAGAGGCCTTTTTCGAGTTTGCAATGCCCAATAGGTAGTCAAATATAGCATGCCACTGATTAGAGATAGCACTCATATCCGCTTTCTGTTTCACACCTTCCCAGATATCCACCGCATAGCCACACTTAAAAAACAAATGTTCATGCGAGTCAGGACCGGACTTACACAAAGAGCAACACATAAGATTGAAATTAGTATTCCCAGATGAGTTCCATGTGCGCATAATATCTTGAGTCTTCAGTTTTATGTTAACTATGAGCCACATAATAAACGAGTATCAAGGAATCGCTTGAGAGAACCACACCACCTTCGTCCATTGCACCTCAGTCTGAACGGTTCGAACATCCTCCCATACCGAAGCTGTACTAAAATCCTCCTTCATACCCACTCTAGATTTCCATACCAGCTTATCACTTGTATTTTCATTCAATATAATCTGCCGTAGGTTTGTTAAGACCGGGAAATGCTCAACCCACCTAGTCGGCCATCTCCATTCACCATTTTTTTTTGGGTAAAAGGTTACCCCGGTGAATCAAACCAATAAAACAAGTGGGGAGAAGAACAAACCCCAGTTCTCTAGAATGACATGCCATGCTAGAGCAAACAAAAAAACAAGCAACAAGCAAACACGACTCGACACACTTGTCAGTCAAAACAATCAAAAAAAAAAACTCTATACTAGCCACAATCGTCATCTTCAACCAGAAGGCCTCGAGGCAAGCTCCAATCCTGAAGAATCCTCTCCAATTGACTTGTTCTTTTAAACCGCATCGTATGAAGTTTCATTCTGACTGTAGACAAAATAATTTTAGCAAGCTGACCCGCACTCCTTCTCTTATCCGAAAACAACCGTCGATTTCTCTCCTGCCAGACAAAATACACTGCTGCACTAACAACCATCTTGCTAATTACATGCCTTGCATTCTTAGAGTTTGCGGTTTGCACCAAGTGACCGAAAATCATATCCCACGAGTTCATAACCGAACTCAAACCCGCTATAACCTTAACACCATTCCAAACTTGAGCACTATATGAGCATTCAAAGAAGAGATGCTCCTGAGAATCCGGACCCATCGAACACAGAGAACAACACATCAAGTTGAAATTCATATTGCCCGACGCACTCCACGTAGCAATTACATCCTGAGTCTTCAATTTCTTGTTAACCAAAAGCCATATGAAAAACGAATGGCGCGGAATAGCTTGCGGAAACCAGATCATAGACGACCATTGAACATCATTCTGCGTGACCCGAATAGCATCCCAAACATTGAATGTACTATACTCCACCTCCTTTCCATCAGAAGATCTCCAAACGACCCTATCAAGCATAGGCCGAAGCTGAACCTGCTACATGTTATGAAGCATAGGGTATCGGGTAAGCCATTGATCAGGCCATCCCCATACCCCATGTCGAAAAACATCCGCCACCTTTGCATTCATCATGAAACCAGCATTCGAAATGGCTCTAGGAGTGATAAATGAGCTCAAAGGGCAAATGTTATCCCATTTATCAAACCACATCGATGCATGTTTACCATCACCAATCTTTGTCCAAAAATGTTGCTGGACCAAAGGCCGAAGATTTTAACAACTTCCTCCAAGTCCAAGTGGCATTGCTTCGCAGCGGAAGATCCCAAAAACTCTGGCCCCTAATACGATACGAGTGTATCCATTTAACCCAAAGCGATTCCCTCATTGAAAGAAGGTTCCGTATATGAGCCACCATAAGGGCGTTGTTCATATCCACAATACGACGAATGCCCAAACCACCTTCCTTTTTCGGCAACGAGACTCTCTCCCACTTCATTTTAGCTTTCCCTTTGATGTCGTTACCTTGAGACCACAAGAAGCGTCTCATCCTACCCTCCAACTCGCCAATGGTGCGTTTAGGAAGCATAAAAACCGCTGCCCAATATATATGCATAGATGAAAGCACAGATCGAATAAGTTGAAGTCTCCAACCAAACGAAAGACTTTTACTTTTCCAATCATTTATACGTCTATCCATATTCTCAACAAGCCGATTACAATCCTTATACGAGAGCCGAGACAAAATAAGAGGAACTCCTAGATACCGAACTGGTAACTGCCCCTCCTCAAACGGCATAAAGCTTCGAATACGGTCTTTAACATAGGTAGGAACGTTAGCAAAGAAAACGGTGCTTTTACTCATACTCGGCACAAGCCCTGACATGTTTTTGAAAAGATTAATGGCTTCAAGAATGACTTTAGCTGAGCCTTGATCCCCTCGAGCAAATAAAAACAGGTCATCCGCAAAGCAGATATTCTCTCTCCTTATGGCGATTTCCTGTTCTTCATGAATCCCTTGTTTTTTCTTTGTTATCTTATGCATAACAGTCTGTGATTAGGGTTTTGATTCTTCAAAATTCTATAACGAACTAGTTAGCATTAGGGATCGATCTAAAACTAGGGTTTTTGTTCTTTTTTCCTGTTCATTCGCCGCCTTGGTAAGCTGTCTGAAACCCTGATTTATTAAGCTAGTTGTTATTGATTGCGGTTAACTGAGATTAATTTAGCTAGATTGATACTCTGGTTTAATCGATTAAGGGTTGAAGACTGTTTCTAGGGTTTTAAGGATTAGGGTTTTCGTTTTTGTTCTTGTTGCTTGCATGGTTCAGACGTTGACTGAGGAGTGGGATTAATTATGTTTCATTGTGCATGGAGAGAAATAGGGATAGGGGTTGGATGATTTAGGGTTTCAATCTTTTACTGAAAAGTTGCATGGGGGTATTTTTATTACTTCGAAGGGTACAATGCCGATGCAGGTTCAGGAGACTCGTGAAGGTAGGGGCTTGGAGAATCTAGGGTTTCAATCATTTGCTGATAAGCCTTCATTGTTTAGCAAGCCGATAAACATTGATGGTAACCCTATGATGCCTCGTCGTGGAGTTATTAACGTTATAGACGAATTGGAAAAAGTTACTGTTCCAGTTCCTTTGGTATCCACTAATGCTGATGGTAGGGATGACCAGAACCAATCATCATCGACACCGGTCTCTTATGCTGAAAAACTTCAATCTAATGTGCGGAACAGAAAGGAAATTAATTTTCGTTTGATGGTGCCATTGGAGACCCGAGAGGATGCGGATGTGGTCATTCCTAAAGAGGTAGTTAAGAAGGTTCAAGATAAGTTTGATAATGTTCTTTATGGTTATTTTTTAGGGAATAGATTACCGTTTCCTGTGGTTGAATACTATGCAAAAAATGTCTGGGCAAAGTTTGGTTTTTCAAAGCTCATGATGAATTCCAATGGCTTCTTCTTTTTCAAGTTTGATTCTAAGGATGGTCTGATGAAAGTTCTGGAAGGGGGGCCATGGTTGATAAGAAAAGTTCCGTTATTTTTAAACATATGGTCGCCGAAGGTTAGCCTAAAAAAAGATGGTATCAAATCTGTCCCAGTTTGGGTTAAATTACATAATGTGCCGATTTCGGTATACACGGATGATGGTTTAAGTTTGTTGGCTTCTAAGTTGGGGGTCCCGAAAAGGTTGGACTCTTATACAGCGGATATGTGTGCCAAGAATTGGGGTAGGAGTAGTTATGCTCGTGCTATGATTGAGGTAAATGCGGAGAATGATCTGAAAGACCATATTACTATTGCTATCCCTAAAATGGATGAAGAGGGATACATTATGGAACGAGTGAAAGTGGAATATGAATGGAAACCGTTACGGTGTGCAACATGCTGTTTATTTGGTCATGATGAGGCTACGTGTAGTAAAGTTGACAAGGGTAAAGCTAAACAGGTGATTGTTGATGAGGAAGGCTTTGTAACGGATAAGCGGCGAGTGGCAAAACAATTTTTTCCTCAAAAGAAGCAAAAACCTAGGTTTATGTATAAACCAAAGACGAACAAATCTGGAGCGAGTACTTCTGGAACGAAAAAGGATGATCAGACCAGCAGTGGGCCGCCAACAGTGAAAGTGGCAAACTCGTTTCAGGCTTTAGCTATGGATGGGGATGGAGAAGGATCGAGGGATGCTAATGTTCCTGTTCAAATGGAAAGAGTTATTGAGAAGGTCACCATTCCGAGAGGTTCTAGAGACTATCCCAACGGAAATGTCAAAATTTATGGCTAGCAACTTAGCTGACAGTCAATCTGAGGGGGCAAGCACTCCCGGCTCTATGGGTTTAAATGGGTAGTGTGGCATCATGGAATATAAGGGGTTTGAATCGTCCCCTGAAACAAAACGAGGTCGGTCTTCTTGTTGCCGAAAATCAGTTAAGTATTTGTGCTATATTGGAGACACATGTGAATGTGAATAATTTAGTGAAAGTGTGCAAGTGTGTCTTTCGTAGTTGGAGCTGGACGTCGAATGGGGATTTGTGTCAACGAGGTACCAGAATTATCTTGGGGTGGAATGCGGATGATGTGGATCTCATGGTGCTGTCACAATCGGACCAGGTTATTCAAACTCAGGTTCGTTTAAAAGCTGATTCCAAAATTTTTCTTTGTTCCTTTGTCTATGCGGAGAATAAGTATCAAGATCGTTGAGTTCTTTGGGAGGATTTATGCAAGCATAACAGCTTTGCTCGTGGTAAGCCGTGGATGGTCTTGGGGGATTTTAACACAGCTCTTAATATGGAACATTCTTTATATGGCCCTTCAAATCACACCATAGGTATGAGAGAATTTTTTGACTGTATTCAAGATGTGGAGCTTATGGATGTTCAAAGTCATGGTTTACATTATACCTGGAACCAGAAACCTAAAGAGGGTATTGGAGTACTTAAGAAGATTGATCGAATTATGAGTAATGTTAAGTTTATGGATATGTTTCCGGATGCTTACGCGATGTTTAAGCCAGCTCGTATTTCTGATCACACTCCTTGTATTCTGAAATTACCTTCTATTACTCGCACTAAACTGAAGCCTTTTAAGTTTCCGAATTTCCTGACCACTAAGGAGGAATTTAGACAGTATGTTACTACTGAATGGGCTAAAGAAATTCAGGGTTTTGCCATGTTTTCTATTGTTAAGAAGTTGAGAAACCTGAAACCATGTCTTCGTAAACTCCTTCATCAGCAAGGTAACCTTCATGAAAAGGTATGTCGGCTGCGTAAGGAACTTGATGATATCCAGCAACTTGTTGACGATAATCCGTTAGATGTGGGTATCCGTGACACGGCTGCAAAATGTCTTAGTGATTATCAGGTAGCAGGTTATGATGAAGAGTGTTTTTTAAAGCAAAAATCCAAGGTTCAGTGGCTATGTGCTGGTGACTCTAATACTTCCTATTTTCACAAATGTGTGAAAAGTAGGAATGCTAGAAACAAAATTAGCTGTATTAATGATGTGTATGGAAATCGGTTTGAAGGTGAGGATATCCCAGGAGCTCTAGTAGATCATTACTCGAATTTCTTGGGCATGGCTCAGTTGGTTTCCAGATTTGATGATGGGGACTTGTTTCTTAATACGCTTAGTCAACATACGGCTGACCATATGATTAGACAGGTGACTCGTGAAGAGGTTAAACAAGCAATGTTTAGCATTGGTGATAATAAGGCCCCTGGTCCTGATGGTTTCACGTCGGCGTTCTTTAAACATGCTTGGGATATAGTGGGAGATGAGGTGACGAATGCTGTGCTTGATTTCTTTGAGAATGGAAAACTTTTAAAGCAAGTCAATCATACTATTCTTGCTCTGGTTCCTAAGATGGATACTCCTAATTCGGTTCTTGATTACCGTCCTATCTCTTGCTGTAATGTTCTTTATAAGTGCATTAGCAAGATAATCACGGACAGAATTAAGGGGAGCTTGGATAAATTGGTAAGCATAAATCAGTCGGCGTCTGTTCCGGGCAGGAAAATATCAGATAATATTCTTCTTACGCAGGAATTGATGCACAATTACCATCTTAACAGAGGTCAACCGAGATGTGCTTTTAAGATTGACATCCAGAAGGCGTATGATACGGTTAGCTGGCCGTTTCTTGAGTCAATTCTGCACCACTTTGGATTTCACCATAAAATGGTTAATTGGATCATGACATGTGTTACTACGGTGTCCTATTCGTTAAGTATCAATGGTGAGCTGCATGGTTACTTTGCAGGGAAGCGTGGTCTTAGACAAGGGGATCCAATGTCCCCTTATTTGTTTACGTTAGTCATGGAGGTTTTGTCCCTTATACTTCAACAAGCTGCTTCGAAATCTTCTTTTAAGTTTCATGCTCATTGCTCTAAGCAGAAGATTATAAATATTTCGTTCGCAGATGACTTGTTCTTATTCTCTCATGGTGATAGTGTCTCGGTGAAGCACTTAAAAGAGGCTCTTCATAAGTTTACTCAGATATCGGGCCTAGTTCCCAGCTTGCCAAAAAGTATTGTTTTCTTCAGTAATGTGACGCGCAGTATGAAAGATCAGATTTTGAACTTATTGCCCTTTCAAGAGGGTTCGTTGCCTGTGCGTTAGCTGGGAGTCCCGTTGATTTCAACGAGACTAGCTGCTAGAGACTGTAAAATTCTTCTTGAACGTATGGAAAGACGAATAGATAACTAGATGACTAAATCCCTGTCGTTTGCAGGGAGACTCCAGTTAATCAATTCGGTTCTTGCAGCCATGTACTCTTATTGGGCTTCGGTTTTTATGCTTCCTTCTAGTGTTATAAAGGACCTGGAGAAAAGGTTACGCAGATTTTTATGGAATGGTGGTAATCAGGGATCGGTTCGTGCTAAAGTCGCCTGGAAGGAGGTGTGTACCCCGAAAGATGAGGGTGGTTTGGGTATTCGTAGTATTATGGATGTTAATAAAGCTTTTTTGACTTCCCATATCTGGAGCATAATTACTAATCGTCCGTCTCTTTGGGTTCAGTGGATTCATTCTTACAAGTTAAAAGGTAATAATTTTTGGGAGGTTCAGTGCAGGGGTAATGTTAATTGGGGTTGGAGGAAGCTCTTGTCTATCCGATCTAAAGTTCGTCCCTTCATTTGGAAGTCTATTCACAGTGGTCGTCAAACTAATGCGTGGAGTGACAATTGGTGTACTTGCAGCCCTATTCGTTCGTTTGTTACTCCGCGGAATATTGCTAGAGCTGGTTTTTCTCTAAGCACAACGGTGGCGGACCTTGTTGCTGACAACAGGCAATGGAGATGGCCTCAGGCGTGGTATGATCTTTACCCGGTTCTCATAAATATTCATACCCTTCACCTTATGCCTGATATGGAAGATCGGTTTTGTTGGAAAGACCTGGAAGGCAATTTACAGTTTTTTAGATACTGGGAGGTTTGGAATAATTTGCGGTATAGAGAGAATAAGGTAGTTTGGGTCAACTCGGTTTGGTTCAGTCAATGCATTCCTAGACATTCCTTTCATTTGTGGTTGGTTATAAAGAGTAAGCTAAAGACGCAAGACAGGATGGCTGTTTGGGAAGCGGGAAGTGCTACTAATCTTCGGCTTATGTGTTGTCCCTTGTGCAGATATGATCGTGATTCTAGAGATCACCTTTTTTTCCAATGTTCCTATGCTTCAGAGGTTTGGAGTTTGGTTAGGAATATGGTTGATATGGGTAGTGTTAATGATACATGGTCCTCGATTATGCAGTGGATGGAGCTCAATGCTAATTCTAGAACTCTTGAACATATAGTTTGCAATATTCTGGTGGCAGCTTCCACGTACTTTATATGGCAAGAACGGAACAACCGTTTATTCTCTCAAGTTCAGAGAAGTGCTAGTGTGCTCTCGAAGGTTATTATAGATACAGTGCGACTCAGGATTATGGGATTCAGAATCGGTAGAGACCCGAAGCAAAAGAAATTATTGGATAGATGGCTGATTTCGAAGAAGAATATGGATATTGATCCTGGCTACCGTGGTTGTAGTCTACTAGCTTTTCTTTGTGTGTTTGGGGCTGTGTTTTTTTCTCTAGTTGTTTGTTTTGGCTGTGACTGTTTTTCGTGTTTTGTTTGTTTGTGTCCTAGTCTTGGTATGCCAAGTCTAGTAGTGTGAGTCGATGTCTAGATGCACCCTGTTTTGTTCTTGTTGGTTGATATATAAAATTCACCAACCCTTTACCCAAAAAAAGCAGATATTCACAATCCGCTGCTTATCACACTTGTGATGGAATCTGAAGTCAGGAGATATTGCGACTTGCTTTTGAAGAATTAGAGTAAGAACTTCCATAACCAGCATAAACAAATAAGGAGACATTGGATCTCCTTGGCGCAACCCTCTTCTCCCTTTAAAATAACCGAACAAATTACCATTCATAGCTAAGGAAAACGAAGTGGTCGAAACACACGCCATAATCCACTTAACCATCTTACTATCAAATCGAAAACCATTTAACATGTGCCGGAGAAACTTCCAATCAACCGTATCGTAAGCTTTCTGAATGTCTACTTTAAAAGCACATCTAGGAGGCCCCACATTCCGATGATAGTTATGCATTAGCTCTTGAGTTATCAGAATGTTATCTTGAATTCTTCTACCCGGCACAAAAGCTGATTGATTACTATTGACAATACTATTCAACCCTTCCTTAATACGATTTGTAATAATCTTGCTTATGCACTTATATAAAGTGTTATAACACGATATCGGCCTGTAATCAGTAATTAAAGAGGGAGTAGGAACCTTGGGGATTAAGGAAATGATTGTATGATTAAGTTGTTGTAACAGCTTGCCATTAGCAAAGAAGTCTCGAACCGCCTCACAAACATCCTTAACAACAATGTCCCAAGACTTCTTAAAAAATACCGAGGTGTAACCATCTGGACTCGGAGCTTTGATACCCGAAATCGAAAACATAGCCAACATTATTTCCTCATCAGTGACCTGCCTAACCATATGCGCAAATTGTTCATTTGTTAGGACATTGTGGAATAAATCCGAAGATGGAGTCACCCCTATACTACTCTCAGAACCAAAGAAAGCCGAGAAGTGGTCCACCATGACTTGATTAACAGAACCTCCTTCGTGAAGCAGACCCGTAGAGTCACGAACTGCAAATATTTTGCTCCTATGATTCTTTGCTTTTACCACATTATGAAAGTAACTAGAATTAGTGTCGCCCAACTGAAGCCAGTCAATCTTTGATTTTTGCGCTAAAAACACTCCTTCATCGTGGACCGCTACTTTGTATTTCTCAATTAACACACCATGCTGAATGCGTAACTCTTCATTGTCTGTATTAGCATCCATCGCTCTTTGACACTGTTCCAATTCAGTACTAGCAACCTTTACCCTCTGATGCAAATTACCTTGCTGAAAAAATAATTTTCGCATAGGAGTTTTGAGGCTTTTCAACTTCTTAACAACTTGAAACATTTTGTGGCCCTCAATATCAATACTCCAACACCGCTTGACTTCATCCAAGAACCCCGGCTTGTCCGCCACCAGGTTAACAAACTTAAATGGCTTCGGCTTGTCTCTTGTGATGGAAGGAAGCTAAGGATACATGGAGAGTGATCCGAGAGCCGATACGGGAGAAAATACGCGGCAGCCATTGGAAACGAATCAACCAGATGTATATTGCCCAGAATTCTGTCTAATTTCTTGAAGATAGGCGCTTTTTGCTGCTTATTCGACCAAGTGTAATGCAGCCCGGAGCTATTAATATCAGAAACGTCCACTTTATCAACACAATCCTTAAACTCTCTAGCCCCTATAGATAACGATGATGACGCGAAGTGCATATCTTCATGAAACAGAGATGCATTGAAATCGCCCATGATCACCCAAGGCTTATCTTGAACGAACGTATGATGAACACATAAATTATGCCAACGATCCCTCCTTACTTTGTATTCATTAGCAGCGTAAATAAACGAACAAAACAAGGACTTCCCATCTAGCTTAAAAACAATCTGAGTATGGATGACTTGATCCGTTTGAGCAAGAGTCATGTCATGGACCATATTATCATCCCACCCCAACATAATTCTAGTTTTTTTTTGGTAAAGGGTTACCCCGGTGATTCTATTAAAAACAAACCGCAATAAAGTACAAGAAGTGAGGATGTGTTCCACACTAATTCATATACAGGACATGCCCCGTATATGTAAACCAACACAAAATCAAAAATTCTAAGACATCCCATAACCTAGCCTACATTACATCATGAGACAAAGTAGGCGAGACCAAGACACGAAAACCAAAAAACGACTCAACCTCCATCATCAAAGATGAAGTTGCCACAAACCGGTAACCCCTTGACTCGAATCACAGCATGTCTAGCCATTGGAACCTTTTGTGGAGGAGTTGCTTACCCTTGCTCTAGAAGATGAAGGATGTGTTCCCGAAGTCATAAACACATTAGTTTCATTGTAGACTTCAACGACCTCCTCCTCATCTGAATGATGCTTGTCATTAATCTGCTTGGCCTTCTTCTCTTGATGACCCACAGCACTACCTCCCTGACCACCATCATCGTCCTTAAGGACATCAAAGGGGTTTGACGTTGATACCTGATTGTTCATCGACTTCCTCAAGGACGAATTTGGTTTAGGGTTTACAACTGGTCTATACACTATCTTCGGCTTCTGATTTTTCATATGAAGAACTTGGTTAGTAGCTTTCTTCTTCTTGGCACCCACAACCTGAAAATCATCAATTTTCTTCCCAGACTCCCCACTCGAAACAACCTGAGGGTTCTTTGGGCACGAGCTATCTTCATGACCAAACACGCAACAAGATGAGCACCTTAAAGGCTCCCAATCAGATTCGATTCTTACTTCCACCTTTGAATGATCATTACCATCTAAAGATGGGATTGCAACAGTAACACTCCTCTTTAACTCAGCCCCGGCTTGAATTTCAATGAGAGCTCTAGCATAACTGCTTCTTCCCCACGACTCAACACACATTGTAGCAGTGTACGAATCTAGCATCTTAGGCACCCCTATCTTAGAAGCGAGCAAACTAAGACCGTCCTCAGCATATGCTGCTAATGGCACATCATGCATCTTGACCCAAAGTGGGATAGCTTTTATATCTTCCTTTTCCAACTTGACAGAGGCCGACCACTCCTTCAAAATTATCGGAACATTTCTAATCATCCAAGGTCCATCCTCTACCATTTTATCCATCCCTTCCTTTGTTTTGAACTTAAAGAAAAAGAACCCGTTCGCATTCATCATTAGTCTAGAGAGACCATATTTAACCCAGTTGTTTTTTGCAAAGTAATCCACCACAGGAAAAGCCAGTCGTTTACCCAGAAAATATCCATACAAAGTGTTGGCATACCTGTCAGAGACTTGTTTATCCGAAGACAATGGTATAACGACATCAGCTCCGTCAACAGACTCACTAGATTCCATCATCCGAAAATTAACCTTCACATTCTCCTTTGCATTATTCACTACTTTAGCAAATGATAAAGGTTCCGCATCCCCAAATGATCTTGTATTCAACTTACCAGCCCAAGGAGTCGCAGCCCCCGAAAACTTTAAACTTCCCGGATCGACCGACAACTTCACTCCATCCACATCTGATGTTGCCGGTGATGTGACCTTTGTGAGTTCATCGATTATGTTTATACCACGTCTTGGCTGCACAGTGTTCCCATCAACATCCAGAATTCTATCAGCTATCTCTTTAAACGACAGTGGCGGCTTACCACCAAGTTTCATTCGTTCGTCCATAACAACGTTGATAACTGTTTTCCTTAGAGATGTCGGCCAACAATGTTATGAGGAGACCCTTAATCTGATCAAACCGGAAAGGGTATGACGGTTGAAACCAGACTTGACAAAAGAAACCTGCCAAACCCTAATAGCCGTCACTCACAAAATCGATACAGCAACCTTGTAAAGAACTCTAATCACGAAAATCTGAAATCAGCTGTAGGTGAATTGCCAAAACCCTAATGCTCAGGAAGCAGCCGCACACCCCGTCAATAATCAGAAAAGTCGGATCCGAATTCAACTCAATCAGCACTGAAGAAGATGTAATAACGAACCCTAACTACAACGAAGAAAAAAACAGAAACCCTAATTCGAAAAACTCCTAACTTGACGTCAATCAATTAGAAAATAGGGTAGACTCAAGAACCCTAACCGTTAAAGGGAACGAAAAACCCTACCTGCTAATCGATGTAGATCAAGAGAGGGATTAGAAACGAGAAACTAGGGTTCTTCAAGAAGTCGCCAAAATCGCCCAGGTCGCCTCCATCAGCCCCCCACTGTCACTCTGTTCTCCAACATAATTCTAGTTCCCTTAGCACAACAATTATTATTGGACGTCCACTTCCAGTTCTGACAAATTTTCGCACAAACATTATAGACATTAGTTGCATCAACGTGAGTTTCCAAAATAGCACAAACCTGGACATGATTATCTACAATCACCTGACGAACCTCCTTTTGTTTAAGGGTACGGTTCAGCCCCCTTATATTCCAGGAAGCAATGCTACCCATTGATACCAGCTCCACCGGGTGTGCTTGCACCCTCAGAAACATTAACAATATTAAATTTCTCCATAAAACTCGGAATACCCGCAAGAAGTTTATCTACCTCGACATCATCAGATATAATCTCTTCTTGATTACGAGATTTTCCTTTAACTTTTAGCATATTACTTCCAACCCCAACTTCATCCAGAGATATGGGTTCATTCTGACTGCCCACCTTCTCAACCGGATCATCTACCTGATTCGTTCCATCGTCCTTTTGCAACACATCGAACGAGTTAAAAACGGCACACCTGAGGAGTCGACGACGCTGACTTATTTCCATTAGAAAAAATTTGTTCACTGGCCGATACACCAACTTCGGTTTCTGGTTTTTAATGTGAATACCTTGCTGGCCCCCTTTTTTATTATTCACTTTTGGTCCTTTAATGCCGCCATCATCAGTTTTCGCTTCATGATGGTTCTTTCCAGTTAACTCAGCTGCTTTCGGATTTTTTGGACAAGAACTACCATCATGCCCAAACACACAACATGTTGAGCATCTCAATGGAACCCAATCATATTCCACCTTTATCTCTGATTTTGTAAAACTTTTACCATCCAACAACGGAATTGCCATAGTGATACTCGTCTTCAGATCCACACTTGCATGAACATCAATCAAAGCCCAAGCAAAGCTACTTCTCCCCCATGACTCCATACACATTGTTGCCGTATAGGAATCCAACATCTTAGGTGTACCGATCTTAGAAGCTAGAAGACTAAGACCATCTTCTGTAAATGCAGGAAGAGGAACATCATGCATCTTAATCCAAACCTGAACCGTTGTAATATCTTCCTTTTCAACCATGACTGAGGGTGTCCATTCCTTTAGGATAATAGGTACGTTTCGAATCATCCATGGCCCATCTTCCAGTAACTGATCTATTCCTTTTTTCGACTTGAATTTGAAGAAAAATAAACCCTTTGAATTCATCACAAGCCTAGCCAGACCATATTTTACCCAATTCTGTTTTACAAAGTAGTCGACAACCGGAAATGCAAGGCGTTTGCCTAAAAAATAACCATAAAACGTGTTGGAATATCTCTCAGTTACCTGTTTAACTGATGATAAAGGGATAACCACTTCAGCTCCATCCAAAGTCTCAGCCGATTCCATCTTCCTAAAGTTAACCCTAACCTCCTTCTTGGATTGCAACACATTTGCATATGACAAGGGTTCCACATTAGGCAGATGCTGTTGTTGAGTGGATGACGAGGCATCACCACCCGTAGTAACCGGCGAATTATTTCCCATCGAAAGGTTACCAATTTCCACATTAGAGTCATTCGGAAATTTAGAACTAACCGTATAAATGTTCTCCACAGGCTTCGAGATTTTAGTTAACCCATCCAGAATTGAAGCATTCGAGGTAGAGTATAATCCCCGTCTAGGCTGTCACACCCCCAAAATCCACATGCGGAGTATCACCGCTTGGAGGCGTGACTGACCAGGATCAAGCCACCAATCATATTGAACATTACAATTAAATATTCAAAACCAAACGCAATATAATTGGTGATCCAAAACAAACCAAACATGTCTAAGAAATCAGCGGAAGCATAGTAATGTTTAAATAACCAACACATAGTTTAAAGTTCAAATGTTAAAGTATGGAACATAACAGTCCATAATCCCACAACGTCCACGCCTCCTCGTGCAAGCTCCAAAAGTACCTATTGACCTGCAAGGCATGTAACAATGAGTCAACAACAGAGTTGAGCGAGTTCACAGTTGGTTGTTTAGTTTTACCAGTTCGTTTTGAAATCATATGTTGTTTCGTAAACCACGAGTTAACCAGTAACCTTTTGTTTCCCAAACCATAACCATACGTAGTGGGGGGCTTCCCCTGTGAACCACTAGACCATACCATATCGACTACTAACGAAATATAAGTTTTGCCCTACATCAGTGTCTATCATCACTGACAGTTTGCCATAGTCCATTAGTACACGCCCGTTCGAACGACACGGTGTGAGGTTTGTTAAACCTAATAGCGCTATTAACTAATGACCCGCTCGCCATCGGCCTCGGTGATTAAGTCGATATAAAGAGGAGGGACTTCCTGATAGAGTTTTGTCTAGTAAGTTGTAAGGTTGTTGTCCTACCCAAGGAGGACGAACGTACGTAGTTCTACCCAAGGAGAATGCGCAGGAGTTATAGTGGCATCCTACCCAAGGAGGATGGCCGTACATATCCTACCCAAGGAGGATATGTAGATTCCATTTTAGTTCTTTAACCCATTCCCAACCCTTGGGAATCCCATGCGTTGTAGAAATGTGAACTCACCTTGGTTTGCTCGGTATGCTAAACTATGTGCTCACAAGAAATCAGTCAAGTCCTATAGTTATGCACGTATACATAATCAGTTCATGTTTGTAATGTTTCACACATGATCTATGTCACAAAGTGTGCCTAAGCAATTATCCTGTATCACATAAGCAGTTAATCAAAGTCATGCAATTCATGCTTCATATAAATGTCCTTCACACTTTGTACTAATCATGGTTATTCATTAACATACCTGACAGAATTAACAGGCTTAACAAGATCAACATACTTAACAAGGTTAACAAGCTTAACAGGATTAACATATTTAACTGAGTTACATATTTAACAGAGTTACATGCATAACTGAACAGAGTTAACATCTAACAGAATTAATAACTAACTGAGTTAATGACTTAACAGAACTACTATGTCAGACACTGGACGAAATCACATGTATGGCGAAAGCACTTGCGATGAAATCCTAGGCGACGAAATCACTTTTTGGACGAAAACCCTAGGTGACGAAATCCAAGGGATTTCGTTCGTCGGGGTTAGGGTGTGGCGAAAACACTAAGGGTTTTCGTCTGGCCCTTGTGTTTTCGTTGGTGTTTTCGTTGGGTAAGTCATCGTCATCAGTGACAGATACGCAATCACAGAAACCCTAGTTATACCCTAACTGTTACATCTCTTTATCATATCATCATTCAATCATCAAGCAATCATCAGTAAGTTGTTGAAATCATCAAGTATTCATCATGTCTTTAACACAGAACTCCATTTATGCATATAACAAATCGATTAACATAACACCTAGTCAAACACTATTAGCAAGTTAACATGCTTACAGATTCCTGATCACATTCAAATCATTCAAAACTAATCATTTAATCATCTCAACCCTAGAATCCTAGATCAACACCAGGTTTCGCATATAATCACAAGACCAATCACGTCATGCATATCGAAATCAGAATATCTCATTAACATCCACGTAGAACTAAAGTTAAATTATATACAGAAAACACTAACCGAACAAGAATGATCAAACCAGTGAAAATCTGACTTCGAATGAGGAGAGGGTAGCCGTCGGGTTCAAAGAAAAGCGAGAGGGAGATGGGAAGGTGATTAGGGTTTGCTTAAGGTTTGCCGAATACAGTTTTCGCGTAAGGGTTATAAACAAAACTAAAACAGCTCGTCACTGGGCCAAGGCCCATCTTTGTTTTCGCCGGCCACCCTCTTGACGAAAACACTTGGTGTTTTCGCCAAGAGGTGTTTTCGCAGGGGGTGGGTTTTCGGGTGGGGTGATTTCGAGTGAGGGTTTTCGGCAAAGGCTTCATTTTAATAAGCATACAATCATATACTAACAACATACAAACACATATCAACAAATACACTTATGTTGCACATCAAATATATATATAAGCACACTTTGCAATATATACAAGGTTAAGTAAAATAGAGACCTTGAAAACTCGGGTTGTCACATTATCCCCAACTTGAAAGAAATTTCGTCTCGAAATTTAGCACGTGGTTACTGAGGAAGCTAGTTGTGTTGTGTTGTTTCGTGGTTTTCCTGGGGTGTCACATCATCCCCCCGTTGGTTTGGAATTTCGTCCCGAAATTCCGCAGTAGCTTCAGCCTCAGTAGTGGTTGCACTGTTTCCGAACAACTGGGGATATTTGAGTTTCATTTGATCTTCTCGTTCCCAGGTAAACTCTGGGCCACGATGGGAGTTCCAACGAACTCGAACAAGAGGTATTCTGGTGCGCTTGAGAACCTTAACGTCTCGGTCTGTGATTTCAACTGGTTCCTCGACGAATCATAACTGATCGTCAATAGTGAGCTCCTTCAAAGGAACTATGAGGGTCTCCTCCGACAGACACTTCTTCAGATTTGACACGTGAAAAACGTTGTGAACTCCACTGAGTTCTGCGGGTAGATTTAGTTTGTAGGCCACTTTGCCTATTTTCTCTATGATTTCAAAAGGTCCAACGTATCGTGGGTTGAGTTTGCCTCGTTTGCCAAAACGAACTACACCTTTCCAAGGTGAGACTTTGAGTAGCACTCGATCCCCAACCTGGAACTCGAGTGGTTTCCTGCGCTTATCAGCGTAGATTTTCTGACGGTCACGAGCTGCCGCCATACGTTGTCGTATCTGTGCAATCCTTTCTGTTGTGTCTACTACAAGTTCTGGACCAGTGATCTGACTATCACCCACCTCTGCCCAACAAAGAGGTGATCGGCATTTATGCCCGTACAATGCCTCAAACGGAGCGGCCTGAATACTGGTGTGGTAACTGTTGTTATACGAAAACTCCACCAACGGGAGGTGTTTTTCCCAGCCATTGCCTAAATCAATCACACATGCTCTAAGCATGTCTTCAAGGGTTTGAATAGTGCGCTTGGACTGCCCATCCGTCTGTGGATGATAAGCGGTGCTCATGTCTAAACGTGAGCCAAAAGACTTGTGCATTGCTTTCCACAGCTCAGAAGTAAAACGTGCATCACGATCGGAAATAAAGGAAGTTGGCACCCCGTGCCTCGAAACCACTTCCTTTAAGTAAACGTTTGCTAGAGTAGAGAACTTGTCTATTTCTTTGATAGCCAAGAAGTGTGCGGACTTAGTCAATCGATCCACTATCACCCAAATTGTGTCGTTTCCGCGTTGAGATCTAGGCAGGCCAGTAACGAAATCCATGGAAATTTGCTCCCATTTCCATTGCGGTATCTTTGGTTGTTGAAGTAGGCCTGATGGTTTCTGGTATTCAGTCTTGACTCTCGCACAAGTCAAACATTTGCCAACGTAGGTTACTATGTGGGCCTTCATGTTAGGCCACCAGTATGTAGTCTTTAGGTCGTGGTACATCTTATCCGAACCAGGATGTACCGAGTAGCGAGACTTATGCGCTTCATCCATCACTAGCTCGCGTAGGTTTCCATAAAGTGGGACCCAAATACGCCCCGTTACATAGTAAGCTTCGTCCTCCCTTTGTTCTAACCGTTTCCTTGATCCGCGCAGGGCCTCAGCCCTGACGTTTTCTGGTTTCAATGCTTCAACCTGAGCTTCTCGTATCTGGGAAGGAAGACTAGACTGAATGGTGAGTTGTAACGCTCGCACACGCCTAGGTGTAGTATCCTTTCGACTGAGGGCGTCGGCCACAACATTGGCTTTGCCCGGATGGTACTTGATCGCGCATTCGTAATCATTCAAAAGCTCGACCCATCGACGTTGACGCATGTTTAATTCCTTCTGTTTGAAGATATGCTCGAGACTCCTTTGATCGGTGTAAATGGTGCACTTGGTACCGTACAGGTAATGTCTCCATATCTTAAGCGCAAAAACAACAGCTCCCAGCTCCAGATCGTGTGTAGTGTAATTCCTTTCATGAATTTTGAGTTTGCGCGATGCATAAGCGATGACTTTATCCCGTTGCATCAATACACAACCAAGACCCTGAATTGACGCGTCACAATAAACCACAAAATCATCTGTGCCCTCTGGCAATGAGAGAATAGGTGCGCTGCATAGTCTTTCCTTTAAAATACTGAAACGCTGACTCCTGGGCATCGCCCCAACGGTAGGTGACGCCTTTCTGAGTTAGAGAAGTGAGAGGTTGCGCAATCTTGGAGAAATCCTTGATGAACCTTCTGTAATAGCCCGCCAAACCCAAGAATTGGCGGATTTCTGTTGGTGTACGGGGTGCAGGCCAGTTCTTGATCGAATCTACCTTGGATGGATCAATATGAATCCCATCCTTTTTTACCACATGGCCTAGAAAGTGGACTTCGCGAAGCCAAAAGTCGCATTTTGAAAACTTAGCGTACAACTGTTCTGTTCGGAGGAGTTCCAAAATAAGTCGTAGATGGTGCTCGTGTTCCTCCTGAATCTTAGAATAGATCAGGATGTCGTCGATGAAAACAATAACAAACTTGTCCAGGTAAGGCCTGCACACTCTGTTCATAAGATCCAAGAAGACTGCAGGCGCGTTTGTCAATCCAAAAGGCATAACCAGGAACTCGTAATGCCCATAGCGAGTCCTGAACGCTGTCTTAGAGATATCCTCGTCTCGGACTCTCAGTTGATGGTAGCCTGACCTTAGGTCAATCTTTGAGTAGTAGCTCGACCCTTGCAGCTGATCGAACAAGTCATCAATGCGTGGGAGTGGATAACGGTTCTTCACAGTCACCTTGTTGAGTTCGCAGTAGTCGATACACATTCTGAAGGTACCGTCTTTCTTCTTCACAAATAATACTGGAGCTCCCCAAGGCGAAGAGCTAGGGCGAATAAAACCCTTATCCAATAGCTCTTGTAGTTGAGTGGACAGTTCTTCAAGTTCCGATGGAGCTAAACGATAAGGTGCTTGAGCTATTGGCGCTGCTCCAGGGGCTAGCTCGATTTGGAATTCAACCTGACGATGGGGTGGGAGACCAGGTAATTCCTCAGGGAATACCTCAGGAAAATCACGCACAATCGGGATATCTTTGATCTTCTTTTCTTTCTTCGAGGTGTCAGTAACGAGGGCTAAAATAGCAGTGTGGCCCTTTCGCAAACACTTCTGGGCCTTTTGAAAAGAAATGATTCCCACAACGGCACCACTCTTGTCGCCATGAATCACTAAAGGTTCTTCACCAGAATGAGGAATGCGGACGATCTTCTCTTGACAGAGGATCTCTGCTCGATGTTGAGATAGCCAATCCATACCAATAACAATGTCGAAACTACCCAAAACAATAGGAATGAGATCGATAGAGAAAGTCTGACCAGCTAAAACGAGATTACAACCCTTAACTACGTGTGTGGCCTCTAAGCTTTTACCATTTGCTAACTCTACGACATGCTTAGTGCTCAAAGGTGTTGGTGTGCGCATTAACATTCGACTAACTTTTAAGGACACATAACTGGTATCGGCACCCGAATCAAATAAAACAGTAACAAAGAAGTCGTCGAGAAGAAACTTACCCATCACCACGTTAGGATCATTCCTTGCATCACCCTGCCCAATCACAAACTTACGGCCCCGGGCGCCATTGTTTCCATTGTTTCCCCGTTGTTATTCCCATTGTTGTTCCCGTTTCCTTGATTATTGTTGTTATTCTGATTCTGGTTCAACTGTTATGTTCCATACTTTAACATTTGAACTTTAAACTATGTGTTGGTTATTTAAACATTACTATGCTTCCGCTGATTTCTTAGACACGTTTGGTTAGTTTTGGATCACCAATTATATTGCGTTTGGTTTTGAATATTTAATTGTAATGTTCAATATGATTGGTGGCTTGATCCTGGTTAGTCACGCCTCCAAGCGGTGATACTCCGCATGTGGATTTTGGGGGTGTGACAGATTGGTATCAGAGCCATTGGTTATAGTGAACTTGGTTTTAAAAATGGGAAAAGCTTTTTGGTAAAACCAGACTATAACCTGTACAGTGCTCAACGATCCACAACGACGCCTCGCTCCACGTGCAAGACTCAACACTCTAGGTAATATGGTTTATGTTTGTATTGCCTACTTGCTAGTTACATAGAACTTTGCTCACGGTATGCTTAGATGAACGTAATAACTGTTGTTTGAAAAACACACGTGTGCTTACTCTCTTCTGTCCTCGCACTTTCGCGAACCTCTCTCACTCATGTTTCCTTTGGTATGAAGATCATGAGTGGACACGTTAACCTAACTCAAGCCCAGCTAATGGCTCTAATCAATGAACAAGTTACTGCAGCACTCGCAGCCGCTCAGGCAGGAGGTATAACCTGCCATTGCAACTTACTCTAGGATCTTTAGATCCTACTCTCATAAACCAACACTTGTGCTTAACTTTGTCACTTCTTGCACACACGACAGGTCAACACGCTCAGCCTCCTGCATGTACCTTCAAAACTTTTATGGACTGTCGACCAACTTCATATTCCCCATCACCCGATCGATCTTTTTTAGCACCCCAATTCCATCCTTTGGTTTCTGGTTCCAAGTGAAATGCAATAAACACCAAATATATATATTAAACACACTTTGCCAATGAGTACAAGGTTAAGTCAAATAGAGACCTTGAAAACTCGGGTTGTCACAATTTCACCTCGAGCAAAAAGGAACAAATCATCTGCGAAACACAGGTTTATAATTTGCTGCCTTTCACACCTATTGTGAAACTTAAACGAAGAGTCAATCCTTAGTGAATGCTGCAAAATAGCTGTCGGAATCTCCATAACAAGAGTAAAAAGATACGGGGATAACGGATCCCCTTGCCTTAGACCTCGATTACCCTTGAAAAAACCATGAACATTTCCATTGACACAAACAGAATACGAAGTAGTAGAAACGCACACCATCATCCAACTCACCATCTTGATATTAAATCCAAACCCAAGAAGAATACGCTTAAGAAACCTCTAATCAACAGTTTTCAGTTCGTTTGTCATCATCTTTTCTCCTCATCGCTAGCCTGTTTCCAAGAGGGGAAAGAGAAGGTCTTTCAAGTTGGAGAGCATATGAGATTTCTCCATCGCAGCATTGCATCTATCGACTGAACAAAGTAACTTTCGAAGTGGACTGGGAAGGAATGCGAATAGGTATTTCAATTGTTGCACTAAATGAATAAGCAAGGAAGGCAAGGCACTTGACTGAAAGGTCCTACCTGACTCATTCTTAGGACATGCTTAGCTCTAGCTATCTAAAATGAAGAAATTGTACAAGGGATCAATCCTATTTCACAAAGTAACTTCTCAAAGGTCGAAGGCGTAGTATCGATTACTTGTGTTGGACTACCTTTATAGGATAGATCTGATATAATGTTTGGTTTTGGTTGGACTGCTTGGTACGGAATTCACTGAGATTGACTTTAGATATCGCATTTCTGGTATAGCATTTACTGCTCGATATTTCTGGTATGTAATTGACTCGTATATAAAGAAAGAAAGTCTTTCAATTCCTAGTTCGATATTCCAGATATTCCATTAGAATGACTGATGTTGAACTAGCTGACTCCCTAAGCTTTGCCGTATTGCATTAGAAAGTGGGGAATTCCATCGTCTTTGGTATGCGAATTTCAAGCTGCTACTGCTCCGAGAGCTGCTTTAGAGGTTGCTTAGCCGGTATCTGACTAAACTAGCTGGTTTAGATTTCATTAGTTGAACGTCTCGCACTATTTACACTATTTAAACAAAGACTGTGTAAAATATATGATATAAGGGAAGGATTGACCTGTTGGTTGACTTCTCAATTGAGAAAAGTCTGGAATGAAACTGGAAATGCTCTCTTCGATTTTCATCCGGTTGGCAATCCTCTCTTCGGTCCTAGCTGAGTTCTGTCTTAGCTTTACGGCAAAGGGATAGGCTTAGCCTATTGAACGGAGAGAGCTAGGCTGCATTCACCATCGAATAACGGGGTAAAAGGCTACTTTCAGATCTCTTTCCCTGTAGTCGTACTATGACTTTCTGAGGGATTGAACTCTAGTCGCACTATTCGATATCTTCTAGCTAAGAAGTCAGCTATGGGCAAGAATTGGGGCGGGCCACCAAAGCGGGTTTAACCAGTTAGAGCTCAGCTGACCCCTTCTTTATTCGATTTGGAAGAGCTCTTTTTCTCTTTGGCTCGCGCTTGCTCTATCATTGAATTTCCTCGTTTAAAGATCTCGCGCAATCTAGGGTCGAGCTCTGATTTGATCTCGATTGCCGGTGGTAAAGGAAGCGAAGCGACAACCGCGACTATGTTCCTAGTGTAGAAGAAAGAAAATGGAAGTTCTGGAATTTCCCCCAATGGCTTGCGAAAGCGCTGTTCGTTATTATAGATGCATCTGAGCAGAGGATCATGATGCCAGGGATTTGTTCACAATGGAAGAAGATATGTCTTCCTCAAATGGATCAGACAAGTATGTTTCACACAAAAAGAGATCTTTTTAGCTGCCATATTCCCTGTGTCTCTACTGATTTTAGTGCTCTGCCAAAGAAAGCGGTTTGATCCAAAGTCGGCATGAAATCTAAGGCTTTGAGCTCTTTGTCCGAGGACGATCTCCTAATTGCTAGTCCGAAACAAGGGCGAACTCACGATTTGACGGAAGCTGTACGACTGAGTAGTGGATCTCCTGACTCGACTAAAAAAGAATGCACGCACTCTGCCCCCAGCAAAGGACTTCGTTGGAGGAATAAAAACCTAAACTCGATCAAAGAACTGAGACGCTTATAGAGTCTTTTTAAGACAAGGAACTTCATTCCTAAGAAAGGCCTCTAGAAGGAAGCAAAAAGAGTCGTTATGCCGCATCTAATGCTGAGTAAGGCGACGGAACTTCTTAACCACGGTCTTAGAGAAAGAGCCAAAGCAGGGACTGGAATGTTGATGGCTGGGATTGATGCCCACAATCGGATGCTAGATAATAAGCCAATAACAATCGAAAGGGCCACTTCTTATTCTTAGACGCCTGCTTGATAAAGGACTTGTTTGCAAGCTAAGGGCGAGACAGATATTTAATTAATTAACATATTTCACTTTGACTTCTTCTTACTTCTTTGCACTAGTCTCATAGCAATATATCTTTAGCATCCCGACATTCCTTATTGCCCTAAGGCTAGTCACCTCAAGTCTTTGTATGGGCAATATCTCTTGTTGTATAGCTATTTTCTCCGGGTTCTTCCCGAAGAGGCTAACCGTATTAATAGATGATTTAAGGTAGTTGCTACTTCGTTGTTGAAAAATGGTTTTCTAGGGTGAACCAACCCATTAGGGTTGTTATCGGTTTCGAGTTCTCGCTGTTCTCTGAGGAAGTTGAGTGAGAAGAAGTAAGAAGTCCAAATCATTGGAGCAAGGCCCTTCAAGCTTAAAGACTAGCATTCCTCTCTTTCATGTCATGGAGCAACTACCCAAAGAAGCTCCTCGGCTAGGGGTTTATGATCAAACCCTAAAAGGGTTCTTGCTAAGACTGTTTTCTCTCCTCCGTATGTGAAATTTTCCTTTCAAGCAACCACATTCAGCAGTGACATCGAAATGTGGGATTGAAACTTTTTCCTTCACATTTGCTTGTTAACAACGAGCCAACCTTCTGAGGGTTAGGTGAAGGTCACGTTCCTGGACAGTCCATACATAATAAGAGTCTTCTTAACCATAGTAACAACAATTATTTATACTTCTTCTATAAGAATAAATCCGGAAAGACAGCATTAGATACCTCAGAACTAAGAAGAATGGCAGCCGATGAGATTTACCTTCTTTAGGACAGGAAGGAAGAAAGCATTACAAATTGCCCTATTTGATCTAGTCTCTTCCATTATCGATACCCGTACATACTAAGATCTAGGTAGCAAAGTACGAGTTGGAGAGACACATTTCCTTCCGAGCTCACATTCGTTCTATAGAATATATTCATTTCTCTTCATTATAAGAGAACAGAAAGATGGGGATGAATGCAATACGGAGAGAGGTAGAAAGGCAAGCACTACACGGGGCCTCTCTGATGCCTACACTTCCCCTGGGGGAAGGGGGAGAGGATGATTGCTAGGTCCGCTTACAACAAAGCCACATATTTAATAGAACAAGTAAAGCTAGGAGGAAAGAAAGCACTTTAAGGTCGGTCGTGAACCAGAAAGAATGAGCCGCTTCAATACCAAAAGGAAGAAATCAGCACTTGCTTATGGAGCTGGTACAACAACTCCAGCAAGAAGGATTAGCCGATTAGAAGGCATGGCCAAGGGTACTACAAGCGGAACCCCAGTCCCAAGCTATAGGATGACAGATGAATTAGGCGCTGACTCCAAGACTGATACGATAGGCTTTGAGTCATCAATTTGATCTCCTAGATGAGAGGGCTATGGGTATAGACCCGAAAGCACCTTCACTGGCCATGGACTACTCAATCAATCGGATAACCGCTTCACTACTTCCAAGACTGAAATTCCAATTATAGAAGAATCGACTGCAGCAAAACTTCCTAAACTAGACTAGAATAATCTTTCGTAGCAGTCAAGGATGAGTTTGATCCATTAGGTTCTTCGATTTGTTCAGAGGGAGTGGGAAAGCTACATAAATTCTTTGGAAAAGCCTGCTTGGAAGCTCTCTTTTTGTCGGAGAAGTGATTCGTGTCGACCGTGAGGGATACTACCATCGACCGACCTTAGGAGGGAGACTACAGCCCCTGAGGGGCTTGTTGCTAGAGGCATCCCCTCAAATGAGATTTATCAACTGTACAACAGCTCCGGTTTTAGCAATAAGAGCCCGCCTTCCGGGTCCTATATTCTAGTTACTAGCTTCAAAGGAACTACTAAAAGGAGTCAAAGCATCGGATAGTGCTACCTATGAGTGAGTCACCCGCCTAGCTACCTGTCCTTATGAAGGAAGGTGTGCATGAAAAGATGGATTAGCTCTGGGCGATTTTGGGGAAAATCGTGAAACCCTAGTTTTCTGCAATCCATCCCGGTCTTGATTGATTTCGCTTAGCAACTAGGGTGTTCAATTCTTTACTGGTAAGGAATCCAAAATTACTCTTTCGTTTCTAACCAATTGAAATCATACTAGGGTTTTCGTATTTTAGGGTTTCGGTTTCTTTTGTTTTCGATCGTCTGAATTCAGATTACTACATGTTCGACAGTCCGATTTGTAACATTATCTGATTCATTCTAGTCTAGGGTTTTGCATCCGTATTACTGAAAGGTCTTGGCAATCAGTCCTTTTGTTCGGGTTTCGGCAGTCAGTATCCTTCATCACTGATTGATTTGTATTCAGGTTGGGATTTTAGCAGTGGTTCGCACTCTGATTTATAGATTTCTTGGCTGGTTTGCTGTTCAGATTATGTGCGACATCTGAGTGGGGTTTCACGAATGGATGATGTTATAACAGATGGGGTTTCTCCTCAAGTTGAACGTGGGAAACCTACACTCTCTTTTGAGAGTTTAGCCAGCAGTGTACTTGATGTTGAGGGAAATACATTGTTGCCTTATCGGGGATTGTTTCAGATGGTTCAATCGGAACCAAGGAAACTTAACATCATTGATGAACTGTTAAAGTCTTCTGTCCAAGTCCCGGTGGAGAAGGTGCGGCCAAATTCTACGACATCGGAAAACATGGAAAGTTCTCAGGTTCGCACCGATTTGAGTAGTGCATCGAAGACTAGGTCCTATGCTGATTCAGTTGTGGCACTCAAGAACAAGCAGGCAAACTTCAGAACTCTTGCGAGTCCGGTATTGCATGATGGTTGTGATGTGGTGCTTCCCCGGGAATCTGTTAGGCAAGTTCAAGATAGATTAGCAAATACGTTGTATGGGTACTTCTTGGGGGATCGAGTGGCCTAACCGGTTGTTGAGTATTTTGTGAGAAATAATTGGAAGAAATTTGGTTTACAAAAGTCCATGATGAATGCCAATGGGTTTTTCTTTTTCAAGTTTGCGGACAAAGATGGTATGATGAATGTTCTTAAAGAAGGGCCTTGGATTATTCGTTCTCAACCTCTTTTCCTTAGTGTGTGGTCGCCTACTACAAGACTAGAGAAGAAGGAAGTTCAAAAGATTCTAGTTTGGGTTAAAACTCATGATGTTCCTATAGCTGCTTATACAGAAGATGGTTTGAGTATGATTGCTACGGCAATTGGTGAGCCGAAATTGTTGGATTCGTACACTTCCTCAATGTGTACGGATGCTTGGGGAAGGAGCAGTTATGCTAGAGGTTTGATTGAAATTTCAGCTGAGAACGACTTTGAAGAGGAAATAGTTATAGCGGTACCTGAACTGGAAGGTGAGGGTTTTATCAAAGTGAAGATGGTTGTGGAATATGAATGGAGTCCTCCTAGGTGTGCCCATTATAAAGTCTTTGGACATTCTGATGAATCTTGCCCGAGACAGCCTAGGAAATCTCCAAAGGTAGTGCCTCAACCTCAGAAACCGAATATTGGGAAGAAGCCTCAGGGTCTGGTGAAGACTCCAGTAGTGGATGAAGATGGCTTTATGGATGGGATAGTAAAAAAATGGCCAGGAAGCCTGGTTTTCATGTTAATAAAGCTAAGCCGAAATTTGAGTACAGGCCGGTTGGGTTCAAATCGAATGGTGGGGTAAAAAAGTTGGATTCTTCGACTAGTGTGGTGTCCCAAAACCCGTTTGATGTTCTAAGGGATGAGAAGGGAATGGCTCGTCACAAGAGTAAGGTGACTGGGGATGATATAGTTGATTCCGATGAAGAGGAGGTTGTTGAAGTCTATAATGAAACTAATGAATTTATGACTTCGGGTACTTTTCCTTTGTCTTTAAAAGCAGGGGCAAGCACCTCTACCACAAATCTCGCCAATGGATAGTCTTTTTTTGATTTGTGTTAAAGGGGTGCTGGTTCGTGGCAATTTTATTTTTGATGATGGAGGATGATGGTTTTTGTTGGTTAGGTTCTTGTTTGTCTACTGAGCAGTGTTTCTTGATGTAAAGTAGGCTAGGTTATGTGACGTCATAGGTATTTTTGTTTTTGGCTTACATATATGGGGCATGTCCTGTATATGAACTAGTGTGGAATTCATCCACACTACTTGTACTTAATTTGCGGTTGTTTTAATAGAATCACCGGTGTAACCCTTTACCCAAAAAAAAGGTGCGCATGAAAGTCTTTACGGAAGACCATCAAATTACTGATTAGGAAGGTATTTAAGGAATGAACTTCTATTACAGGGATTCTTTTATTAAGACCTTTCGGATAGATAGCCCTATTGAATGAAGGTTGAACACCAACCCGCCTGGAAAGCTAAGAGTCAGCAAAGACCTAGCTGTCGAGGAATGAAAGAAGTCGCTTTATAGGAGAAGGAGTACGAGGAAGTCAAGTCACAGGCAAGCAACCAACAGGCTAAGAGTTATCTCCCAACCTCTCCCTTATTGACAAAATGAGAGGGATTTCAGGCAATTAGCATATAAGAATTCCTGCCCTAGAAGATCGCATTTCTGACTTGAGCACCGTCTTTAGTCATTTCAGTTCTCAGGATCTTACGAAGAAAGGCTAAAGATCGTACTGAACACAACCCTATGATATGAGTGAAGGCGAGCCAGGAAAGCACCCTGAACTCATAAGGTGAAGGCGAGGAAGCTTGAATTCATGGGCTCCTAAACAACAATTTTGACTATGTAGATTTGCCCTTCTACGCCGTTTTCGGTGAGTTCGGACTCAATCATCGACCGGAGATTGGGACAAAGTGGTTGGCAACTACCTGACTTCTTCCTGTCACTCGTACAGATCTGATTCATATTGCATTAGAAAGGGATACAAAGTAACTTCCGAAGATTGAAAGAGAGGCAATCCCAGTTCTATACTGGTCTTGTTGCACTTCTTCGAGTTCATGACGGCCCGCTAGGGACTGCTTGGCTTGTTAGCGAGAAAGCGCATAAAAGAATGCCATTTGTTGATTGATAAAATAAATAGGCTCAAGTACATTAGTCCGTAACTGTCATTTTGGCTAGGTGGATTTTGCCTTCTAGTTGACTTCTTTCTTCGGGATACCCTAGTTAGAGCAGTGAAACCTTTAAGGCAAGAGATGCGGGCAAGTCAGTCACTAGAACTCCCAAATGCTAATAACTCGCTAGAAGGGGTAGAAAGCCTGTTCTTTTGGTACAAATCCTCTTTATTGAATGAAACTAGCTAGCTGTCTTTGAAGTCAAGTACTTAGCCGGAAAGGCAAGTCCATCGCGGGCACTACCCGACTTATTTCGGTATTGCATATAAGTACAAGTTTAGATGTGACCATCTAGACAAGTGAAACTGTCCTTGCTGTCTAAGTTTACTACTGGATAGGAATTCCATCGGTATGGCATTAGAATCGCTCGGAGAAGTTCGATATGGAAGGTATACAGTTGATAGATCGGTATTGAAGTGAGATATACAATCATCTTTCTATTTAATGGTATTTCACTGCCTTTCATGTACAAGTATTGCAACTGAGAATGTACGAGGTGGGGCTCTGGGCGAAAATGGCGACCAAGATACCCTAGGCGATTTCTTTCAATCCTGGTCTCAATTGATCTTTGTTAGTGTCTACGAAGCAGATTTCTTCTCTGGTAAAGAATCTTTTACTCGTTCATAGGCGCTAATCAACCAAAATCAGATTAGGGTTTCGTCAGGATTGGTTTTATCAAGAGGGTTACGATTTGTTACCAGATTTGTTATCAAGAGGCAATAATCGATTGTAGGTTGATAATCAGATTTGTTATCTGATTGGAGGCCGATAATCTGAATTAGGGTTTCTGTCGGCAACAAGTCATCAGGGTTTCAAACGGGGTATTCAGCTACAAATCAGAATAGGGTTTTGCGGCTGCTAACTCATTCAGTTTATGTTTTTTGTTCTTGGGATAGTGACGGCGTCTATACTCTCTAGGGTTTCGGCTGTCCATTGTTGCCGACCAGGGTTTGTAACGGGTTCAATTTTCAGCCGTCATATTCAATTGACAGCTGCTAGGGTTTGTTAATATGGGAATGGATGATTCTAACACTTCTGGTGGAAACCAACAGCCTATTCGTGGGAAGCCGTCATTAACGTTTGAAGAAATTGCTGCTCGTTTTCTTGATGTAGATGGGAACACTTTGCAGCCAAAGCGTGGTGTATCGATTACAACACAAAGTGACCCTAAGGCTACAAACATCATCGATGAGCTCACCAAGGTCACAGTTCCGGTTCGGTTAGAAAAACGGGATGTTGAAAAGTCAGATAATTTTTGGGATTACCCTAGCAAATATACGCCAAAATCAGACCTCTTTGGAGCATCTTTCTCGGCTGATAAAAGGAAACAAACAGGTTCTGGATCCGTGGATCAACTATCCTTTGCGAATGTTGTGAAGGATACTACTGAGAAAGTTAAGGTGAACTTTAGGGTGATGGAATCGATTGAGGCTGTTGACGGAGCTGATGTTGTCATTCCAATGTCTTCAGTTAAACAAGTCACTGACAGGTATGCGAATACTTTGTATGGTTATTTTCTGGGTAAACGGCTGGCATTTCCTGTGGTTGATTTCTTTGCTAAGAATAATTGGGCGAAATATGGGTTGTCAAGAATGATGATGAATGCTCACGGGTTTTTCTTCTTTAAGTTCAAAACGAAAGAAGGGATGGATCAAATGTTAGAGGATGGACCGTGGATGATAAGAAATGTTCCAATAATTTTGAAAGAGTGGTCGGCTTCTATCAAGTTGGAAAAAGAGGAGTTAAAAGCTATTCTAGTTTGGGTCAAGATGCATGATGTCCCGTTAGCGGCATTTACTGAGGATGGGCTCAGTTTACTTGCATCTAAGATTGGGGTGCCTATAATGTTAGATTCGTATACTGCCACAATGTGTGTGGAATCTTGGGGAAGAAGCAGCTATGCAAGAGCTCTCATTGAAGTGCAAGCGGGGGCTGAGTTAAAAAAGAGTGTTACTGTGGCTATCCCATCTATGGATGGTAGTGGGTATTCAAAGGTGGAAGTCAAGATTGATTATGATTGGGAGCCTCTAAGGTGCTCCTCTTGTTGTGTGTTTGGTCATGATGACAGCTTGTGCCCGAAGAACATTCAGGTATCTTATAGTGGGGATGCTGAAAAGAATAATGATGAATTTCAGGTTGTAGGGGGCAAGAAGAATAAAGTGAACAACCAAGGCATCCACATGAAAAATCAGAAGCCTAAGGTAGTTTACAGGCCAGTTGTTAACCCTAAACCAAAATCGTCCTTAAAGACCCCGATGCAGAATCACGTTTCAACGTCTAACCCGTTTGACATTCTGAGGGATGATACTGGTAAACAGGGAGGTACCAATGTGGGTCGCGTGGAGAAGAAACCGTCGAGTAACAGGCAGGAATCGGATGAGGAGGAGGTTGAAGAAGTATATAATGAAACTAGTGCATTTATGACATCGGGTACTCATCCTTTTTACTAAGTTATGGGGTGTTTTAGGTCTTTGGTTTTTGGTTTTTTGTTTTGTTTTACATATATGGGGCATGTCATGTATATGAACTAGTGTGGAACTCATCCTCACTACTTGTACTTATTTGCGGTTGCATTTTAATAGAATCACCGGGGTAACCCTTTACCCAAAAAGTATTGCAACTGAGACTGAGAGACAAAGGAGATCCCATTGAACTTGCCTTAATTGAATGAAGTCTTGCTGACTTCGATACTGAATGAACTCGCATGCTGGAGAACCGATGGAGAAATGATGCTAGCCCTTTTTCCTTCGATAACAGAGATTGAAATGGATAAAGTGGATTCTCTGATTTCACTGATTTCAGTGATTGAACTGATGGCAACTAGCGAGCAATCTTACTCAATAGGGGCTTTCCTAAAAGCCTTCCTTCTTGCTTGCTTGCTTGCGAGAAGGCTTTCTTGCGTTCTTGCTTAGCTTATTTCAAAGGAGAGGTAGTGGACCAATAAGCTAGCTGCCCCAACCAAGACAGGAGCTAGCCTCTTATCTTAAAGGCTATCGATTTCCTCCTTGAGGAGCAAGGAAGATCAGAGGTCACACTGGAAAGCTATCAACTAACCTGTAAGAAGACTCTTTCTTGGGGCTTCTTCTTAGTCCGTTAGGTAGTTGCCTAGAGCTATTAACTAGACCGAAAGGGGAATAACGACCAGTCTTCCTTGCGATGTACAATTCTTTTGGTATATGAAATCTCGATGTCTAGGTCAATTCAATATCGAACAGAAAGGTAGCAATTCTTTTGGCACTGTCTTTTTTTTTTGGTAAAGGGTTACCCCGGTGATTCTATTAAAACAATCCCAAAAAAGCACAAGTAGTGAGGATGAGTTCCACACTAATTCATATACAGGACATGCCCCGTATATGTAAACAAAAACAAAAAACCAGAAAAATCTAAGACAACCCATAACCTAGCCTACATTACATCATGAAAACAAAGTAGGCAAAACCAACACTCGAAACCAAAAATAACGACTCAACCTCCATCATCAAAGATGAAATTGCCACAAACCGGCAAACCCTTGACTCGAATCACAACATGTCTAGCCATTGGAACCCTTTGTGGATGAGTTGCTTGCCCGTGCTCTAGAAGATGAAGGATGTGTTCCCGAAGTCATAAATTCATTAGTTTCATTGTAGACTTCCTCAACCTCCTCCTCATCTGAATCTTGCTTGTCATTAATCTGTTTGGCCTTCTTCTCTATACGACCCACAGTACTACCTCCCTGACCACCATCATCATCCTTAAGGATATCAAAGGGGTTTGACGTTGATACCTGATTGTTCATCGGCTTCCTCAAGGACGAAATTGGTTTAGGGTATACAACTGGCCTGTACACTACCTTAGGCTTCTGATTTTTCATATGAATATGAAGACCTTGGTTAGTAGCTTTCTTCTTCTTTGCACCCACAACCTGAAAATCATCAATTTTCTTTCCAGAATCCGCAGTCGAAACAACCTGAGGGCTCTTTGGGCACGAGTAAACTTCATGACCAAACACGCAACAAGATGAGCACCTTAAAGGCTCCCAATCATATTCGATTTTTACCTCCACCATTGAATGGCCATTACCCTCTAGAGATGGGATTGCAACAGTAACATTCCTCTTTAACTCAGCCCCGGCTTGAATTTGAATGAGAGCTCTAGCATAACTGCTTCTTCACCATGACTCAGCACACATTGTAGCAGTGTACGAATCTAGCATCTTAGGCACCCCTATCTTAGAAGCGAGCAAACTAAGACCATCCTCAGTATATGCTGCTAACGGCACTTCATGCATCTTAACCCAAACTAGGATAGCCTTTATATCTTCTTTTTCCAACTTTTTTTTGGGTAAAGGGTTACCCCGGTGATTTTATATATTCACAACCAAAAACAAAACAAGTAGTGTAGAGAGCCTACACTAGTTCAATCAAGAGGCATACCTCAAGAAAGTTCACCACGCAAAAACAAAAACAAATACAAGATAGCCAAATCAACCACTAGTCTAAAGAACTAGAAAAACTCTAACTCGAATCTCTAATCAGCCACCTTCGTATCCATCATCACGAATATCCCATTCCTGCAACAGCCTTGCCACTCCATCAGTTCTCTTCAGCCGAACTCCCATGATTTTATACCGAACCGTATCCAATATTACTTGACATAGATGCTCCGGTGGTCTCAACTGGTTCTTGAATAATCTAGTGTTCCTTTCTTGCCAAATAAAATAAGCAGTAGCCGCAACTAAAATCCTGCTAACATACATACCGGCCGATTTAGAGTTTACACGCAACATAAGCCATCCCACCACATCATCCCACTTTGGATTCACATCGTCCATACCCACTTTTTGTCTAACCGTAATCCATATCTTCGATGAGTATTTGCACTCGAAAAATAAATGATCGTGAGAATCATGATTTTCATAACAAAGCAAGCAACACATCATATTCATATTCTTCCTGCGAGATAGATCCCACTGTAGAATAATATCTTGGGTTAACAATTTCTTCCTCATAATCAGCCACATGAGAAACGCATGCCTTGGAATACATTTAGCACTCCAAACTAACCTGCTCCAATCCACTTCTACTTTAGTATATCGAACCGTTTGCCACATATTCGAAGCCGAGACCTCCACCATCAGATTCCCATCCTTCCATTGGACTTTATCTCTTTTATTATGGCTTAACTGGATCTGATCAAGCTGTATAAGGACCGGAAAAATATCACGCCATGCAGCTGGCCATAACCACTCCCCATTATCATAAATGTCCGCAACCGAATCCTCCAATCGAAAACCTGCATTTGTTATTCTCCTAGGAGTAATGAAATTACCTAGCGGCCCCACATCGGACCACGAATCATACTAGGCTGAAGTCATTCTCCCGTCCCCAATTTGAACCCTGAAATGATCCCTCATCAAAGGTCTTAGCTGAAGAAGCTTTCGCCAACTCCAACAACAATTAGCAGGCATGTTACAGACCCAAAAGCTCTTGCCTTTCAACCTGTAATCATGCACCCAGTCAACCCAAAGCGATTTACGCTTAGTGATAATACTCCAAATATGAGTTGCCATAAGAGCCTTATTGACATCAGCAATCCGTCTAATACCCAGCCCTCCTTCAAATTTAGGAAGACAAACAGATTTCCAAGAAACCTTTGCCTTCCCTCTTTGGAACGAAACATCCTGAGTCCATAAAAAATTCCTCATTCTCGCCTCCAAATCATGAACCACCCGAGTTGGCAAAATAAAAACGGAAGCCCAATAAATATGCATCGAAGAAAGAACAGACAAAACTAACTGTAATCTCCCTGCGAATGAAAGCATTTTATTCCTCCAATTCATAATACGCTTCTCCAATTTCTCTACTAGGATACTACAATCCTTGTAAAGAAGCCTCGTCGATATTAAGGGGACACCCAAATATTTAACCGGTAACAAGCCCTCCACAAACGGCATCACACTCAGAATCGCATTCTTCACATTACTAGCAACATTACAAAAGAAAACCGTGCTCTTCTGGATACTAGGAACCAAACCTGACATTTTAGTGAATTTAGATAGCGAAGACATAATGCACTTGGCTGATTGAATAACTCCTCTAGAAAAAATGAACAGGTCATCTGCAAAGCAAAGATTAATAATTTGCTGACGTTCACATCTGTTATGAAATCTGAATGAAGAATCAATAGAAGTCTCGCGTTTCAAAATAGCCGTCAGAATTTCCATAACCAGAGTGAAGAGGTAAGGGGATAACGGATCTCCTTGCCTTAGCTCACGCTTACCTCTAAAATAACCATGCACATTTCCATTAACACACACTGAAAACGACGGAGTACCCACACAAGTCATAATCCAATCCACCATCCGAATATTGAAACCAAACCCTATCAGAATTTCCTTTAAGAACTTCCATTCAACCGTGTCATACGCTTTCTGGATATCCACTTTGAATGCACATCTAGGGGGCCCGAGTTCCTATGATAATTGTGCATTAACTCTTGGGTGAGGAGAATATTGTCCGATATTTTCCTACCTGGGACAAAAGCAGATTGATTCACATTAACAATCCCGTCCAGCGCCACTTTAATGCGATCAACAATAATCTTACTAATGCATTTATAAAGCACGTTACAACATGCAATAGGCCGATAATCCGTAACACTAGCTGGTGTAGCCATCTTTGGGATGAGAACAAGAAGAGTATGGTTGAGCTGACGAAGCATTTTACCCGTAGAGAAAAAATCCATAATCGCCATCGACACGTCATGCCCAATAATCGGCCAAGCGTTTTTAAAAAACGCTGAAGAGTACCCATCAGGACCCGGAGCCTTATCTATACCAATCGAGAACATAGCCTTCTTCACCTCCTCTTCCGTAACTTGACGGATCATTTGGTTCGCAATTTCTTGCTGCAATTTATTAGAAAACAAATCTGGAGTAGGAGATAGCGAGACATCATCATGACAACCCAAAAATTTTTCATAGTGTTGAACAAGCGCCAATTGAACTGTATCCCCTTCATAAACAATCCCATTCACATCTTTAATAACATCAATCCTACTCCTATGATTCCTGTTTTTTAGCGATGAGTGAAAGAATGCCGTGTTCATATCCCCCGCACACAACCAGTCCACTTTAGACTTCTGCTTGAGAAACCGCTCCTCATCCAAACAAGCTTCCTGATAAGCATTTGTAACTTTAGACTCTTCATTTCGAAGTGCCAAGTTTAACGGGTCATCATCTATCTCCCGTTGAACTAAATCAAGCTTCGCCCGAAGATCAGCAACCTTTTTATGGAGATTCCCTTGTTGAAATAAAAGCGCTCGTAATGGAGATTTTAACATACTAAGCTTCTTGACAACACGGAATTGATGAACTCCATCCACATTTGACTCCCAAGTATGTTGAACTATCTTTTGAAACTCAGGTTTGAAAACCAAGAAGTTCGCAAACTTAAAAGATCTCCGCTTAATGACACCCACTTTCGGGATTTTTAGGATGCAGGGGCAATGATCGGACAGCCTATACGAATTGAAAACAGCCACCGAGCTCGGATATTCCTCCACAAAAGCCGTATTTCCTAACACCCTATCAATTTTCTTCAATAACCCAATTCCTTCTTTCGGTTTTTGATTCCACGTAAAGTGGAAGCCTATTCTGTTGATGTCAAACACCTCAATGTCATCAATACATGCCTGAAACTCTCGCATACTGATCGAAATACCCGACGTCCCAAACGAATTGTCTTCAATATTTAAAGCGGAGTTGAAATCCCCCATGATGACCCAAGGATTATTACCAACCAGCACCTTGTGCATGGACAAATGATGCCACAACTCTCTTCTAGAGACGTAGTAGTTAGCCGCATAAACAATGGAACAAAAGAACATTTTCTTATCAATCTTAAAAAATATTTGGACATGCATAACCTGAGCCGTCTGATTGACCACCATAACATCAAAAATATCCGGGTTCCATCCTATTATAATTCTAGTACCCTTCGTACATTGACCCCCATTAGACGTCCAATCCCAATTACGAAACACAGACTTACAAACTTTCCCCAGATTAGCTACATCAATGTGAGACTCAAGAATAGCACAAAAATTTAAATTGTTATCCTTCACCACCTGCCGAACCTCCTTTTGTTTCAGGGGGCGGTTCAACCCCCTTATATTCCATGCCGCTAGACTAATCATTAAGAACCGGTTGATCAGGAGTGCTTGCCCCTGTGTTGCTCTTTAGATTTTTTGACCCACGTGTCATGAATTCATCCATTTCATTGTACACCTCCTCTACCTCATCATCATCTTGATCCTCATCATCCAAACCAGAACCCTTTTTTTTCTCTCCCGTATCGGCATCCACATCATTTAGAATATCAAAAGGATTAGAGGACTTTACAACTTTAGACGATGAAACTCGATTATTATCGCCCCTCGGTTTTGGACCCACCGGCCGGTACTCAAACTTTGGCTTTTGTTTGTTTACAGGGACTCCAACCCTTTTTGCTGCCTTCTTCCCATACACACCTATATATCCGTCTTGATCCATAGTCGGAGATCTCTTAGCTGGCTGCTTATGGATATTCCGGTTATGATCCTCCTGCACAGGTTTCCTCAGTTTCATGGGCTGTTTTGGACATGTCTCCACGGAATGACCAAATACACAACATGTAGCACACCTATGTGGACTCCATTCGTACTCCACGTACATTTTTTCTTTTATAAAACCTTCTCCCTCAGGCTCTGGGATTGCCATTGTAATCTCTTCACGTAACTCCTTTTCAGCCGAGACTTCTATCAATGCTCTTGCATAGCTACTTCTACCCCATGCATCCATGCACATCAACGTAGTAAAAGAATCTAGCATCTTCGGTTCTCCAATTGTGGTGGCAATTAAACTGAGACCATCTTCCGTGTAAGCGGCTAAAGGAACGTCATGAATTTTAACCCAAACTTGAATCGTCTTAACCTCTTTCTTTTCCAGTTTTGTCGTTGGAGTCCAGCTATTAAGAAACATCGGCTGCGATCTTATTATCCAAGGACCATCCTTAATCACATTCAACATACCAGTTTCGTCCTTAAACTTGAAGAAGAAAAAGCCATTTGCATTCATCATTGTCTTTTCCAATCCATATTTCTTCCAATTGTTCTTAACATAGTAATCTACAACTGGAAACGCCACTCGATCCCCTAAAAAATACCCATATAATGTATTTGCTAGCTTATCTCGAACCACCCGAACCGACTCCCTAGGGAGGACAACATCACATCCTTCATGCACATCCGAGTTTGCAAAAGAACGAAAATTTACCATAGTATTATTGTTTGAAACCGATTCCGCATAAGACATGGGCTTAGATGAGCTACTCTGATCCGCATACAAACCCTGAACCCCTTGACTTCCAGCCGACTTATTTTCCAAACCATAAAATTCCGGTGGCAACTGGACCGAAACTGTAATCTTTTGAAGTTCATCTATAACATTAATTCGTTTTGGTTCCGTTTGCACTACCCCTCTCCTCGGAAGCATCGGGTTCCCATCAATACTCACCACCCGACTAACCAATCCCTTTAACGGCAATGGAGGTTTACCCCGATCATCTTTGGGATTATCTCCAGGCTTTGAACGTTCATCCATAATTAAGTAGACAACTCTCACGTGAATCTCGAAGCATGCACAAGAAAACCAAACCCTAGAGCCGCAACAACCCAAAAACAAAGCAAAAAAACCCTAATCCTATAAACCCTAGTTCGAAACCTGAACCCTTGATCGATTAAACCTGAGCATCAATCTAGCTAAATTAATCTCAGTTAACTGCAATCAATGACTACCAGTTTAATAAATTAGGGTTCCTGAAACAAATCTAAGGCAACGATTTTGAGAAAAAAAACGAAATAACCCTAGTTCTAGATCGATCCCTAGTGCTAACTAGTTCGTTATAGAGATTTGAAAGATCAAACCTCTAATCACAGACTGTTATACACAAGATCACGAAGAAAAACATAGGATTCATGAAGAACAAGAGAATCGCCTATAGGAGAGAGAGCATAGGGTTTTTCTCCTTGCTCCCATCCTAACATTTCTTTTTCCAACTTGACAGAGGCCGACCACTCCTTCAAAATTATCGGAACATTTCTAATCATCCAAGGTCCATCCTCCACCAATTTATCCATCCCTTCCTTTGTTTTGAATTTAAAGAAAAAGAACCCGTTTGCATTCATCATTAGTCTAGAGAGACCATATTTAACCCAGTTGTTCTTTGCAAAATAATCCACCACAGGAAAAGCCAGCCGTTTGCCAAGAAAATATCCATACAACGTGTTAGCATACCTGTCAGTGACTTGCTTAACCGAAATGGAATGACAACATCAACTCCATCAACTGACTCGCTAGATTCCATCATCCGAAAATTAACCTTTACATTTTCCTTTGCGGTTTTCACTACTCTAGCAAATGATAAAGGTTCCGCAACCCCAGATAATCTTGTATTCGAGTTACCCGCCAATGGAGTCAACACATTCACTCCATGAACAGCCGTTGTTGGCGACAGTTTATCCAACTGAACCGGAGCCGTGACCTTAGTGAGTTCATCTATGATGTTGATACCACGTCTTGGCTGTATATTGTTCCCATCAACATCAAGAATACGATCCGCTATTTCTTTAAATGACAGTGGTGGTTTTCCACCAGGTTTCATGCGTTCATCCATTAAACTGAACCCTAGCAGCCAGGACTTCGTTCAAGAAACCAAGCCGCCTGAATAACCCTAGTAGCCGTCAACCACCAATTAACTTGCCGACAATCAGAATCAAAGAAGTAATCAGCCGCAAAACCCAAATCGGATGAGTAATCAGCCGCAAAACCCTAATCTGAATTGTCGCTGAATACCCCGTTTGCAAACCAGAAACCAGCGCCGACAGCAAACCCTAATCCGATTACACTTTGAACAACCCTAGTCTGATGAATCTGAATTAGATTAGTGAATGCAATCACCTGAACGCACAACAGAAAACCAGGGAGACAAACCGAATCCGCTGAAACCCTAATTAAATCAGAGTAACGATTGTGATGAATTCCGCCGAAACCCTAATCAGCAACGATTGGCACAAGACACCGGAACCCTAACAATCAGAATAAACGGCCGCTTACCCTAGTAGCAATCAGAAAACAATATGAAACAGCAAACCCTAGAACACGAAAACTTAATCTGATTTCAAATGATTAGAACCTAAAGAACGATAAGGGATCCTTAGGTAGTAACCAAGATCAATCGAGATCAAGGATTGATTGATTCGTCTAGGGTTTCAAGAGAAAGCCAAAATCGCCCAGATCGCCCAAAGCCCCAGTTAGAAAAACGGCACAGTCTTTTGGTATATGCAATTGAGAAGCCAAAGTCAGATAGAAGGGCTTGCCTTCCACACTTTCGTATACCAAATACGAATTGAGAAGTGACTTTGTACAAAAGTACATTGTACCATCAGTCAATCAAATTTCTCCTATCCATTTAGAACTGGATTTTGTACCAACTAAACCTAAGCCAATCGAGCGGCATGCCTTCGCAATATCGAAGAAGAAATGTAGTCAATGCTTTCATAGATGCCATACAACCATCCCTTCCCCTCCTAGTCCAAGAAGAGCTTCCCCTCCTTCCAGGCCCTAAAAACCTTGCTTCCTAAGCATATTGAGAAAGAATTAGCAGAGTCATCTCCCTCCTCCTAAAGGAGAGAAGCGGGCTAACCCAAGAGCTACCAGCCCTAATTGCTCTTAAGGTTAGTGAATAGCTTTCAAGGGTCATTAGCCACTCTCCCCTCACTAACCGTCAACAACCAGTCTTGCAACAACTCCTAAATCAAAAGGGCCATAAAGACTAGTCCTACTTGCCCTAGAGATTAGTTAATAGCTTCAAAGACCGGCAGGAAGTCATACAACCTAGCTCTCCTTACTTTATAGGGGGTCAGATAGAGGGTCTAGTAAACTAGCTGAGTCATTCGAGAGGCTTCAAAATTGGCTAAGCCTTCACATAAGCGGGACCAAAGAAGAAGCTAACAACTCACCCTGACTGTTGAAGGCTAGAGGAGCATTGCTAACAGGATCCTCTAAACGAACAGAAATCCTCTCAGGCTCAGAACGGGCAGCAAGACTAATATTCAAAACCCTCGCTCTTATGAAGAGACAGGCAGATCGAAAACTCGGTTATCGAGAACATCTTTCCCCTTCCCCTTCTTCTGTACCTTAATCCAATCGCCCTCAGAGGTAGCCTTGCTACCACCCTTAGGTGGATTAGGGGTCACCTGCTTCTTAGACTTAGGACAGGCTGCCAAGGAGTGACCAAAGACCTTACAAGCATTTCTTTATAGTTCTGTACGTGGGAGACCTTCCAGCAAGGGAGTCACATTCATGGACGAGGGACTGAAAGGAAGAGAAAGCTAAAATATAGAATAGATTCCCACTAGCAGCTTATCCAATAGGCACAATACCCGATCGTAGAACAGATTTGCTTGCTTGTTCGGCTTGGCTTTTCGGACTGAAGGAAGAACCCTAGGGATGGTGCCAGAAAGCTGATTCTTTCCCAGATACAAGCCTTGAAGCTTAAGCGAATCGCCAAACTCCGGAGGAATGAGACCAGTAAGCAAATTCCCAGATAAATCCAGCGTTGTAAGATTTGTCAGGCGAGAGAGTGATTTTGTAGTTGATCCAGAAAGCATGTTATTGCTTATCAAAAGATCTACCATGACCACACAGTTCCCCAGGTATGGTCCCAGACAACCTATTGTAAGACAGATAAAAAACTCCACGATGTTGAGCGTAGCTCAGATCAGGTATATTAACCTGAGAAAAAGACAAAGATGACTTGGAAGGAATCGACCCGGATAGATTATTATGAGAAAGAACTAGGCATTGTAGTTGAGCCAACTAAGCAAGATTCTCTGGTATAGGCCCATTAAGATTGTGATTTCCAAGGTCCAATGTGTATTCAAAGGTCCTTTCAACTACTATTACAGCTCGTATAACCTTGAGTAATCTGTGTATCTCAACTAGTGAAATAAGTTACTTGCCTAGTGCTACTCCTCCTCCACAGAAGACTTGCTAGAATAGCTTGCATGGAGAGCTACCACCTTTCTCTCTTGACTTTGCTTCGGGTAAACTAACTTTCTTTAGTCTCTATCCTTCTACTAGCCGACTAGGAGTTAGAAAAGCCTGACTTCACACTTACAGGGTACTAAGATTCACGGCTTTTCTCCTCTAGCCACAGACATACTTGACTACCACAGACCTCCTTTACTACTTGAACTATCAAGCCAATTAGTAACACAGGCTCCTTGTCCGGCTGGGAAGGATCTATACACCAATATCTCAAGAGGAAGTACTGCACTGCCTAGACAGCTAAAGGATGAACTCTAAAGTTTCTAATTGGATAAGATAGAGCTAATTCTGTATTACCCTCAAATAAACGGCATTTTTCTACATCAAGAGAAGGTGGTTTAAAGAATAATGCCAGCTGGGACAGATCTTATTTGAAAGAAAGTTAGCAACCGTTGGCCTATAGGACTGTGCTACTGGACTGGGTTGACTACTCTCTGTGATCCCAGCTGCTATTATCAGATAACTAGGACTGATTCTACAGCTCCTTCACACAGGGTACAGAGGGGGGATACCTAAAGATAAAGTTTAGAGTTCTTACTTCCAGCCTTCGTTGCTTCACTCTCCTAGGAAGGACTTTACCTCTCTATCTTATAGATGTAATAGGATTTAGAATTCTTCTTCTTAGAGCTTTCCCTCATATTACAGTACTAGAGGCATGGAGGAAGCATTGAAAGGAAGGAATGAAAACCTTACTTACTCCCCTATACCTGAAGGACATATCAAAGAGGATATAACCAAAAGAAGGAATATAAATAAAAACTTGAGGCTAGTTGAGTGAAATACGGCATGAAACCAATACTAGAAGAGTAAGGAGGAAGCCTTAGAAGAAAGGGTTCCTCCCTCATAGCACAGTCCTATGGCTTCTTAGAGAAGGGTAAAGGCACTCATAGCAAGATTCAAAACTTCAAACAGAAAAATCTAATCACTGGAAGGAAGCTAGGCAGGAGCCATTCAAAGCTTCGAGTTACCTCAGCTTGAGAGCGCTAGATAGAAGGAGTTATAATGCATTCGATCCCCTATGTAGATCATGACGAGAAGACGAAAAGATGCATCGTCTTATCATATGTTCTGCTTTTTGCATCTTCCTTGAAGGTTATAGCAGACGAAGACGGAAAACATTGATCTAGTTATCTTTTTATCTATTCTCTTTCTAAAGATAGATAAGCAAGGTTTTTCTCACTACTGGCAAGAAGCCTTAAGAGAAGAAGCTCTTTCTAGTGGAAGAGGCTGGGCAAGCACATCAAAGGGCCAGGTTTTTAGTAGTTCAGGGTTGCCGAGAGCCCCAGCATAGAACTTTTATCTGACTAGGAGCAGCTAAGCCCTACCTATATAGTCAAGAGGGATGGAGCCCCGAAAGAAGTAAGGCTAGTCGATTTCCAAGATTTTAGTAGCTCAGGTAAGGTTCCCGGGATTGGAGTGGGTCTATTAGCACAAGGACAGACATGTCAGAAGAATCCCTACGGCATCCTTAAGAGGCTCAAAGATCTTGAAAAAAGAACGAGTGAGCACGTGTCCAATCTGAACCAAGCTCAAAGCTAAAAAATAATAAGGAAACACACTCTTTGTCGGAACGAGGAAGAACTGTTGACGTAAAACCCGCTTTTCCGCTCTTTCGGAACCTAAGTCAGAGAGATGAGATCTCATTGCTAGTGTTCTTAGATAGTAGGGACCTGCTTGTGCCAATAGCAAAAAAACCAGATCGTTGCCCGAACTACCCTTCTCAATGCCTGTTTTCTTACTTTCATTTCTATTGTAAATAGTAGTCAATGGCTCGCTCAAAGGAAAATCTAACAAGCCAATGTTTGCATTCGGGCGAGTGCATAGCCATCGATCTCGAGTGATCCCAGTCTACGATCTAGAGTCCCTAAGAAATTACTGTAAGATGTGAATGATGCTTTTCTTTTGACTTTCCCTAAGATGAAGCTAGAGTCGTCAAAGTCCATAGTCGACAAAGAAAGAATGATTTAGTTCCGATTCCCTGTCTTCATCTTTTCTAGAAAAAGGCTTCCATTTCTCTACTAGAGTACGAGATCAATTCAAAGAGGACTAGCTTGACCCTGAGAAAGAAGATTTTTTGGTAGAATGCTAAACTGAGAAGGCTAGGTAAGTAATGAATCGCGGAGAAAGCTCTTTTTTTCCCTCTAATATAAGAAAGAAAGACAGTCTGATTTCCTATGCTGAAAGATCGATCTGGTTTACCGCTTTTCATTTTTCTTTTTTTGGTATTGATACTGGCTCAGAAGGAAGACCAGAAAGGTGTACCGATGGAGCACTGTACCTTATTATAGATTATAGAAAATAAAAAAAGAAAGAATCCCCCCTCCCTTATGCTATCTGGATCTATGGTAATGAAATCATTTATGTTCTTATCGCAGAAAGATTGAATGTCATTTGTGATTAGCAGTCAAATGGAATGAGCATAATCAGAAATAAGGTTTGTGGCTCACTTCGTACCACTTCTAATCGTTGATATTGAAACGCAAAGGTCTAAGCTAGTAAGTAGCTCATACCTAGCTTTTTCTTTCTTGGTATGTGGTCTCCGGCCATTTTTCTTTTTTATAGCACTGTAGTTGCATAAGCAGTCAAGTTCAGGGGACAGAGTTTAAGGCGAGTAGTCTCTAGAAGTAGGTTCATACCTCTCTTGGTTGCCGATGGCCAGGTCTTTTGGTATAAATGACTTGCGATAGTCTAGCTAGCGAAGTAGGGTAGGATAGCAAACGAAGCGATAAGGAACGGAGTCAGTAGCTGCCCTTCTATCTTTCTTTTAAGAAAAAGAGTGAATCTTTAGAGAGCTAATAGACTATATGCTTCTAGTACCCGTAGGTGAAATAAGCAAGGCTAAAGTGAGTCTCGTGCGCTAAGCAGGAGTAGGTCTTTGGTCAGTGTGCCCACAAAGTAAGGGAGGTTAAGACTTTTCTTTCATAGACGGAAGTTTCACTTCAAGCCTTTACCAAAAAAAAAAAGTTTCACTTCAAGCTAATGCGTAATTAAGAGAGACTTTCACTATGATAAAGTGCAGTGGGCTAGCTTTAGTTTGCCTGGTCTGGTATCGATGGATGCAATAGGAGTTCTAGTCTTGCTATATGTCTGAGCTTGTTCCCCTCTATACAGTGCAGGTTTGAAGACTAGGCGAAGATCGGAGACTAAACACGAATCATCATTCCTTTGACCATTCGTTTTGAGCCTCCAATTCTTTTAGAAATGCTAACGAGGTTCAATGATGCCGGCAAAGGGAACCAGCTGAAAGGTTATCAAAGGCAGGCGCGTAACATAGGCAGACTCATAGGAGAAGGCTGTGCGTGTAAATCCCAACTATAGAGCTCCTTTTCATTCGATTTCTATACTATAAAGGGCGGCTACTCGACCTATTTGGAAAGACCTACTCTAAAGCCTATTCTGTTACTTTTTAGCCGATTTCAGTTTCAAAGAGCACTTTTCTCAGGCCAAGACCGTAGGAATAAAAAATCCACTTCTCATTCACGAGTGGGAAACTCAATAGCATTCAAAACCGTCAGGATTAGAACGGATAGAACGGTAACCGAAGGAGCCCATTTCTTTTCCTTCGCCTTTCTTTCATTTCATTATAAAGTTCCTTCTTTTTGTTACCCGGCTTTGAGGAGATAGGATCCGTAAAAGGTCTGACTCTATGGTAGCCGCCTTGAAACAATTTCCCTTAACGAGCTACGAATCAATTAAGGTTACGGGCTTCCTTCCTTAAGAGTGGGTATTTGCAATCACGAAAGTACACGCTAATCAATCTGAGACAACAACAACAAAGCGAAAGACTACATTTTAGAGAGTATTAGAGGTTATTGAGCTGGTGGCCGGCCCCCGACCAAAAAAGACTATTTCGATTGTTTTTACAATTCGATGACATATTTCCCCCAGAAAGTATACAAAAAATTCTTTTTGGGTAAAGGGTTACCCCAGGTAAAATTTTATAAATGAACAAATAAGAACAAGGGCATGCCCGAAACAGACACGCCAACTAGGCTTGACATACCAAAGCCGAGGACACAAGAACCACAACCCAAACAAAAACCAAACAAAACATCTAGCACAAACACGACCACTTCAAAATAAACAAAACTAAAACTCTAGTCTCAGCTAGCCCGGATCCTTCGCAGCATCGTTAAGAACGATCTTCCACTTCTTCAGCAGGCTCTCATTGTTTGATTCCTTTTTAAACTTGAACCCCATTAAACGTAAGCAAACCGTGCTCTTAATCCTCTCGATCACCACATCCACATTAGCATTAGTGTTTGAGAGAAGACAAATATTCCTCTCTTGCCAAATAAAATACGTAGTCGCAGCAATTACCAGCTTACCTATAATATGCTCCGTCTTCTTGGTACTTGCATTTTGTTCCATCCAGGTCATGACCGATAGCCAAGAGTCGTCAACATTACCCATTTTTACCATTAACTTAACTTCATTCCACACTTTTGATGCAAACGAACATTAAAAGAACAGATGATCTCTTGAATCCCGATTATTTCTACATAGTGGACAGCACATAAGGTTTAAATTCGTTGCACTTCCCACCACCCAAACGGCTAGACGGTCTTGTGTCTTAAGCTTATTCTTAATTACCAACCATAAATGAAACGAATGTCTTGGAATACATTGAGTAAACCATACCCCATCAACCCAAGGGACAGGATTCTGCCTATATCGAATGTTGTGCCATACTTCCGACGACCCGAAAGGACATGAGTTTCCATCCAAGTCTTTCCAGATTGTATGATCCACCGTATTTTGAGTCAAGTGAGGGACATTTAACCCAATTAAGACCGAGTATAAATCATACCATGCTTGAGGCCACTTCCAATTCCCGTTTTCATCAATCAGGTCCGTAAGAGAAAAAGTAAGGTTGAACCCCGCATTAGTGATACTTCTGGGAGTAATAAAGGAGCTTAGCGGACTTAGCTGACACCAGTTATCACACCAAGCGTTTGTTTGAGATCCACTCCGAACTACCTTCCATATGAAAGGCCTAACAACACTGCGGATAGATAAAATCTTCCTCCATCCCCAGCTCATACTACCATGGCCCTGGATATCCCAAAAACTCCGACCCTTCAACTTGTGCGTGTAGATCCATTGAACCCAAAGGGACTTCCTATTAACAAGAATACTCCAAATGTGGTTAGTCATAAGGGCCTTATTAACATCCGAGATGCTCCTTATGCCTAACCCTCCCTCATTCTTTGGCAAGCAAACCTCAGACCAAGGGACCTTCACTTTAACTCTACTCGGGTTACGACCATTCCACAAGAACCGCCGCATATGTTTCTCAAGATCATTTATGACTCGAGCTAGAATAATAAAAACAGACGCCCAATAGATATGTATAGCCGACAAGACGGAATTAATGAGTTGCAATCTACCAGCAAAAGACAGCGACTTATTCAGCCAACTATCTATTCTCTTTTCCATACGATCGATAAGAGGTTTAAACTCTTTAAAAACCAACATGGTTGAGATTAACGGAACACCCAAATACCTAACAGGAAGCGAACCTTCCTGGAATGGCATCACGTGAAGTATTTCCTGCTTAACATTTTGCGGCACATTACAGAAATATGTTGTGCTCTTAGCTGGACTCGGAACCAGACCTGAGAGATTAGTGAATTTCTCGAGAGCATCTCTAACCTTCTTAACCGAAACTATGTCCCCATGCACAAAAATGAATAAGTTATCAGCAAATGAAACGTTTATAATCTTCTGCTTCACACAATGAGCATGATATTTGAACTGAGTACTAGAATGAGCAGCATGTTGAAGAAGAAGCGAAAGAACCTCCATAATCAAGGTGAACAGGTATGGAGACATAGGATCGCCCTGCCTCAAGCCCCTTCTACCCCCGAAAAAACCATGCAAATTACCATTAATACTTAGAGAATAGGTGGTCGTGGTAACACAAGCCATAATCAACGCAACCATCTTTTGATGAAACCCAAACCCATTGAGAACATCCTCTAGAAAAGACCAACTGACAGTATCGTATGCCTTTTGTATATCTATTTTGAAAGCACATCTAGCTGGACCCCGATTTAAATGATAATTGTGCATTAATTCCTGAGTAAGAAGGATGTTATCTGATATTTTCCTACCCGGGACAAAGGCAGACTGATTAATACTCACCAAATCACCCAAGCTACCCTTTAATCTATCCGTAATGATCTTGCTGATACACTTATACAAGACATTACAGCAAGAGATAGGACGATAGTCAAGAACCGAATCCGGAGTATCCACTTTAGGAATAATTGCCAGAATTGTATGGTTTAGTTGTTTCAGGAGCTTACCATTATCAAAGAACTCTAGAATGGCCGTAGATATCTCATTACCCACAATATCCCAAGCATGTTTAAAGAAAGCCGATGTATAACCATCAGGTCCCGGTGCTTTATTCTCGCCAATACTAAACATAGCATTCTTAACCTCTTCACGAGTAACCTGCCGAACCATGTTAACCGCGACAGCTGGGCTAAGGACGTTAACAAATATATCCTCCTGGTTCAGACGAGTAACTTGATCCTCCGTACCCAAGAAGTTTGCATAATGGTTGACTAGTGCAACCGTAACGTCATCACCCCCAAACAGGTTCCCTGCTACGTCCATAATAGCGTGAATTTTAGTTCTAGCATTCCTGTATTTCAAACTATTTTGGAAAAATGCTGTATTTGAATCCCCCGCACATAACCACTCCACTTTGGACTTTTGCTTTAAAAAACATTCTCCGTCATACGCCGCAATTTTGAACTCCTTAAGGCAGTCAACTTCCATATTCCGCAACTCTACATTGAGCGGATTAGTATCGATACTCTTTTGGATTTCATCAAGTTTGTTCCGCAACTCTACCTTGCCTAAACAAAATTTTCCGCAAGAACGGCTTCAAATTCTTGAGCTTTTTAGTAACCGAGAACATAGTAACCCCATGAACCGTTTTCCTCCACTCCTGCTCCACAGACGTCTTGAACTCCGGTTTGGACGTAATAAAATTTGCTAATTTTAAAGGTTTGGGCCGAACCTTAATCGAGTTACCCATCTTAAGGATACACGAAGTATGATCCGACACACGGAAAGGATGATAAACTACAAAAGCATCCGGACATGTCTCTCTTTAAGCATACCTGGGAGATAGTGGGTAATGAGGTAACGAATGCAGTTCTAGATTTTTTTGACAACGGCCAAATTCTGAAACAGTTAAATTATACTATCTTGCCTCTTATTCCCAAAGTGGATACCCCGGACTCGGTTCTTGATTACCGTCGTATTTCTTGCTGCAATGTGCTCTACAAATGCATCAGTAAGATTATTTCGGATAGATTAAAAGGAAGCTTGGAGTCTTTGGTTAGCATTAATCATTCCGCTTTTGTACCAGGTAGGCGGATTTATGATAATATTCTCTTAACACAAGAGTTGATGCATAACTATCACTTAAATAAAGGTCCTCCTAGATGTGCGTTCAAGATTGACATTCAAAAGGCCTATGACACAGTGAGTTGGTCTTTTCTGGAGAAGATTCTTGTTCAATTTGGTCTGCATAGGAGAATGGTGAAGTGGATAATGACTTGTGTTACCACAGCAACGTATTCTCTGAGTATAAATGGCAATCTTCACGGTTTTTTTAGAGGGAAAAGGGGTCTTCGCCAAGGGGATCCGATGTCCCCGTACTTGTTCACTCTTGTTATGGAGGTGCTCACATTATTTTTACAAAAGGCTGCTAGCTCAAGCTCATCTTTTCAGTACCATGCTCATTGTAAGAAACAAAAAATAATAAATGTATCCTTTGCTGATGACCTTTTTATTTTTGTGCATGGGAGTACCAATTCGGTTAGCAAGATCAAGGCCGCTTTGGAGGAATTCACGAGTATGTCGGGGCTTGTTCCGAGTCACGCCAAAAGCACGGTCTTTTTTTGTAATGTTCCGCAGCAGATCCGAGAGGAAATTTTAAATATTATGCCATTTCAGGAAGGTTCCTTGCCTTCGATACCTAGGTGTGCCGTTGATCACATCGAAGTTGAGCGCTGGTGATTGTAAGGTTTTAGTGGACCGAATGGACAAGAAGATTAACAATTGGATGACAAAGACTCTATCTTTTGCGGGTAGATTGCAGCTTATCAACTCGGTCCTCTCAGCCATGAATATTTATTGGGCTTCGGTTTTTATTATCCCGGCTCGTGTTATTAATGATCTGGAGCAGCGTTTGCGTCGTTTTCTATGGAATGCAGGTAACATTGGGAAGGTTAAAGCTAAGGTTGCGTGGAATGATGTCTGTCTTCCGAAATTGGAGGGTTTCTTAGGCATTAGGCGAATTGGGGATGTGAATAGAGCCCTAATCACTAATCATATTTGGAGTATACTTGTTAAAAGAAAGTCTCTATGGGTGCAATGGATTTACGCTTATAAATTGAAGAATCAGAATTTCTGGGAGGTCCAATGTAGGGGTAGTATGAGTTGGGGGTGGAGGAAGATCTTATCCATCCGCAATATTGTTCGGCCGTTCATTTGGAAAGTCATTCGGTCTGGAATGCAAACAAATGCTTGGAGCGATAACTGGTGTCACCTGAGCCCTCTCAGGACGTTTATAACTCCGAGACATATTGCAAATGCGGGCTTTAATCTCCAATCTTCTGTTGCGGATTTACTAGACGAGAATGGTCAATGGAAATGGCCTCAAGCATGGTATGATATTTATCCAGTTTTGATTGGTTTGAGTCTTGACCAGCCTAGTTCCCAGTTACATGATCGAACGGTTTGGAAGGATTTGGAGGGTAATGATCGGCACTTTAGCTCGTTGGAAGTCTGGCACAATATTCGTACACGTGATGCTCCTATTAGTTGGGCAAACATGATTTGGTTCAGTCAATGTATTCCAAGGCATTCCTTTCAGTTATGGTTGGTTATAAAGAATAAGTTGAAGACTCAAGATCTGCTGAAAGCTTGGGAAGCGGGTAGTGAAACAAATTTAAGACTTATGTGTTGCCCCCTATGTCAGCATGATCGAGACTCGAGAGACCATCTTTTTTTCTCGTGCGTTTTTGCTTCGCAGGTCTGGAAGAATATTAAGTCTATGGTGGACATGGATAATGTTACCGAATCACGGAACTCTATTTTGGCGTGGATGGACCAGCTTTTCTTCTCGTGTGTAAGTTGGTGTTAGCGGCTGCGGCTTATTTCATTTGGCAAGAACGTAATAACCGGCTTTTCTCTAGAGTTGAATGTTCGGTTATTCAGGTGACCGAGAAGATTAAAAACACAGTTCGGTTTCGGTTGATGGACTTCAAGCTCCAAGGCCATGTGGATTAAAAACAGAGTTATGAAGAAGTGGCAGATCCCGTCAAGGGCGCTGAACGAGGACCCGGGTTAAGGCAGTTCAAATGTAATATGTTTAGCTAGATCTTAGTTGGTGTGGTCGTGTTTTGTTCGTGTCGTGTTTTGTTTTAACTGGGCATCTTGTTTGATGGTTGTGTTTTTTTGTCTAGTTTCCTAGCCTTGGTATGCCAAGGCCAGATGAGTGTGCTATGTCAGGCACACCTTTGTTTTGATTGATTTTTATAAATTTTACCTAGGTAACCCTTTACCCAAAAAAGAGATAATGCGCCGATAACCAGTTTTGCATCTAGGTTGCATGATCTGGGCAATATAGAAGATGATAATGTCATACAAGATGATGGAGGTCATGTTGTGAAGCCGAAAACATATGCTGAATCAGTGGTAAAAACAAATGACGTGAAGGTAAATTTTCGGCATCTCAAATCTGATGAAAGACATAATGGTTGTGATTTGGTTCTGCCGCGTGAATCAGTAAGAGTAGTTCAAGAAAAACTTGCAAATACCTTGTATGGTTATTTTCTGGGAGATCGGGTGGCATACCCGGTGGTGGAGTATTATGTTAGAAACAACTGGAAGAAATATGGGATTCAAAAATCGATGATGAATGCAAACGGATTTATCTTCTTTAAATTTGTAGACCATAAAGGCATGATGAATGCTCTTGAAGCAGGTCCGTGGATTATTAGATCACAGCCGATTATTCTAGATGTTTGGTCACCTACCATCAAGCTGGAAAAGAAGGATGTTAAGAAGGTTCAGTGCTGGGTAAAGATTCATGATGTTCCTATTGCAGCTTATACGGAGGATGGGCTTAGTTTAATTGCCACAGCTATTGGAGAGCCAAAACTTCTAGACTCTTATACAACGTCTATGTGCATGGATGTTTGGGGTAGAAGCAGCTATGCTCGAGCTCTTATAGAAATATCGGCGGACCAAGATTACAAAGAAGAATTAACTATGGCAATACCGCAAATTGATGGTGAGGGTTTTGTTACTGAAAGAATGTATGTCGAAATGGATGCCTCATAGGTGTTCACATTGTTGTGTTTTTGGGCATCAAGATGAAATGTGCCCGAAACAAATTCGAGCAACCACTAAATCAGCGAATAAGGTGGATGAGGAGGGGTATATGGAAGTCCAAAAGCGGAAATAGCCAAGAAAGTGGGAGTTAAAATTAATAAGCCGAAAATGGAGTATCGCCTGAAAGCTTAAGGTTCAAAGCCTGATAAAAAAACTACTCCTAAGGTAGACCATATACGTGATAAGAAAACTTTAACCCCCAATCCGTTTGATGTCCTGAGTAATGAGATGGGTTCGTATGAGGATCTAGTCAATGAGCGTTCAGGTAGGAATGATGCTTCCACGAGTAATGCTGGTAATGTTGGAGTGGGTGACACGGATGCCCAATCTGATGAGGAAGTGGTTGAAGTGTTCAATGAGACGGCTGATTTCATGACTTCGAATACCAAAACATGGGCAAGCACTCCTGCTCCAAAGGTTTCCAATGGTTAGTCTTGCTTCTTGGAACATTAGGGGGTTGAACCGCTCGCTAAAACAAAAAGAGGTTCGGCATTTCGTTAAGGAAAGTCAGCTCAGTATGTGTGCTATTTTAGAGTCTCATGTGGATGTGTCAGGTCTTGTGAAAGTGTGTAAAAGTGTGTTTAGACACTGGGATTTGACGTCAAATGGGAATCTATGTTCCAAGGGAACTCGTATTATCCTTGGTTGGGATCCAACTATTATGGATGTTATGGTCATTTGTCACACCCCCAAAATCCACACGCGGAGTATCACCGCCTGGAGGCGTGACTGACCAGGATCAATCCACCAATCATATTGAACATAACAAGTAATAGTAAAATTCAACCACACAATATGAAAGGTGTCTCAAATCAAAAACATAGTTAAGTGTTTAGCGGAAGCATAATTGTAAAACCCAATGTAAGTATTAAGTACGAAATAAAGTAATGTTTTTAGCATGGCACACACTGCCATGTCCCACAACGACCGCCCGCCCCCCCCCCCCCTGTGCAAGCTCCATGAGTACCTAACGACCTGCAAGGCATGTAACAACGAGTCAACAACAAAGTTGAGCGAGTTCATAGTTGGTTGTTTAGTTATAGTATTCGTTTCGTAAATCATATGTTCGTTTGTAAACCATGTATCGCATTAATTCGTATCGCGGTCTCCCAGACATGTGTGCGAAGATTAGTGGGGGTTTCCCATGTGTTCTAGACTAGTTGTATATGTATTCGTATCGCGGCCTCCCAGACATGTTTGCGAAGATTAGTACTCGTATCGCGGCCTCCCAGACATGTTTGCGAAGATTAGTATTCGTATCGCGGCCTCCCAGACATGTTTGAGAAGATTAGTGGGGGCTTCCCATGTGTTACTAGTCTAGTTGTATCTATAGGTGTCCTTCCCCGAACGAGGACAGTGGTACGTATTCCAGTAGCGATGAAAGTACGAGTAATCATTCAATCCCATTCCCAACCCACCGGGAATCCCAGGCCTTGGTAAGAGTGTAAACTCACCTTGGTTTGCTCGGTATGCTAAACTATGCTCACAAGTAATCAGTCAAGTCCTATATTTATGTGCGTATACACAATCAGTACATGTTTGTAAGGTTTCACATACAATCTACGTCACAAAGTGTGCTTGGCAGTTAACATCATGTATCACGTAAGCAGTAAGTCAATCTCATGCAATTAATGCTTCCCATAAATGTCTTTCACAATTTATTCTAACATGGTTATTCTTTAACATACTTGACAAGGTTAACAAACTTAACAGGATTAACATATATAACAGGAATAATAAGCTAACAGTGTTAGTTAACTAACAGAGTTAACAAACATTAGAGTTACATACTTAACAGAGTGGCATACATAATTTAACAGAGTTAATAAAATTAACAAAGTTAATAAGCTTAACACAGTTAATAAACTAACTGGGTTTACATTCTTAACATGCATAATAGAGTTAACATATCTAACAGAGTTAATATACTAACAGAGTTAACATACTAACAGAGTTATCACACTAACAGAGTTACTGTTACTTATAAATTTCACGAGGAACCTTAAGTACTTACAGGTTTCATGAGGAACCTTAAGTACTTACAGGTTTCATGAGGAACCTTAACCTTCCCCTATGGGGAACCTTAACCTTCCCCATGGGGAACCTTAACCTTCCTCACGAGGAACCTTAACCTTCCTCACGAGGAACCTTAACCTTCCTCACGAGGAACCTTAACCTTCCTCAACTGAAGGTTCCCCAGGTAAGCATGATCATCGTCATCAGTTACAGAACACAGGAACCCTAATCACCATATCAACAAACACAATTCTCATACATAACAGTTATGTTTAGTGTCAAACTCCAATCAATCGGATCATGCTTCATGAGCCGAACCCAAGTAAATATTAATAAGGGTCAGTCCAATCTCAGATATCCTACTTGATGAACTATCGGCCCACCATACCAAATACACATATTAATAGGTTTTCATTACATTCCTCATCATCAAGAAATTCATGAAATCAATTTAATCTAATTCAATTAATTCAATTACTTTGTATCAAGCCACAAATAATCATAAGCAAGCATAGCCATCAATCAGATCATTCACATATGCATGAGGTCTTATAAGCCTAATATGTACAAATCACAATCAAGCAGTTGAAAATTAAGCAAACATGAATTGAACCCACTAACCGGAAGTCTGAGTTGGTCAAAATGATATTGCAAATGGGGGGGGGGGGGGTTCTCCTATTGCCGTCGATCTCTAGGGAGGGGTAGGGTTTGTATGATGATATGATAAGTTCACATAATACCTAATATAATACTAATAGACTAAAGTGGGCCGGTGGTATTTGTATAACATCTAATACTGATATGTCAAGGAACCAAGTGGGCCGGAATCCATATTAACATGCATTAGGCCGATGTCAATTAAAATAAATGGTGCATTGCACTGAGATCTAATTAAAACAAGTATGTAGCGGGCTCAGGTGACTCATGTTGTCGGGCTTTAAAGTGTGAAGTCGCTGCCCAGATAATATGCAGCCCAAGGTCAGAACATTACAAACTAAGTTATTGTACCGCTAAAAGAAATTAACGCGAAGTAAAAAGAATCAAGAGATGAAACGCTACCGACCTTGAAAGTTCGGGTTGTCACATCATCCCCAACTTGAAAGAAATTTTGTCCCGAAATTTAGCATGCGGTTACTGAGGAAGCTAGTTAAGTTGCGTGGTTTACTGGTTTTTCCTGGGGTGTCACATCATCCCCCCGTTGGTTTGGAATTTCGTCCTGAAATTCCGCAGTAGCTTCAGCCTCAGTAGTGGTTGCACTGTTCCTGAACAAATGGGGATACTTGAGTTTCATTTGGTCCTCTCGTTCCCAGGTGAACTCTGGGCCATGACGGGAGTTCCAACGAACTCGAACAAGGGGTATTCTGGTGTGCTTGAGGACCTTAACGTCTTGGTCCGTGATTTCAACTGGTTCCTCGACGAATCGCAACTGATCGTCGATAGTGAGCTCCTTCAAAGGAACTATCAGGGTCTCATCTGACAGACACTTCTTCAGATTTGACACGTGAAAGACGATGTGAACTCCACCGAGTTCTGCGGGTAGGTTTAGTTTGTAGGCCACTTTGCCTATTTTCTCGATGATTTCGAACGGTCCGACATAACACGGATTGAGCTTGCCTCGTTTGCCAAAAGGAACTACACCTTTCCAAGTTGAGACTTTGAGTAGCACTCGATCCCCAACCTGGAACTCGAGTGTTTTTTTTTTTTGGGTAAAGGGTTACCCCGGTGAATTTTATAAAACCAATAAAAGCACAATTGTGCAACTGAAATGTTACACACCATAAAGCCTTGGCATACCAAGACTATAACAAGAAAAGCCAACACACGAAAACAACCAAACTAAACAACCAAAACAGAACGACCCAGCTCAAAACAAAGCGACAAAAACAAAAAGGCTACACACTAATCTCTAGCCAGGATCAATCTCCATGTTGCCACTAGGTATCTCCCTTTTCTCAAGTAAACTTTGTAAGCCAGGTCTCCACTTGAATTTGAGTGTCAATAAACACAATCTAACCGTCCGAATGATTTCGTGAGCAATCACCATCGCCGTTCTCTGATTTCTTGTGAAAAGCCTGTTATTTCTTTCTTGCCAGACAAAGTAAGAAGCTGCCGAAACGACCAACCTGCTAATAATATTTTCCGGCATCTGCATATTAGAGTTCTGGTTCATCCAAGACATAACATCGGCCCATGTACCATTAACACTCTCCATGTTGGTCAACACCTTAATGTTATTCCAAACCTCCAACGCAAAGGAACATTCAAAAAATAAATGGTCTCTTGAATCTTTGTCATACCTACACAGCGGACAACACATGAGGTTTAAATTTGTAGCACTTCCGGCTTCCCACACTGACAATCTATCTTGCGTCTTCAATTTATTTCTAATGACAAGCCACAAGTGAAACGAGTGTCTTGGGATGCATTGTTTAAACCAAACCATATTAACCCATGGCACTAAATTTTCACGATGGCGAATATTATTCCAAACCTCCCAAGAAGAAAAGTGGCGAGAATTCCCTTCAAGATCTTTCCATATCAACCGATCCTGTCTGTCATGAAGGATAGGAACCTGAACATTGATTAAAACCGGATATAAATCATACCAAGCAACAGGCCACCTCCAATTCCCATTTTGAGACACCATCTCAGCAACCGTAGAATGAAGATTAAAACCAGCATTAGAGATGCGTCTCGGGCTAATAAAATTACGCAAAGGACACTGATCACACCACATATCGCTCCATATATTTGTATGAGACCCATTACCAATAGATGTCCATAGATAAGGACGGATCAAGCTCCTAATAGCGAGAAGTTTTCTCCAGCCCCAAGTCATACTGCCTCGGTTAGGAACCTCCCAGAAACTTCGACCTTTAAGCTTATATATATGGATCCATTGTACCCAGAGCGACTTCCTGTTAGTTAGGATACTCCAGATATGAGACGAAATAAGGGCTTTATTAACATCAGAGATACATCGAATACCTAGACCCCCCTCATACTTAGGTAAGCAAACAACCTTCCAAGCAACCTTAGCCTTAACAGACTGCAGGTTTGTACCTGACCAAAGGAACGTGCGCATGCATCTTTCAAGATCATTAACAATTTTCGCTGGCAATATGAATACAGTAGCCCAGTAAATGTGCATAGCTGAGAGGACAGAATTGACTAGCTGAAGTCTACCAGCAAAGGATAAAGATCTCGTCATCCAATTATCGATCTTCTTCACCATTTTATCAACTAAAATCTTGCAATCTTTATAAGAGAGTTTTGTTGAGATTAATGGCACTCCCAAATACCGAACCGGAAGTGTACCCTCTTGGAAAGGCATAATATTGAGAATTTCCTGCTTAATAGAATAAGGGACATTGCCAAAATAAACTGTACTCTTTGGCATACTTGGAACTAGCCCCGAAACCCTTGTAAACAATTGTAGAGTATCCCGCAGAATCCTAACCAAAGCCACATCCCCATTAGCAAATAAGAACAGATCATCAGCAAAAGACATGTTAATAATCTTCTGTTTTTTACAAGAGAGGTGGTAGCGAAACGCATTATTAGAATAAGCTGCCTTCTTAAGTAACAACGTGAGAACCTCCATGACTAAAGTAAAAAGATAAGGAGATATAGGATCACCCTGTCGGAGGCCTCTTTTTCCATTGAAATACCCGTATAGGTTGCCATTAATGCTCAGCGAATACGAGACATTTGTAACACAAACCATGATCCACTTTATCATCTTTTGATGGAATCCAAACGCATGCAGAACATCCTCAAGAAATGACCAGCTCACAGTATCATAGGCCTTTTGTATGTCAATTTTAAAGGCACACCTCGAAGGACCTATGTTTAAGTGATAATTTGTGCATAAGTTCCTGGGTAAGAAGAATATTATCCGAGATTTTCCTACCCGGGACAAAAGCAGACTGATTAATGTCAACAAGATAATCCAAGCTACCTTTAATCCTGTCAGTTAGAATATTACTAATGCATTTATAAATGACATTACAGCAGGAAATTGGTCTGTAATCCATCACTGAGTTAGGAGATGAATTTTTCGGCACCAATGCAATGATAGTATGATTAATTTGCTGAAGCATCTTACCATTATCAAAAAAATCCAGAATCGCTTTCGTTACCTCCTCACCCACTATCTCCCAAGAGTTTTTAAAGAATGCAGAAGTGTAGCCATCCGGGCCTGGGGCTTTATTTTCTCCTATGGAAAAAATAGCACTTTTAACCTCCTCACGAGTAACCTGCCTAATCATAGAGCTAGCAACATTCGAATCAAGAACATTAGAGAATAACTCATCATTAACCAGCTTGACCACTTGATCCTGAGTACCCAAAAAAGCCGAGTAGTGCGATACCAGAGCTCCAAAAACATCATTACCTTGAAACCAGTTACCATGCACATCTTGAATACTATGAATCTTGTTACTCGCATTCCTCATTTTCACACAATTATGGAAGAATTTGGTATTCGAGTCACCTGCTGCTAGCCATTCTGCCTTAGCTTTTTGCTTTAGAAAGCATTATTCATCATAAGACAGAGAATTGAACTCCTGAATACATCTGGATTCAGTTTCTCTAAGAGCAATATCCGTAGGGTTAACATCGATAGCCTTTTGAATGTCATCTAACTTCAATCTAGCCTCCTTAACACGATTGTGAAGATTACCCTGAATAAATAAGAGACGTCTCAACGGAGACTTGAGGGCCGACAATTTCTTTACAACCGAGAACATAGTTACACCCGGAATAACCTTAGCCCACTCTCTAGCGACACATGGAATGAAACCCTCCTTATTTACTAAGAAATTAGTAAACTTGAACGGTTTCGGCCGAGTATGCTTAAAAGGAGACATGTGAAGAATGCATGGCGAATGATCCGAGACCCGATAAGGATGGAAAAGAACGTAAGCATCTGGAAATAAATCAAGAAACTGAGTATTACTCATGACTCTATCAATTTTCTTTAACCCTCCTACACCGTTCTTCGGTTTTTGATTCCACGTGAACCGCAACCCATGGCTTTTAACATCAGAAAGTTGATTATGTTGAACACAATCATAAAACTCTCTCATCCCAACCGGAATTGTAGAAGGCCCAACCAAGTAATCATCCATCGAGAGGGCCGAGTTAAAGTCCCCCATTACCACCCACGGCCGATCATGAATAAAACACTTATGCTTACAAAGGTTATCCCAAAGAACTCTTCTTTCTTGATATTTATTTTCAGCATAAACAAAAGAGCAGAATAGGATTTTATTATCAGATTTTTTACGAACTTGCACATGTAGAACTTGATCCGACTGAGCTATAACCATAAGATCCATCATGTCCTTATTCCAACCAATAATGATCCGAGTACCTCTAGAACAGCAGCTGCCATTAGAGGTCCAATCCCATGATCTAAAAACCCCTTTACAAATTCTATCAAGATTAGACACATTAACACGAGACTTCAAAATTGCACAAACCTGAAGACGATTTTCAGAAACGAGCTGCCGAACCTCTCTTTGTTTCAGGGGAAGGTTCAGTCCCCTTATATTCCATACCCCAATACTATCCATGGATACCCACTTGACCGGGAGTGCTTGCCCCCTCAGACTTTTTGACATTTATACCATCATTCATGAACTCTGAGATCTCAGTTGGGAGTTGGTTTTCACAAACATCTTCCAAAACTCTAGCCTCGTTACTACAACTCGTACCTGGATCCCCATCCACCATATGATCCAAAGCCGAGAATGAGTTCCTTAAATTTAATTTACTATTGTTAATTCCATAACCCTTCTTAGCCGTGTCACTTTCACCTTCAGCACGTTTTGTTTCGGATGGTCCAATATTTGCTTAGTTATTCTTTTGTCGGTAAACAAATTTAGGCTTTTTCTTCTTTTGAGGAAAACCATGTTTTGCTACTTTCCTTTTATCAGTAACGAACCCCTCATCATCAGTTGTAACTTGTTTAAGTTTTAACGTTGGTGAGGATTTAGGACAAGTAGTATCTGAGTGACCAAACAGGCAACAAGTTGCACACCTTTGTGGTTTCCATTCATATTCAACCTTAACTATTTCCATCAGGTGCCCTTCTTCGTCCAGCTTAGGGATGGCAACAACAATATGTTCTTTCAATTCATTATCAACCGAGATCTCAATCATAGCACGAGCAAAACTCATTCTACCCCAGTTTTCAGCGCACATATCAGCCGTGTAAGCATCTAGTCTTTTCAGAACCCCTAGTTTTGATGCCAGTAAACTCAGGCCATCATCGGTATAGACTGCAAGCGGAACATTATGTAATTTAACCCACACTGGCACCGTTTTAATCCCATCCTTCTTCAGACTTACCGAAGGAGTCCAAATATTTAGAAACAAAGGCATTTTCCTAATCAGCCATGGGCCACCTTCTAATACTTTCAGCATACCTTCTTTAGTGTCAAACTTGAAGAAAAAGAAGCCACTTGCATTCATCATGAGCTTTGAGAGACCAAATCTCGCCCAAACATTTTTAGCATAATATTCCACTACCGGGAATGGCAACCTGCTGCCCAAGAAGTAGCCATACAATACATTCTCGAATTTATCCTGAACCTTTTTTACTACTTCTAGTGGTTTTCTACGCTTATCAGCGTAGCTTTTCTGACGGTCACGAGCTGCCGCCATTCGTTGTCGTATCTGAGCAATTCTTTCCGTTGCGTCCACTACTAGTTCTGGACCCGTGATCTGACTATCACCCACCTCTGCCCAACAAAGAGGTGATCGGCATTTACGCCCGTACAATGCCTCAAATGGAGCGGCTTGAATGCTGGTGTGGTAACTGTTGTTATACGAAAACTCCACTAACGGAAGATGTTTTTCCCAGCCGTTGCTGAAATCGATTACACATGCCCGAAGCATGTCTTCTAGAGTTTGGATGGTGCGCTTAGACTGCCCATCCGTCTGAGGGTGATAAGCTGTGCTCATGTCTAATCGAGAGCCAAAAGATTTGTGCATTGCTTACCACAGTTCCGAAGCAAAACGTGCATCACGATCGGATATAATAGAGGTGGGCACCCCGTGCCTCGAAACCACTTCCTTTAAGTAGATGTCTGCTAAGGTAGAGAACTTGTCTGTTTCCTTGATAGCCAAGAAGTGTGCAGACTTAATGAGTCGATCCACGATCACCCAAATAGTATCATTCCCACGTTGAGATCTAGGCAGGCCAGTAACAAAATCCATGGAAATTTCCTCCCATTTCCATTGTGGTATCTTTGGTTGCTGAAGTAGGCCTGATGGTTTCTGATATTCCGTCTTGACTCTCGCACAAGTCAAACATTTGCTAACGTAAGTTGCTATGTGAGCTTTCATGCTAGGCCACCAATACGTAGTTCTGAGATCATGGTACATCTTATCAGAACCAGGATGTACTGAGTAGCGGGACTTGTGTGCTTCATCCATTACAAGTTCGCGTAAGTTGCCATAAAGTGGGACCCAGATGCGTCCTGTTACGTAATAAGCGCCATCTTCCTTTTGTTCTAACCGTTGCCTTGAGCTGCGTAGGACTTCAGCCCTGACGTTTTCTGGTTTCAATGCTTCCACCTGAGCATCTCGTATCTATGCAGGAAGACTAGACTGGATGGTAAGTTGTAGTGCTCGCACACGCCTAGGTGTGGTATCTTTTCGACTGAGGGCGTCAGCCACAACATTGGCTTTGCCTGGATGGTACTTAATGGCACATTCGTAATCGTTCAGTAGTTCGACCCATCGACGTTGTCGCATGTTCAATTCCTTCTGCTTGAATATATGCTCGAGACTCCTGTGATCGGTGTAGATAGTGCACTTGGTACCGTACAGGTAATGTCTCCATATCTTAAGCGCGGAAACAACAACTCCCAGCTCCAAGTCGTGTGTGGTGTAATTCTGTTCGTGAATCTTAAGTTGGCGCGAGGCGTAGGCAATAACTTTATCCCGTTGCATCAACACACATCCAAGACCCTGAATGGATGCGTCGCAGTAGACCACAAAATCGTCTGTGCCGTCAGGCAATGAGAGAATAGGTGCACTGCAAAGTCTATCCTTTAGGTGCTGAAATGCTGATTCCTGTGCATTACCCCATCGATAAATAACGCCCTTCTACGTTAGTGAGGTGAGAGGTTGCGCTATCTTCGAAAAGTCTTTGATGAACCTCCTGTAGTAACCTGCCAAACCCAAGAATTGGCGAATTTCTGTTGCTGTACGCGGCGCAGGCCAGTTCTTAATTGAGTCTACCTTGGATGGATCAACATGAATCCCATCCTTGTTTACCACATGGCCTAGAAAGTGAACTTCACGAAGCCAGAAGTCGCATTTTGAAAACTTGGCGTACAGCTGTTCTATTCGAAGAAGTTCCAAAATAAGTCGCAGATGTTGCTCGTGTTCCTCCTGACTCTTGGAGTAGATCAAAATGTCATCGATGAATACAATCACAAACTTATCCAAGTAAGGCTTGCACACTCTGTTCATAAGATCCATGAAGACTGCAGGTGCGTTTGTTAACCCGAATGGCATGACTAGGAATTCGTAGTGGCCGTAGCGGGTTCTGAATGCTGTTTTGGAGACGTCCTCATCCCGGACTCTCAGTTGATGGTAGCCTGACCTCAGATCAATCTTTGAATAGTAGCTCGATCCTTGCAGCTGATCGAACAAGTCATCAATAAGTGGAAGAGGATAGTGATTCTTCACGGTCACCTTGTTGAGTTCGCGGTAGTCAATACACATCCTGAAGGTACCGTATTTCTTCTTCACAAACAACACTGGAGCTCCCCAAGGTGAAGAGCTAGGACGAATAAAACCTTTATCCAAAAGTTCTTGCAATTGTTTGGACAGTTCTTCCAGTTCGGTTGGAGCTAAGCAATACGGTGCACGAGCTATTGGTGCTGCTCCTGGAGCTAGCTCGATTTGGAACTCGACCTGGCGATAAGGCGGTTGCCTGGGTAAATCTTCAGGGAACACTTGAGGAAAGTCGCGTACTACTGGAATATCCTCTAATCTCTTCTTTTTCGTTGATGCGTCAGTAACAAGTGCCAAGATAGCGGTGTGGCCCTTTCATAAACACTTCTAGGCCTTAAGAAAGGAGATGATGCCTACCACAGCACCACTCTTGTCACCTTGAATTTCGAGAGGTTCTTTACCAGAACGGGGAATACGAACGATCTTCTCTTTGCATAGGATCTCTGCTTGCTGTTGGGATAATCAATCCATCCCAATGACGATGTCGAAACTACCCAGAACTATAGGAATGAGATCGATAGAGAAAGTCTGACCCGCTAAAACGAGCTTACAATCCTTAACTACGTGGGTGGCCTCTAAACTTTTACCATTAGCTAACTCTACGACATTCTTGGTGTTCAAAAGTGTTGGTGTGCGATTGAGCATTTGACTAACTTTCAGAGACATATAACTGGTATCCACACCCGAATCAAATAAAACAGTAACATAAAAGTCATCGAGAAGGAACTTACCCATCACCACATTAGGATCATTCTTCTGTCACCCTGACCCAGCACAAACGCTCGACCCCTGGCGCCATTATTTCCATCATTGTTTCCCCTGTTGTTGTTCCCATTGCCCTGATTATTGTTGTTCTGGTTCTGGTTTAACTGGGGGCAGTCCCACTTGAAGTGGCCTTCAGCACCACACTGAAAGCATCCCCTGTTGCCTCACTGCTATTGCTGCTGCTGGTTCTGTGGGGCTGGTGGTCATTGTTGCTGGTTCTGATTCGCAGGTCGTGAGATCCTGCAATCCTTAGCTTCATGACCCATCTTGAGACACCGCTGACAACGACCCTTGTTGCACTGTCCACTGTGGTGGCTATTGCATCTGTTGCACCTTGGGTGATTTCCTCGATATCCACCCTGCCCGTGACTACCAGAAGACTGCTGACTGGGCTCTGGTAGTCATCTGTCTTTCGTTGCTGTGCCTGGGACTGAACCGAAGTTGAACCCTTGCTGGAGGTTCCATCCCATTTTCGCTTGTTGTCACTGGGAGTAGCAGTAGTGGTAGCGGTAGTAGTAGCACTGATACGTTTAGGCAGCCTGTTCTGTTCCACTGCCTGGTCTGTGAGACGATGAGCTAGACGAGTAACATCTTGAATGGTAGCAAGATTAGCCGAAGTCACATGGCTTTGAATTCTGGTACAAGACCCTTGAGATACAGCTCGATGCGCTTGATTGGAGGATCTACCATAGTTGGGCATAACATTGCCAGTTCATTGGATCGCTTTGTATATGCTTCTATCTCTGACCCCGTCATCGTTAGGTTAAAGAACTCCACTTCCAGCTTGTGGATGTCATCACGACTACAATATTCCCGCTTGATAAGTTCCTTAAAGTCGTTCCATGGGGTGGCATTGGCAGCTACCAGCCCCAACATTTGCACTTGCGCGTTCCACCAAGTCAATGCAACGCCTTCGAGAGTACCAGTGGCGTACTTCACCCTACGTGCCTCAGGGCATTCACCCATTTCTAAGACTGACTCGAGCTTCTCGAACCAGTGGAGGAGTCCAACTACTCCTTCTGTGCCACTGAAAGTACTAGGACGACAGTCCATGAAAGTTTTGAACGTGCATGCAGGCTGTTGAGCAAACTGGCCTGTTGTGTAAACAAGAGGGAATAAAAAAATTAAACACCAGAGTTGGTTTGAGAGAGTAGGATCTAAAGATCCTAGAGTAAGTTGCAATGGCAGGTTATACCTCCTGCCTGAGCGGCTGCGAGTGCCTCAGCAACTCGTTCATTGATCAAAGCCGTCAACTGGGCTTGAGTTAGGTTAACGCGTCCAGTTCATATTTTGGGAATCAAAATTCTCATAACAAAGCAGGCAGCACATCATGTTCATATTTTTCCTTCGAGAAAGGTCCCATCCCAAAATTTTATCCTGAGTAAGTAACTTACCTCTCATAATTAACCACATAAAGAAAGCATGCTTCGGAATACATTGAGAAAACCACACAATAGAGCACCAATGAATTTCTGGTTCTGTATATCGAACAGAATTCCAAACACCTGAAGCCGAAAAATCACCAATATGATTACCATCACGCCATAAAAACCTATCTCTTTTATTCGGGTCAAAATTCACATTATCAAGCTGAATAAGAACAGGATAAAGATCCCTCCAAGCTGTAGGCCACCTCCACGCCCCATTGTATCTAATATCAGCAACTGTAGCCTCCAAATTAAAGCCCGCATTCGAAATCATTCTAGGTGACAGAACATTCCCCAGCGGCCCCAAGGAGCACCAGAAATCATACCACGCTGAAGTTGTAACACCATTACCAACCTCGGTCCAAACATGTGTTCGCATTAGCGGTCTAAGTTGTAATAACTTCCGCCAAGACCAGCAGCAATTGCTAGGAACAGTGCATCTCCAGAAACTTTTACCTTTAAGCCTGTACGAATGAACCCAATCGACCCATAAAGACTTGCGTTTAGTGATAATACTCCAGATGTGAGAGGTCATAAGAGCTTTGTTAATATCACCAATACGTCTAATGCCTAAACCACCTTCATACTTCGGAATACAAATAGATTTCCAAGAAACTTTTGCCTTCCCTTTATGAAAATTGCAATCTTGAGACCAAAGAAAATTTCTCATTCTCGATTCCAAATCATTAACCACTCGAGTTGGCAAAATGAAAACAGAAGACCAATAGATATGCATAGAGGACAAGACTGAGATTATAAGTTGTAACCTACCAGCAAAAGAAAGCATCATGTTCCTCCAATGCATGATACGCTTTTCTAGCTTTTCCACAAGAACATTACAATCTTTATACAACAGCCTAGACGATATGAGAGGCACCCCCAAGTACCTGACAGGAAGCATACCCTCCACAAACGGCATAATTCTCAAAATAGCACTTTTAATGTAACTAGGAACATTGCAAAAGAAAACCGTGCTTTTTTGAACACTAGGAACCAACCCTGATATCTTGGTAAAAGAATCCAACGACTTCATAATAAATTTTGCGGAAGCAATGTCACCTCTAGCAAAAAGAAACAAATCATCTGCAAAACACAGATTTATAATTTGCTGCCTTTCACACCGATTATGAAACTTAAACGAGGAATCAATTCTCAACGAGTGATGCAGAATGGCTGTCAAAACTTCCATAACAAGAGTGAAAAGATATGGGGATAATGGATCCCCTTGCCTTAGCCCACGATTTCCCTTGAAATAGCCATGAATATTACCATTAACACAAACAGAATATGAAGTAGTTGTAACACATACCATGATCCAATTCACCATCTTAATATTGAAACCAAACCCAATCAGAATACTCCTTAGAAAATTCCAGTCAACCGTATCATAGGCTTTTTGAATATCAACTTTAAAAGCGCACCGTGGCGGGCCATCATTCCTATGATAATTATGCATAAGCTCTTGCGTCAACAGAATATTATCCGAGATTTTTCTTCCTGGAACAAAGGCAGATTGGTTGATACTAACTATCTCGTTTAGAGCCCCCTTCACTCTATCCGCAACAAATTTGCTAATGCACTTGTATAAAACATTGCAACATGCAATAGGACGATAATCAGTAATAACCGAAGGGGTAGGAACGTTCGGTACAAGCACAATTAGAGTATGGTTTAACTCGCGTAACAAATTCCCAGTATCAAAGAAATCAATAATAGCTTTTGAGACATCCGCACCAACAATATTCCATGCACTCTTGAAAAAAGCAGCAGTGTAACCATCCGGACCCGGGGCCTTATCAATACCAATAGAAAACATAGCCGCTTTCACTTCCTCTGAAGAAACCTGACGGATCATATGGTCAGCCGTAGCCGAGTTCAAAATATTAGAGAATAAATCAGGCGCTGGAAGCATAGAAACATCCCCTGTACACCCCAAGAACTTCTCATAATGACTAACAAAAGCATCATGAACCATATCACCTTCAAACACATTTCCACTCAAATCCCGAATAATATCAATCCTGCTTCGATGGTTTCTATTTTTCAGAGCAGAATGGAAAAAAGAAGTGTTCATGTCCCCAGCACACAACCAATCTACTTTGGATTTCTGCTTCAGGAATCGCTCCTCATCAAGTAACGCTTCTTGATAACAGTTCGTAATTGTAGCTTCTTCGGCTCTAAGGACAGCATTCAAAGGATCCCGATCTATAGACTGCTGAATATTGTCAAGCTTAGTACGAAGCTCAATGGTTTTGTTATGAAGATTGCCTTGTTTAAACAATAATGCACGAAGAGGCCTTTTAAGCTGCCGAAGCCTTTTAACAACAGAAAACTGATGCACTCCATTAACTCTAGTAACCCAAATCCGATTGACAATATCTAAAAATTCCGGTTTATGAACCAAAAAATTAGCAAATTTAAATGGTCTCGGTTTCAACTTACCCGCTTCAGGAATTTTTAGGACACAAGGAGAGTGATCCGATAGACGATACGGCTGAAATACTGCTACCGCACGCGGAAAAAGAGAAACAAACTGAGTATTTCCCAAAACACGATCAATTTTCTTTAATAGTCCGACGCCCTTCTTTGGTTTTTGATTCCACGTAAAATGGATTCCCGAACTGTTAATGTCAAACATCTCAATATCATCCACACACGATTGAAAATCCTTCATTCCAATAGAAAACGAAGATGTTCCCAAGGATTTATCTTCCAGATTCAGAGCCGAATTAAAATCACCCATAACGAACCAAGGACTATCACCAACTAGAACTTTGTGCATTGAAAGACTTTGCCATAAACTTCTACGAGAGACATAATAGTTGGCGGCATACACAAAAGAACAAAACACCATCCGCTTATCCAATTTAAAAATAAGTTGTAAATGCATAACCTGATCAGATTGAGCAAGCACCATGACATCAAAAATAGTTGGATTCCATCCAATAATGATTCTAGTTCCTTTAACACACTTTGCACCATTGGACGTCCACTCCCAAGAACGAAAAACAGAATTACATACTTTCTCAAGCTTACCAATGTCAACATGGGATTCCAAAATAGCACACAAACTAAGATTATAATCCTTCACCACCTGCCGAACCTCTGATTGTTTAAGAGAGCGGTTCAACCCTCTAATATTCCACGATGCAATACTAACCATCTTTAACCGCTGTGTAAGGAGTGCTTGCCCCTTTAGTATCTTTCGGCTTGTTAGAACCTCCCACCATAAACTCATTTGTTTCGTTATAAACTTCCGTCACCTCCTCATCCTCGGAGTCTTCAAAACCATCACCATTCAGGCCTTTACTACTTTGTCCATCTTCCGTATGACCAGAACTTAAAACATTAAAAGGATTCGCCGACTGAAAGTTACCAGCCGACTTGATGTTTAAAACCTGTTTATGTTTATTGGTAATTGGCCTATACTCAAACTTTTGTTTTGGTTTAGGAATATGAATACCCGGTTTCCTAGCAACCTTCTTGCTTTGCACTTCCATATACCCATCTTCATCAACTCTAGGAGTCGTCTTCATTGGAGCTTTACCCTGATTACCATGATTTTTAACGCCTTTCTGAGGAACATTTTTCCTTGGATTTTTAGGGCATGAATCATTAGAATGGCCGAAAACACAACAAGTCGAGCACCTTAGAGGATCCCATTCATATTCAACATACATTGTTTCCTTGATAAAACCCTCACCATTCGGATTTGGAATAGCCATTGTGATTTTCTCTTTAAGTTCTTTATCCGCTGACACTTCAATAAGAGCACGCGCAAAACTACTTCTACCCCAATTATCCACACACATAGCCGTAGTATATGAGTCAAGCATTTTTGGATCACCAATAGCAGTAGCAATCATACTGAGACCATCCTCCGTGTACGCAGCAATCGGGACTTCATGTACTTTTACCCATAGTTGAACTTTATTAACCTCCTTCTTTTCTAGCTTGGTAGTAGGCGTCCATTCCTGGAGAAAGAATGGTTGTGATCGAATAATCCATGGACCAGCAGCTAGAACATCCATCATGCCTTTATGATCTTCGAATTTAAAAAAGAAAAAACCATTTGCATTCATCATCGACTTCTGTAACCCAAACTTTTTCCAGTTATTTTTCACAAAATAATCAACAACAGGATACGCAATACGATCTCCCAAAAAGTAGCCATACAAGGTATTCGCTAACTTATCCTGAACTACTCGAACCGATTCAACGGGCAGAACAATATCACAATCTTCGCATTGCACTGAACTTTCAAGGGACCTGAAGTTAACTTTCTGGAGTTTCTGATTTTTCACCGAGTCCGCATAAGACATGGGTTTTATCACCTGTTCACCGCCATCAACTAAGCTCGGACCACCTTGATTCAGATCAGATTTCAGATTACCATCTATAACCAAATCAGCATAAGATAACGGCTTCACAATCCCACCTAGCTTCAGTTCAGAATTACCCACAGCCGGTACTGGCATCTGAAAATTAATCGGATCACTAACCTGTTCAGAAACCGGAAATCCACCAGCATTCTGCTCCATATGTTTAAGACTACTCTCCTGAATACTCCCACCATCATGTGCACTTTTATTCAAATTCTCCATATCCGGTGAAGATTCCTTGGCAGCAACAGCCACAGGAACCGGAACGGAGACCTTTTCAAGTTCAACAATTACATTGATTGGTCTTGGTTCAGTATTCGCCTTGAAAATTCCCCTACGTGCAGGTTTGAGATTGCCATCATTCAACCCATGATTACCGCCGCCCTTAGAGAACAATGGAGGCTTTCCACGATCAGGTTGAATATCAGATTTTTTACGACCATCCATTCTAAAAGAAACACCTCTCTCCTTTAATCAACAAAATAGACAACCATGCACACCGAAAACAAGAGACCAAGAAAACCCAAGTGAACGAAAACAAAGAAAAACGAACAAGAAACCCTAATCAGCGTGACGACAAAAAACAAAGAAAAACCCTAGATTCACCCCAATCCTTCCGCTAACTAGTTCGAATCAGATGTATTGACGAATCAATAGTCCGATGATCAGACTGTTATACGGAAATCATGAAGAAAAATCGAAGGTAGGAAGAAGACCCAAGATCGCCATAGCTAGAGAGAGAAATTAGGGTTTAGTTTTCCGCCATTATTGGGCGCCAGGTGGATTGGTTAGCTGCGGGTGACATGAATACTGCTTTTTTTCATTCTTCTTTGAAAGCCAGAAATCATTTTAGTAGAATTTTGATTCAGCAATTTCTAGTCCTCATCTATCTGGTATTTCATCCATTTTAGGTTCTATCAATTTTATAACAACTATCTCCAACATGCGTGGACCTGGAATGACTATGCATAGATCACCCCTATTTGTGTGGTCCGTTCTAGTGACAGCATTCCCACTTTTATTATCACTTCTGGTACTGGCAGGGGCAATTACCATGTTATTAACCGATCGAAACTTTAGTACAACCTTTTCTTATCCCCATGGAGGGGGAGACCCCATATTATACCAGCATCTCTTGTGGTTCTTCGGTCATCCAGAGGTGTATACTCCCATTCTGCCCGGATTCGGTATCATAAGTCATATCGTTTCTACTTTTTCGGGAAAACCGGTCTTCGGGTATCTAGGCATGGTTTATGCCATGACCAGTATAGGTGTTCCTGGATCTCTTGTTTGGGCTCATCATATGTTTACTGTGGGCTTAGACGTTGATACCCGTGCCTACTTCACCGCAGCTACCGTGATCATAGCTGTCCCCACTGGAATCAAAATCTTTAGTTGGATCGCTACCATGTGGGGGGGGGGGGTTCGATACAATACAAAACACCCATGTTATTTGCTGTAGGGTCCATCTTTTTGTTCACCATAGGGGGGCTCACTGGAATAGATCCGGCAAATTCTGGGCTAGACATTGCTCTACATGATACTTATTATTTGGTTGCACATTTCCATTATGTACTTTCTATGGGAGCCGTTTTTGCTTTATTTGTAGGATTTCACTATTGGGTAGGAAAATATTTGGTCGAACATATCCTGACACTTTAGGTCAAATTCATTTTTGGATCACTTTTTTCGGGGTTAATCCGACCTTCTTTCCCATGCATTTCTTAGGGCTTTCGGGTATGCCACGTCGCATTCCAGATTATCCAGATGCTTACGCTGGATGGAATGCCCTTAGCAGTTCTGGCTCTTATATATCTGTAGTTGGGATTTGTCATTTCTTCGTGGTCGTAACAATCACTTCGAGCAGTGGAAACAACAAAAGATGCGCTCCAAGTCCTTGGGCTGTTGAACAGAATCCAACCACACCGAAATGGATGGTGCAAAGTCCTCCAGCTTTTCATACTTTTGGAGAACTTCCAGCTATCAAGGAGACGAAAAGCTCTGTGAAGTAAAAGAAAAAAAGGTCGCCGATTACTACTAAGAACCTAACAGAACTTTTCAAAATTGAAAACGGATCTGTCGACCTGGTCTACGAATCTATTCTAACTATCAACGAATTCTTCAAATTTTAGGTGGGATGGGGATTGTAATTATTTATATTTCTCGAGGTATAATGACAGACCGGGAGGCTAGATTCGAAGGAATCGGCGGATCAATTTTGTGTTATATTTGGTATTCTGATATCCGAATTAGATCCTAAATTTACTATTTGTGAAAAAAAGAGAAAGGGCGGGTTGTATAATCTCACTCCTCCCCCATTAGTTGATACTTCAAGGAGGTTTTATCCGGAATGAATAAAAAAAAGAAAAAAGAAAGAAAAAGAAAATAAATAAAATAAAAGAAAAGAAACTGGTTCACGTAAGAATGGACGTCTTGGTTCACACAAGAGTGCACGTAGAAAAAGGACTTATTCATGTTCAAGCAAGCTTCAACATTACCATTGTGACTGTTACAGATGTAAGGGGTCGGGTGGTTTATTGGGCCTCCGCCGGTACTTGTGGATTCCGGGGTACAAGAAGAGCGACATCGTTTGCTGCTCAAACTGCAGCGGGAAATGCTATTCGTACAGTAGTGGAGCAAGGTATGCAACGAGCGGAAGTGATGAAAAAGGGTCCTGGTCTCGGAATCCCATCTTCCAGGGTCAGGAGCCACGGAGCCAGAAGACCGTTCGACGATCCTACTTCTGATGTCATCCCCTTCTGTTCCCTCCCTGTTGAATATCCCAACTATTCTCTATCAATTCTGGGATGGATCATGAAAGATTTTGTCTTGAAATGCCGATAAGGAATAGCCAGTTATAGAAGCGGGTGGCAGGGAATGAAAGCAAGCACTCCTTGTGACAACTCGAGTTTCCAAGATTCTACCTTCGCATTAAATGCACATTAACTGTTTAGTTGTTTGATTGGTTACCTTGTAATTGTACACGTTGGATGATAAGTTGAGATGGTTGTTTGATATATTATGTTTTTAATATAAGTAAAGTGTTTGGTTGCATGAACATGAACTTGTAAACTGTTTAAGATTAGAACTACCCGACGAAACAAAGTGTTTCGCCATCAACCACTCCGACGAAACAGGAGTGTTTCGCCATAAGTCACCTCGACGAAACAAGTGTGTTTCGTCACACACATCTCGACGAAACAAGTGTGTTTCGCCGGCCCAGTGATTCGCCGAAGCCCATTAAGGGCCCAGCACGTTAATTTGAGTATTATAACGTAAACCGACTTTCTGTTCCACACTTTTAACAAAAATCAAAACCCTAGAGCTCTCTCCCGGTTTACGGCGACTGTGTGTCTTCTAAGCCATTTCTTTCCGACCGGTTGATCCATTGGTTCTCCTATTTTGGTTAGTGTTTAGCTCTTGCATGATTAGTTGATAGTAGGCGTCCATTCCTAGAGAAAGAATGGTTGTGATCGAATAATCCATGGACCAGCAGCTAGAACATCCATCATGCCTTTATGATCTTCGAATTTAAAAAAGAAAAAACCATTTGCATTCATCATCGACTTCTGTAACCCAAACTTTTTCCAGTTATTTTTCACAAAATAATCAACAACAGGATACGCAATACGATCTCCCAAAAAGTAGCCATACAAGGTATTCGCTAACTTATCCTGAACTACTCGAACCGATTCAACGGGCAGAACAATATCACAATCTTCGCATTGCACTGAACTTTCAAGGGACCTGAAGTTAACTTTCTGGAGTTTCTGATTTTTCACCGAGTCCGCATAAGACATGGGTTTTATCACCTGTTCACCGCCATCAACTAAGCTCAGACCACCTTGATTCAGATCAGATTTCAGATTACCATCTATAACCAAATCAGCATAAGATAACGGCTTCACAATCCCACCTAGCTTCAGTTCAGAATTACCCACAGCCGGTACTGGCATCTGAAAATTAATCGGATCACTAACCTGTTCAGAAACCGGAAATCCACCAGCATTCTGCTCCATATGTTTAAGACTACTCTCCTGAATACTCCCACTATCATGTGCACTTTTATTCAAATTCTCCATATCCGGTGAAGATTCCTTGGCAGCAACAGCCACAGGAACCGGAACGGAAACCTTTTCAAGTTCATCAATTACATTGATTGGTCTTGGTTCAGTATTCGCCTTGAAAATTCCCCTACGTGCAGGTTTGAGATTGCCATCATTCAACCCATGATTACCGCCGCCCTTAGAGAACAATGGAGGCTTTCCACGATCAGGTTGAATATCAGATTTTTTACGACCATCCATTCTAAAAGAAACACCTCTCTCCTTTAATCAACAAAATAGACAACCATGCACACCGAAAACAAGAGACCAAGAAAACCCAAGTGAACGAAAACAAAGAAAAACGAACAAGAAACCCTAATCAGCTTGACGATAAAAAACAAAGAAAAACCCTAGATTCACCCCAATCCTTCCGCTAACTAGTTCGAATCAGATATATTGACGAATCAATAGTCCGATGATCAGACTGTTATACGGAAATCATGAAGAAAAATCGAAGGTAGGAAGAAGACCCAAGATCGCCATAGCTAGAGAGAGAAATTAGGGTTTAGTTTTCCGCCATTATTGGTCGCCAGGTGGATTGGTTAGCTGCGGGTGACATGAATACTGCTTTTTTTCATTCTTCTTTGAAAGCCAGAAATCATTTTAGTAGAATTTTGATTCAGCAATTTCTAGTCCTCATCTATCTGGTATTTCATCCATTTTAGGTTCTATCAATTTTATAACAACTATCTCCAACATGCGTGGACCTGGAATGACTATGCATAGATCACCCCTATTTGTGTGGTCCGTTCTAGTGACAGCATTCCCACTTTTATTATCACTTCCGGTACTGGCAGGGGCAATTACCATGTTATTAACCGATCGAAACTTTAGTACAACCTTTTCTTATCCCCATGGAGGGGGAGACCCCATATTATACCAGCATCTCTTGCGGTTCTTCGGTCATCCAGAGGTGTATACTCCCATTCTGCCCGGATTCGGTATCATAAGTCATATCGTTTCTACTTTTTCGGGAAAACCGGTCTTCGGGTATCTAGGCATGGTTTATGCCATGATCAGTATAGGTGTTCCTAGATCTCTTGTTTGGGCTCATCATATGTTTATTGTGGGCTTAGACGTTGATACCCGTGCCTACTTCACCGCAGCTACCGTGATCATAGCTGTCCCCAGTGGAATCAAAATCTTTAGTTGGATCGCTACCATGTGGGGGGGTTCGATACAATACAAAACACCCATGTTATTTGCTGTAGGGTCCATCTTTTTGTTCACCATAGGGGGGCTCACTGGAATAGTTCCGGCAAATTCTGGGCTAGACATTGCTCTACATGATACTTATTATTTGGTTGCACATTTCCATTATGTACTTTCTATGGGAGCCGTTTTTGCTTTATTTGCAGGATTTCACTATTGGGTAGGAAAATATTTGGTCGAACATATCCTGACACTTTAGGTCAAATTCATTTTTGGATCACTTTTTTCGGGGTTAATCCGACCTTCTTTCCCATGCATTTCTTAGGGCTTTCGGGTATGCCACGTCGCATTCCAGATTATCCAGATGCTTACGCTGGATGGAATGCCCTTAGCAGTTCTGGCTCTTATATATCTGTAGTTGGGATTTGTCATTTCTTCGTGGTCGTAACAATCACTTCGAGCAGTGGAAACAACAAAAGATGCGCTCCAAGTCCTTGGGCTGTTGAACAGAATCCAACCACACCGGAATGGATGGTGCAAAGTCCTCCAGCTTTTCATACTTTTGGAGAACTTCCAGCTATCAAGGAGACGAAAAGCTCTGTGAAGTAAAAGAAAAAAAGGTCGCCGATTACTACTAAGAACCTAACAGAATTTTTCAAAATTGAAAACGGATCTGTCGACCTGGTCTACGAATCTATTCTAACTATCAACGAATTCTTCAAATTTTAAGTGGGATGGGGATTGTAATTATTTATACTTCTCGAGGTATAATGACAGACCGGGAGGCTAGATTCGAAGGAATCGGCGGATCAATTTTGTGTTATATATGGTATTCTGATATCCGAATTAGATCCTAAATTTACTATTTGTGAAAAAAAGAGAAAGGGCGGGTTGTATAATCTCACTCCTCCCCCATTAGTTGATACTTCAAGGAGGTTTTATCCGGAATGAATAAAAAAAGAAAAAAGAAAGAAAAAGAAAATAAATAAAATAAAAGAAAAGAAACTGGTTCACCTAAGAATGGACGTCTTGGTTCACGCAAGAGTGCACGTAGAAAAAGGACTTATTCATGTTCAAGCAAGCTTCAACATTACCATTGTGACTGTTACAGATGTAAGGGGTCGGGTGGTTTATTGGGCCTCCGCCGGTACTTGTGGATTCCGGGGTACAAGAAGAGGGACATCGTTTGCTGCTCAAACTGCAGCGGGAAATGCTATTCGTACAGTAGTGGAGCAAGGTATGCAACGAGCGGAAGTGATGAAAAAGGGTCCTGGTCTCGGAATCCCATCTTCCAGGGTCAGGAGCCACGGAGCCAGAAGACCGTTCGACGATCCTACTTCTGATGTCATCCCCTTCTGTTCCCTCCCTATTGAATATCCCAACTATTCTCTATCAATTCTGGGATGGATCATGAAAGATTTTGTCTTGAAATGCCGATAAGGAATAGCCAGTTATAGAAGCGGGTGGCAGGGAATGAAAGCAAGCACTCCTTGTGACAACTCGAGTTTCCAAGATTCTACATTCGCATTAAATGCACATTAACTGTTTAGTTGTTTGATTGGTTACCTTGTAATTGTACACGTTGGATGATAAGTTGAGATGGCTGTTTGATATATTATGTGTTTAATATAAGTAAAGTGTTTGGTTGCATGAACATGAACTTGTAAACTGTTTAAGATTAGAACTACCCGACGAAACAAAGTGTTTCGCCATCAACCACTCCGACGAAACAGGAGTGTTTCGCCATAAGTCACCTCGACGAAACAAGTGTGTTTCGTCACACACATCTCGACGAAACAAGTGTGTTTCGCCGGCCCAGTGATTCGCCGAAGCCCATTAAGGGCCCAGCACGTTAATTTGAGTATTATAACGTAAACCGACTTTCTGTTCCACACTTTTAACAAAAATCAAAACCCTAGAGCTCTCTCCCGGTTTACGGCGACTGTGTGTCTTCTAAGCCCTTTCTTTCCGACCGATTGATCCATTGGTTCTCCTATTTTGGTTAGTGTTTAGCTCTTGCATGATTAATTGATTGTTATTGTTAATTGAAAACATGATTCATCGATGATATATAAAGTTTGATCATAGTTTCGGGTTCTCTGTGAGTGTTGTTGATGGTAATTGTGATATGTATGAACAAGAATGATACTTGTAAAATTGAATGATGTTGACCTGGGCGATTTTGGTGACCTGGGCATTCTGGGCGATTTTGGCGACCTGGGCATTCTCGTGAAACCCTAACAGTTCTTGCTCCTCCTATTCTCGATTGAACTTGGTTATCATCTTAGGATTTACCATTCGATCCTTAGAAGATAATCTGTTGAAATCAGATTAGGATTTTGTATTTAGGGTTTCGTTTTTTATTTGATTTCTGATTGTCGAAGGGGTGTGCGGCTGCTAATTAGGGTTCGGCAAACCATATTCAGCGACAATCCATATTCAGTTTAGGGTTTCGGCAATTCATCGGCGTTACTTCTTCTTTGTTTTCTGATTAGTTTGGTGTTTCATCTAGGGTGTCGGCATTGTTATTTGTGGCTGTTGCTATGGATGATCAGAATGCAGATAACTCAGACGTTCTTTCAAGGAAAATCAGGAATATCGACGGGAAACTATTTGAGCCAAGACAAACATCCCTCATGGCGGCTAGGGTTTCTGAACCGAATAAGAAGGTAACCTTTATGCTACCATTGAATGATGTTGAACACGCTAATGGTCGTTCAGATTCTCCTCATCAGCAATATGCTAAGGTTTTTGATAAACGAAAAGTAGCTTTTGTGCTTCCATTGAATGATGTTAGTCCTAGCTCCCGAGCTAATTCTCAACATCAATCGTACGCTAATGTTGTGTCAAACAAACAAGCTGATCAGGGAGGTGTTAAGGTGGATTTTGGTTCGACAACTCAAAATCAAAATCAGAATGTTAATAACTCAGCAATGAATGCTAATGAGTCGGCTGATCAAGTCCCTAATATTAATTTTCGATCTTTAAAGTCGGATATCTCATTGGATGGAGTGGATGTTGTCTTACCAATTGATTCTGTTCGTCAGGTTAACAACAGGTTAGCGAATACTCTTTATGGTTACTTCCTGGGGGATAGAATTGCTTATCTGGTTGTTGAATATTTTGTGAGAACAAATTGGAAGAAACATGGTCTTCAGAAAACTATGATGAACTCGAATGGGTTTTTCTTCTTCAAGTTTGAAGACAGAAAGGGTATGAATAACGTGCTTGAAGGGGGTCCGTGGCTGATTCGTAATAAACCACTTTTTCTCAACACTTGGTCCCCTACAAGTACTCTTAAAAAAGAAGATATTAAAAAGGTTGCGGTTTAGGTTAAATTGCATGAGGTTCCTATAGTGGCGTATACTGATGATGGATTAAGCATGCTGGCATCTAAAATTGGTTCACCGTTGCGGTTGGATTCGTATACAATTGATATGTGTAACGAGGCTTGGGGAAGGAGCAGCTATGCTAGGGCTCTCATTGAAGTTTCTGCTGAACATGACTTTAAAGAGGTTCTAACCATGGCTATTCCTGAGTTGGATGAGAACAAGTATGTCAATGAGACTATTCGTGTGGAACATGAATGGAAACCACCGAGATGTGCCCACTGTTGTGTATTTGGACATGATTCTGAGGAGTGTCCAAAATGCATTCGATCGACAGTGAAACCTCCTACAAACAGTCCGAAAGTAGATGAGGATGGTTATACGGAAGTCAAGACAAAGAAGAATGTAAAGAAGAGCGGTTTTCAAGTTAACAATCAAAAGCCCGAGTTTGAATATAGACCTGTGGATAAAAAGAAAAAGGCAGTGAGTTCTTCCTACGTGAATGCGAGGTGCACTAGTTCATCCAAGGTTCAAACACATAATTCGTTTAGTGCTCTTGGGTTCGTTGGGGGGAATGGGGGTTCCTCCCAGGGGAGATATAAAGGGGGACGTGAGCTAAATGAGGAGTCTGATGATGACGAGGTAGAGGTTGTATATGATGAAACAAATGAGTTTATGACATCGGGTACACATCCTACGGCTTCCAGTGCAGGGGCAAGCACCTCTCACATAAAGTCCAATGGATAGGTGGCTTCTGTTTCATGCTAAGGGGCTGCCGGTTGGTAGCAATTTCATTTTTGATGATGGAGGTTGACGTCGTTGTTTGATTTTTTTAGTTTGTCTACTAGTTAGTCATTATCATGATTGTAGTAGGCTAGATTGAGTTGGTATGTTGGTTTGTTTGTTTTTGCTTACATATATGGGGCATGTCCTGTATATGAACTAGTGGGGAACTCATCCTCACTACTTGTACTTATTTGGCGGTTGTCTATAATAGAATCACCGGGGTAACCCTTTACCCAAAAAAAAAAAAAAGAATGATACTTGTAAACCCTACTCGAATATGTGACGGCAATATGTTAAATATGTTAACCATTAGGGTTCTCCGTGGGTTGATATTGTTGAATCCATAAACTATATGCTAGATTGTCTAAGATTATAATACATGATTACTGTATGATTTTTGTGAACTGTGAGTTGGTGGTTTGGGTTTTTTCTGGATAATCATCAGTTACACGACACGACGTAACTGACAATTTAGACGAAACGCAGGTGACGGGGAAACAAATGCGTTTCGCCGAAACCAGTCTTGACGAAACGAATGTGACGAAACAAGTGTGTTTCGCCGAGGGAAATCACGACGAAACAGTGGGTGTTTCATCGAAGGGAAGTAACGACGAAACAAGGGTGTTTCGTCGAATGGATAATTTACACAGTAACTTAATTTCTTTCTGTTAAGGGTTAACCGGGTTAGCTAACTGCTGTTAAATGTTAAGCATGACATGTATGAGTTTGAATACGTGTTTTGTGCTACTTGGTGATCACTGATTCAATATCCACCGTGATAATACTTATACGTGAACTTCGTGAATATAAACTGATTATGTACACGTGCGTACTGTAGGCCTTGACTGATTATTTGTGAGCACATACTTTAGCATACCGAGCAAACCAAGGTGAGTTCACACTCTTTCCAAGGCATGGGATTCCCAAGGGTTGGGAATGGGTAAATGAACTAAACGATAATTACGACCATCCTCCGTGGGTAGGATGCCAAGTATACACACTGGACCAAACCTCTATCATGAAGTCCCTCATTTATATCGACTTAATCGCCGAGGCCTATGGCGAGCGGGTCATTAGTTAATAGCGCTATTAGGTTTAACAAACCTCACACCGTGTCGTTCGAACGGGCGTGTACTAATGGAATATGGGCAAAGGGTCAATGCTGATAGACATTTACTTAGGGCACCTCTTACATTTTCGTAGCAGTCGATACACACGGTCTAGTAACACATGGGAAGCCCCCACTAATCTTCGCACACATGTCTGGGAGACAGCGATACGAATTAATACGATACATGGTTTACAAAACGAGCATATGATTTATGAAACGAATACTATAACTAAACAACCAACTGTGAACTCGCTCAACTTTGTTGTTGACTCGTTGTTACATGCCTTGCAGGTCGTTAGGTACTCATGGAGCTTGCACAGGGAGGCGCGGTCGTTGTGGGACATGGCAGTGTGTGCCATGTTAAAAACATTACTTTATTTCGTACTTAATACTTACATAGGGTTTTACAATTATGCTTCCGCTAAACACTTAACTATGTTTTTGATTTGAAACTCCATTCATATTGTGTGGTTGAATTTTACTTATTACTTGTTATGTTCAATATGATTGGTGGCTTGATCCTGGTCAGTCACGCCTCCAGGCGGTGGTACTCCGCGTGTGCATTTTGGGGGTGTGACAGATTGGTATCAGAGCCATTGGTTATAGTGAACTTGGTTTTAATAAGGGGAAAATGTTTTTATTAAAATCAGACTATAACCTGTACAGTGCTCAACGATCCACAACGACGCTTCGCTCCACGTGCAAGACTCAACACTATAGGTGATACTATTCATGTTTACATTACCTACTTGTTAGATACATACTACATTGCTCATGGTATGCTTAGATAACGTAGCAACTACTATTTGAAAACTTTGTTTGCTCACACTCTTCTGTCATTCCACACTTGCGTATTGATACGGCGCACTTCTCACTTGTGTTCTCTTACTTGTGAAGATCATGAGTTGACGCGTTAACATGACACAAGCCCAGCTGACGGCTCTAATCAACCAACAAGTTGCTGCGGCACTTGCAGCCGCACAAGCAGGAGGTATACCCTGTAGTCATAACTCACTCTAGGATCTTTAGATCCTACACTCCTAAACCAACTCTTGTGTTTAACCTTGTCCTGTTCTTATACACAACAGGTCAACACGCTCAGCCACCTGTATGCACCTTCAAGACTTTCATGGACTGTCGTCCAAGCACATTCAGTGGCACGGAAGGAGCTGTTGGACTCCTCCATTGGTTTGAGAAGCTCGAGTCCGTCTTTGAGATGTGTGAATGCCCTGAGGCTCGCAGGGTGAAGTATGCCACTGGTACTCTCGAAGGCATTGCGCTGACTTGGTGGAATGCACAAGTACAGATGCTGGGGTTGGCGGCTGCTAATGCCACCCCATGGAATGATTTCAAAGAATTGATCAAGCGGGAATACTGCACTCGTGATGACATCCACAAGTTGGAAGTGGAATTCTTTAACCTGAAGATGACAGGGTCAGAGATAGAGGCTTATACGAAAAGGTCAAACGAGCTGGCCATCTTGTGTCCAACTATGGTGGACCCTCCTATCAAGCGCATTGAGTTGTACCTTAAAGGCTTAGTACCAGAGATTCAAAGCCATGTGACCTCCGCTAACCTTGCTACTATTCGGGATGTTACACGTCTTGCTCATCGTCTCACAGACCAGGCAGTGGAACAGAACAGACTGCCTAAGCGTATCGGTGCTACTACTACTACTCCTGCTACTCCCAGTGATAACAAGCGAAAATGGGATGGAGCCTCCAACAAGGGTTCGACTTCAGTACAGTCCCAGACACAGCAGCGAAAGATTGATGACTATCAGATCCCTGGTCAGCAATCTTCTGGTAGTCAAAGGTAGGGTGGATATCGAGGAAACCTCCCGAAGTGCAACACATGCAACAGGCACCACAATGGTCAGTGCAACATGGGTCGTTGTCAGATGGGTCATGAAGCTAAGGATTGCAGGAGCTCACAACCTGCGAACCAGAACCATCAACAACAACCACCACCTCCACAGAACCAACAGCAGCGAGGCAACAGGGGATGCTTTCAGTGTGGTGCTGAAGGCCACTTCAAGCGGGACTGCCCCCAGTTAAATCAAAATCAGAACAACAACAACAACAATAATCAGGGCAATGGGAACAACAATGGGGGAAACAATAATGACAACGGTGCCAGGGGTCGAGTGTTCGTGCTTGGTCTGGGTGATGCTAGGAATGACCCCAATGTAGTGATGGGTAAGTTCCTTCTCGACGACTTTTATGTTACTGTATTATTTGATTCGGGTGCGGATACCAGTTATGTGTCTCTAAAAGTTAGTCAAATGTTAAAGCATACACCAACTCCTTTAAACACCAAACATGTCGTAGAGTTAGCCAATGGTAAAAGTTTAGAGGCCACACACATAGTCAAGGGTTGAAACATCGTTTTAGCTGGTCAGACTTTCTCTATCGATCTCATTCCTATAGCCTTGGGTAGTTTTGACATCGTCATTAGGATGGATTGGTTGTCCCAACAGCAAGCAGAGATCCTATGCAAAGAGAAGATTGTTCGTATTCCCCGTTCTGGTAAAGAACCTCTTGTGATTCAAGGCAACAAGAGTGGTGCTGTTGTGGGCATCATCTCCTTCCTTAAGGCTCAGAAGTGTTTGCGAAAGGGTCACACCGCTATCTTGGCACTTGTTACTGACGCATCAACGAAAGAGAAGAAGATCGAGGATATTCCAGTAGTACGCGACTTTCCTCAAGTGTTTCCGGAGGATTTACCTGGGCTACCGCCTCATCGCCAGGTAGAATTCTAAATCGAGCTAGCTCCTGGAGCAGCACCCATAGCGCGAGCACCTTATCGCTTAGCACCATCAGAATTGGAAGAACTATCCAAACAACTGCAAGAACTCTTGGATAAGGGTTTCATTCGTCCTAGCTCTTCGCCTTGGGGAGCTCCAGTATTGTGTGTGAAGAAGAAAGACGGTACCTTCCGTATGTGCATAGATTACCGCGAATTAAACAAGGTGACCGTAAAGAACCGCTATCCTCTTCCACGTATTGATGACTTGTTCGATCAGTTGCAAGGGTCGAGCTACTATTCGAAGATTGATCTGAGGTCAGTCTACCATCAACTGAGAGTCCGGGACAAGGACGTCTCCAAAACAACATTCAGAACTCGCTACGGCCACTACGAGTTTCTAGTTATGCCATTCGGGTTAACAAACGCACCTGTAGCCTTCATGGATCTTATGAACAGAGTGTGCAAGCCTTACTTGGATAAGTTTGTGATTGTATTCATCGACGACATCCTGATCTACTCTAAGAGTCAGGAGGAACACGAGCAGTATCTACGGCTTATTCTGGAACTCCTTCGAACAGAACAGTTGTACGCCAAGTTTTCAAAATGCGACTTTTGGCTTCGTGAAGTTCACTTTTTAGGCCACGTGGTAAACAAGGATGGGATTCATGTTGATCCATCCAAGGTAGACTCGATCAAGAACTGGCCTGCACCTCGTACACCAACAGAAATTCGCCAATTCTTGGGTTTGGCGGGCTACTACAGAAGGTTCATCAAAGACTTCTCAAAGATTGCACAGCCGCTTACACCACTGACACAGAAGGGTATTACCTATCGTTGGGGTAATACACAGGAAACAGCTTTTCAGCATTTAAAGGATAGGCTCTGCAGCGCACCTATTTTCTCATTGCCAGAAGGCACAGACGATTTTGTGGTCTATTGCGACGCATCCATTCAGGGTCTTGGATGTGTGTTGATGTAACGTGACAAGGTCATTGCTTATGCGTCACGTCAACTTAAAGTTCACGAACGAAATTACACCACACACGACTTGGAGCTGGGAGCTATTATTTTCGCACTTAAGATATGGAGACATTACCTGTACGGCACCTAGTGCACCATCTACACCGATCACAGGAGTCTCGAGCATATCTTCAAACAGAAGGAATTAAACATGCGTCAACGACGATGGGTCGAGCTTTTGAACGATTACGAATGCGCAATCAAGTACCATCCGGCAAGGCTAATGTTGTGGCTGACGCCCTCAGTAGAAAGGATACTGCACCGAAACGCGTACGAGCGTTACAACTCACAATTCAGTCTAGTCTTCCTTCTCAGATACGAGATGCTCAAGTAGAAGCATTGAAACCAGAAAACGTCAGGGCTGAAGCCTTACGCGGCTCAAGGCAGCGGTTAGAACAAAAGGAAGATGGCGCCTACTATGTAACAGGACGCATCTGGGTTCCACTTTATGGCAACTTACGCGAGCTAGTGATGGATGAAGCACATAAGTCTCGCTACTCAGTACATCCTGGTTCGGATAAGATGTAACACGATCTCAGAACTACGTATTGGTGGCCTAGCATGAAAGCTCACATAGCAACTTACGTTAGCAAATGTTTGACTTGTGCGAGAGTCAAGACCGAATATCAGAAACCATCGGGCCTACTCCAGCAACCAAAGATACCGCAATAGAAGTGGGAGGAAATTTCCATGGATTTTGTTACTGGCCTGCCTAGATCTCAACGTGGGAATGATACTATTTGGGTGATCGTGGATCGACTCACTAAGTCTGCACATTTCTTGGCTATCAAGGAAACAGACAAGTTCTCTACCTTAGCAGACATTTACTTAAAAGAAGTGGTTTCGAGGCACGGGGTGCCAACCTCTATTATTTCCGACCGTGATGCACGTTTTACTTTAGAGCTTTGGCAAGCGATGCACAAATCTTTTGGCTCACGATTAGACATGAGCACAGCTTATCACCCTCAGACGGATGGGCAGTCTGAGCGCACTATTCAAACCCTTGAAGACATGCTTAGGGCGTGCGTAATCGATTTCGGCAATGGCTGGGAAAAACATCTCCCGTTAGTGGAGTTCTCGTATAACAACAGTTACCACACCAGCATTCAAGCCGCTCCATTTGAGGCATTGTACGGGCATAAATGCCGATCACCTCTTTGTTGGGCAGAGGTGGGTGATAGTCAGATCACGGGTCCAGAACTTGTAGTAGACGCAACAGAAAGAATTGCTCAGAAACGACAACGAATGGCGGCAGCACGTGACCGTCAGAAAAGCTACGCTGATAAGCGCAGGAAACCACTCGAATTCCAGGTTGGGGATCGAGTGCTACTCAAAGTCTCACCCTGGAAGGGTGTAGTTCGTTTTGGTAAACGAGGCAAGCTCAATCCGCGGTATGTCGGACAGTTCGAAATCATAGAAAAGATAGGCAAAGTGGCCTACAAACTGGACCTACCAGCAGAACTTGGTGGAGTTCACAACGTTTTTCACGTGTCAAATCTGAAGAAGAGTCTGTCAGATGAGACTCTCATAGTTCCTTTGAAGGAGCTCACTATCGACGATCAGTTGCGATTCGTCGAGGAACCAGTTGAAATCACGGACCGGGATGTTAAGGTCCTTAAGCACACCAGAATACCTCTTGTTCGGGTTCATTGAAACTCCCGTCGTGGCCCAGAGTTTACCTGGGAACGAGAAGACCAAATGAAACTCAAGTATCCCCAGTTGTTCAACAACAATGCAACCACTACTAAGGCTGAAGCTACTACAGAATTTCGGGACGAAATTCCAAATCAACGGGGGGATGATGTGACACCCCAGGAAAACCAGTGAACCATGCAACTTAACTAGCTTCCTCAGTAACCGCATGCTAAATTTCGGGAGGAAATTTCTTTCAAGTTGGGGATAATGTGACAACTCGAGTTTCCAAGATTCTATCTTCGCATTAAATGCACATTAACTGTTTAGTTGTTTGATTGGTTACCTTATAATTGTACACGTTGGATGATAAGTTGAGATGGTTGTTTGATATATTATGTGTTTAATATAAGTAAAGTGTTTGGTTGCATGAACATGAACTTGTAAACTGTTTAAGATTAGAACTACCCGACGAAACAAAATGTTTCGCCATCAACCACTCCGACGAAACAGGAGTGTTTCGCCATAAGTCACCTCGACGAAACAAGTGTGTTTCGTCACACACATCTCGACGAAACAAGTGTGTTTCGCCGGCCCAGTGATTTTCCGAAGCCCATTAAGGGCCCAGCACGTTAATTTGAGTATTATAACGTAAACCGACTTTCTGTTCCACACTTTTAACAAAAATCAAAACCCTAGAGCTCTCTTCCGGTTGACGGCGACTGTGAGTCTTCGAAGCCCTTTCTTTCCGACCGATTGATCCATTGGTTCTCCTATTTTGGTTAGTGTTTAGCTCTTGCATGATTAAAAGATTGTTATTGTTAATTGAAAACTTGATTCATCGATGTTATATAAAGTTTGATCATAGTTTCGGGTTCTCTGTGAGTGTTGTTGATGGTAATTGTCCGTGGGTCGAATATGTGACCGCAATATGTTAAATCTGTAAACCATTAGGGTTCTCCGTGGGTCGATATTGTTGAATCCGTAAACTATATGCTAGATTGTCTAAGATTATAATACATGATTACTGTATGATTGTATGATTTTTGTGAACTGTGAATTGGTGGTTAGGGTTTTTTCTGGATAATCATCAGTTACACGACACGACGTAACTGACAATTTAGACGAAACGCAGGTGACGGCGAAACAAATGCGTTTCGCCGAAACCAGTCTTGACGAAACAAACGTGACGAAACAAGTGTGTTTCGCCGAGGGAAATCACGACGAAACAGTGGGTGTTTCGTCGAAGGGAAGTAACGCCGAAATAGGGGTGTTTCATGGAATGGATAATTTGCACAGTAACTTAATTTCTTTCTGTTAAGGGTTAACCGGGTTAGCTAACTGCTGTTAAATGTTAAGCATGACTTGTATGAGTTTGAATACGTGCTTTGTGCTACTTGGTGATCACTGATTCAATATCCAGCGTGATAATACTTATACGCGAACTTCGTGAATATAAACTTATTATGTACACGTGCGTACTTTAGGCCTTGACTGATTATTTGTGAGCACATACTTTAGCATACCGAGCAAACCAAGGTGAGTTCACACTCTTTCCAAGGCATGGGATTCCCAAGGGTTGGGAATGGGTAAATGAACTAAACGATAATTACGACCATCCTCTGTGGGTAGGATGCCAAGTATACACACTGGACCAAACCTCTATCATGAAGTCCCTCATTTATATCGATTTAATCGCCGAGGCCTATGGCGAGCGGGTCATTAGTTAATAGCGCTATTAGGTTTAACAAACCTCACACCGTGTCATTCGAACGGGCGTGTACTAATGGACTATGGGCAAAGGGTCAATGCTGATAGACATTGACTTAGGGCACCTCTTACATTTTCGTAGCAGTCGATACACACGGTCTAGTAACACATGGGAAGCCCCCACTAATCTTCACACACATGTCTGGGAGACCGCGATACGAATTAATACGATACATGGTTTACAAAACGAGCATATGATTTATGAAACGAATACTATAACTAAACAACCAACTGTGAACTCGCTCAACTTTGTTGTTGACTCGTTGTTACATGCCTTGCAGGTCGTTAGGTACTCATGGAGCTTGCACAGGGAGGCGCGGTCGTTGTGGGACATGGCAGTGTGTGCCATGTTAAAAACATTACTTTATTTCGTACTTAATACTTACATTGGGTTTTACAATTATGCTTCCGCTAAACACTTCACTATGTTTTTTTATTTGAAACACCTTTCATATTGTGTGGTTGAATTTTACTTATTACTTGTTATATTCAATATGATTGGTGGCTTGATCCTGGTCAGTCACGCCTCCAGGCAGTGGTACTCCGCGTGTGGATTTGGGGGGTGTGACACTCCTGTGCTATCAAAGTGGAAAGATTAGTTAGAGCTAGGGGCAGGCCATCTATTCCTGCTTGACTTTGTTCAAGATACGAAATGAGCAGATGTTTTTCGTGACATCATCTCACTATTCGGCAAGTCAATCCCGCTTACCGGCTCAATATATCTCTCAATAGATTCGCTTGCCACAACGACCGGACAGGATAGGAGATCGCCCAACATTCCAATTTCTCTTTCTGTAGCAACTATAACGGATGGGCAGCTTCCCCTTAAACTTTTTCCAACCCTAGAGAAGAGAACTTCGAGGATACGCGGTAGACATGCTTTTCCCAAGAATCTTCAAACTTTTTGCTTATGTAACAGGGGAGGTACCAGCTGATGTCTTTGAAGACATTCAGAAGGACGTTCGAGATATGGAGGGGTGCTTTGGGTTTGATCTGAGATGGGTTCATGCCAGGCTGGGTGCAGTGGCCAAGGCAAGATTTGATACCCATCATCTCGAGGAGTACGCCCAGACTTCAGCAGCGCTCGAGAAAGCTACAAGTGCATTGGCTCAACTTGAAGGAGAGTTGTCTCGGCGTAGTGAAACTGCTTCTGCCCATTTGGTGAACAACTCTGTTGCTACTAAAATGAAACATTTTCCCCTCGAGGGAGTTGTTATTTTCCCAATGAAATCGAGGGCACAAGTTTTAAATGGGTAGGGAGCTCCACGGCTGGAGCATGTATGAGGTTGCCATGTAGTTGACAAACCTTGCACCTCTTAACAAATGTTGCTGAATCTATCTCCATAGTTGGCCAATAGTACCCCAGGGTCATCAGGTGATCATATATCTTGCGCCGCCAATATGTCCTGGGGCGTGGGCTTCCTCGAAAACCTGCTGCACATCCTCTCGAGGGGTGGAGAGGATGGCCATTATAGCCCTTCTTGTAAAGTTATCCTTGCTTAGCAAAGAAGCGAAATGCCCTTTTATTTATTCCAGCTACATCTTTTGTTTCAGAGGGGAGGATTTTGTGATCCAGAAAATAAATACAATAAATATAGGGCTTTCTCCAGTCTTCGTAATATAATATAATGCTCTAAGGCGCATTTTGCTGGACATGGGTAGAATTTACATTGGAGGCAAGTTTTCTGAAATTTGTTGGCTTCCTCCAATACTGCAGCTGAGAGTTCTGCTCTGATGGAGGTGCATATTCATATTCTCCACTCGGGAAATGGGCAAGCAAATCAACTAAGGCTTTACTTTTCATTGCGTTGGGAGTTACACATTTCATGTCATAACCTGCTAGAGTGAGGAACCGCCGAGCAGCTCTCCCTGTGAGTATAGTATAGCTCGAGACATTAAGTGTTTGATTGGGTCACATCTTGTCACAATATGAACTGTGAAGGACATGAAGTAGTGACGCAACTTCTAAGTAACAAAGACTAATGTGAGGCAGTGCCCTTCCTCAACCGAGTACCTTGTCCCCCGACCTGTGATCACTCGGCTTAAGTAGTATACTGGGCATTGCTTCCTATCGCAATGCCCCACGAGAAGTAGAAGTGAGATAAAGCTGCAAGGGATTGGCTGAATATTGATCCAGTTTAGGCAGCTTTCAGTCTCTATAAACTTGATGGAATATCTCTTACACAAGGAAAAAGACTTGCATCGATCAATGGCATGAAGGAGTTGAATCAGGAACAGAAAGACTTTCAAAGCCAAAGCAAAGGCATTCATTTAGCAGAAGTTTACGCTGCAAAGACGATTCGTGCTAGCTCTTCTCTTCTTTAACTAGTTACATGAATAGCCTATTGGGCTAGTTTACTAAGCTTTTAGTCTACATAAACTTCATTCAAAATTGATTACACTCCTTCTCCTACTGCTTCTCCTTATACCCACTAATGTTATTCTTCGTCCTACCTTGACTATTGGGAAATTTCCATTCGAGAAAGAGATGTACGAATAAAGGAGCGAAGCTGACTCGACCAGACGGTAGAGGTTGTTTAAGAATCGAGTTAGGCACCGTGAAAGAAAGAACTTCGCTAGCTTACCCCACGTAGCAGTCCTAGTAAATACCTGTGCTTTATAGAATAGGGCCTTTTAGGATATGATTACAATGCTTCAGTTGTCATTTTTTTTGGTAAAGGGTTACCCTGGTGATTCTATTATAGACAACCGCCAAATAAGTACAAGTAGTGAGGATGAGTTCCCCACTAGTTCATATACAGGACATGCCCCATATTTGTAAGCAAAAAAACAAATAAACCAAGATACCACCTCAATCTAGCCTACTACAATCATGATAATGACTAACTAGTAGACAAACGAAAAAATCAAACAACGACGTCAATCGCCATCATCAAAAATGAAATTGCTACCAACCGGCAGCCCCTTAGCATGAAACAGAAGC
>CM060355.1:96348269-96353269 GCA_030545235.1 Helianthus tuberosus | reverse complement strand
CAAAAACCACCACTCTTAGCCGCAATCATCATCAGTCACAAGCAGACCCCTAGGGAGGCTCCAATCTTGAAAAATACCCTCAACCTGAATGGACGCCCTAAACCGCATGGTATGAAGCTTCAATCGAACCGTTGACAAGATGACCTCTATAAGCTGGGCCGGAGTGCGTTTCTTATTCGAAAACAGACGCTGATTCCTCTCTTGCCAGACAAAATTAGCCGCTGCCCCAACAGTTAACTTGCTAATAACATGAAGAGCCTTTTTAGAATTCGCTCGCTGAACCAAGTGGTCCAGTATTTCATCCAGCGAATTACGAACCTGCCCCATATTAGCCTTCTCCTTTACACCATTCCATATCTGAGAGTCGGGACCAGCCGTGCATAGCGAACAACATAAAAGATTAAAATTCATGTTCCCTGAGGCGGACCATTTACTCATAACATCCTGCGTCTTCAATTTTCTGTTGACCAGTAGCCACATAAAAAATGAATGCCGAGGTATTGACTGGGTAAACCAAACTATACCAGACCACGGAACCTCATCATAGATTAAACGGATATCATCCCATACTATAGCAGCACAGTACTCCGTGAGATCACCGGATCTAGTTCGCCACAAGACTTTATCCCGAACCGCCTCATCAAGATTAACAATCGGCAAGTTTAAGAGAGCCGGAAACCTTTGAACCCAACTAGTAGGCCAACGCCACTCCCCTTGGTCGCACATATCCGCAACCGTCATGTTTCTCGTGAAGCAAGCATCACGTATCATCCTAGGGGTGATGAATGAACTTAATGGACAAACATTATCCCACTTGTCAAACCAAACAAGCGTTGTTGAGCCATCCCCCAGCTTTACCCACACATGATGTTGAATAATTGGCCTGAGATTCAACATTTTCCTCCAACTCCATGTGACATGTCCGGATCTGATCTATCTACTCGGCAATTCATCCGGTGACTTCACGGTCGCCAAAGAAGCCCCAAGAAGCATCAAACATATCCGATGAGATCCATGGAGCTATTCTTAGATAGCAAGCACCAGCTCCCGGTGCGACTTCATAAAAAGCAATCAAAGATAAGATCGAAGAGAATGAAACGCACGTAGTGGTCATTATAGCGGTTCCTTCTGATCCTAGAAAATGTCCGAAAAAACCTGCTACGGAACTACCGAGCAGGGGAAAAAATATGATAAGTAGATACATAATTTTGAGTGTGATCAGACAACCAAAAATCAGACAATGACAATAACAGAGCGGCCTGTGATTCAGGATTGATCGACGCCCGAGGAACGCTCGACCGAATGAATGAGTCACAAGGTGTAAGCCCCAATGACAAAAGAACCTAGGCGCGGAGAATTTTCGGGGACTAGCCTCCTTCCTTCTTACTTGACTTCCAATTCGACTCTTTTTTTCTTGAATTTGAATCATTTCCTCTTTATCGCCATTCTTCTGTTTAAGAATTGCGCCCCTTGCCTCCGGTGGCTATTTGACTAAGGCTGGAAAGAGGTGCATGCTTTATGAAACTTCAACCTTCTTTCTTTGATTCTTTGATCGGAATACGGATGAGATCAGAAAGGCCATCATTGGGGCAAATGATGCAATAGCTTCGGTTAGAGCAAAGCCCAAAATGGCATAACCAAATGATTGTTTAGCCAATGATGGATTTCGAGCCACGGAATGAATCGAGGAACTAAGGACGTTTCCAATACCGATAGCAGCTCCCGCTGAAGCAATTGTAGCAGCTCCGGCCCCTATTAGTTTTGCACCTTCTAACATCTCGAGTTGATCATTCTCCTCACGCTTTTTCTTTTTCATTCACGATTTGATGTTCTAGATTCCTCTCTAGTCTAGATTCCTCGTCGATTCTTCCCCTCATTCTTAATATCTTGGACATCTCATTTCCGTGCAATGCATTCTTTTCGATCTTGTACCCGCTTGCTTCGCATAGGCTACACAAGCGGTACACTGAACACCAACCCAATCTCGATGAAAAAGTAGAAGCAACTAAAGAAGGGCGACGAAGCTTCTTTGCATCCCATAGTGCTGTCGCACTAAGCGACTACCGTTCCAGAGTCGTACAACGAAGTGATTAGCATACCAGAGTGACACAAGGCTCTAAGCTCGTACCTTATAAGTAAGCTCTTTATGCTCTCTCTGCTCGCTCCTTTTCATAGCGTAGATCTTTCTTCTCTTAAGATAAGAGATTTTGAGAAGAGTGAGTGCTCTTTCGAAAGTTTCGACTTTTCGATCTTTCTTCCCTTAGCGCACAAGCACTAAGCAAGTAAACTACCTTTTTTCTTCTCTTTCGTCCCTTTTTTTTCAATAGATTGTTCGTGTGTCGGAGAATTGGCTTCTGCGTGTCCCTGTTCAAGTAGTCGAGTATGCCCGACTCGCTGCTGTCCAGTCCAATCCTTCCATTTCCATTATGTCTGCTTGCAATTCGCCTAATCCGTAAAGAAAGTAGGAAATGATGGAAAAAAGTCTTCCAATCTCTTAGTCTAGTGTTGCAATCCCGCTAAGGCCTAATACTGATGAGTTGAGTGAAATCCTATCAGCCTTGGAAGCAGGGCCTAAACCTCAAAACTAGGACTATTCTTCCCGCTTTCCACGCTTTCTATTAGTCTTTTTCTTGTAATGTAAGGAGAACTACGAATCAGCCTCATGAATAAGCTCACCTTATAAGAGAAGTGGGAGAAGGCGAGAGGTAGCTAGTAGGCCTTGACTCAGTCCCAGGGTTGGCCCTATGGGAATCCATGCCCCAGGGGTACCTACCGCTTTCGATTCGAACTCAATCTTATTAAGTTGGAGATTCAAATAGATAAAGTGTTCCCTTGAGGAATGTGATTCAAGTAGGAGATGATGTCCTACTTGATACTTGAGGAGGGCTTTTGCTAAACCCACAAAGAAAGCATCGGCACCGGGACTAATTACGGATAGAAGACTGTTTTAGTTGCCGGTGATACTGCTTGAGAAGAAGTACACCTCTTTTTTATTTAGTACTCGAGAAATATGGAACTACTTTGATTATTGCCGCATCTTTTGCTTTAGCTCATTCTCTTTTCGATGAAGCTTTTTTTGTTCATTCCGATACTTTTTATGAAAGCAGCTAATTGAAGACTCACATTTCAGAGTCAATAGCTTCGACATATTGTATATCGAAGATGGGAGAGGCAACCATCAGACTGGTTTATCTAACCTTCTAGTTCCGGGGGTAACCCATTACACCTCCTTCTTGATTCCCATGCGGGGCTAACAACCGATGCAACCTAACCCAATGCTGATAGTGAAAGTCTCTATCTATATAGGAAGTAAAGGCTCTCGCAATAGTTGTTCTGTAAGGGCTTCCATTACTTGCTTCAATTGCATTGATTTCTCTTTTTTGGCCTCAGACTTGTACCTAATCTTCTAAAGATCAACCGCGAGTCAAGTCAAAGAACTCCTCTTTCGTAGTACACTTCTTGCTGAATACCTTTTTCTTGCTTCCTCCAATTGGCAATAGGACATCCTCTCCTAAGCTAAGGAAGTACTTCTTTTTTTGGGTAAAGGGTTACCCCGTTGAATTTTATAGATAAACCAATAAAAACAAAGATGTGTCAAAGCAACACATCAACTAGACTTGACAGACCAAGCCTAGGACACCAAGACAGCAAAACCAATCAACAGAACATCCCAGACAAAACGTCAAACAAAAAACTAAACAACCACGGCCGAATCAAAACAAAACCAAGGCCGACCTAAACAAAAAACAGCAAACTTCTAGCCCGGATCAGGATCACCATCTTTAGTATCACTAATCTTCCAGGTTTTGAATATCCTCTTCCTAGCAGACTCCAATCGAAACTTGAAACCCATAAGTCTTAGACGAACTGAACTTTTAATCTTCTCAGCAACTTGTAACGCAGTTAAAAGATTAGAAGTAAAAAGCCGACTGTTCCTCTCTTGCCATATGTAATACGTGGTCGCCGCAACCACCAATTTACACACAATGTCATCTACTGTCTTCGAGTTAGAATGTTGATCAACCCAAACCATTAAGGACTGCCATGTGTTATCAACGCTATCCATGTTCACCATACCCTTCACATTTGCCCAAACTTGATCCGCAAACACGCATTTAAGGAAGTACTTCAATGAAGGCATCGGGTGATTTCACCCCTTAAGTAAGGCGAATTGACAAAGCCTAGTCTAAGAGCAGGATGAAGTAGCAAAGGGGAACTAAATAACCTTACAGGGAATGTGGTTAGAGAAGGCGGTGAAAGGGTATTGAGCTAGAATGAAACTACAGGACAACTCTTTATAAAGGAGGGAATCCGTATTTGTGGACGTTAGCCAATGCTTGAACAAGACAACTTAGACCTATTAGAGCAATACCAGAAAAAGGACAGAAATCGATCTCTTTAAAGACAGAAAGACCGGTAACCAAGCAAGATAGAAAGAAATGACCGATTGCCATACATAGACCGATGAAAGAGAATAGACTGTTGTTGGCAGGATAAATCCCCTTATTACAGAAAGAGATCGAACAGAATCTTTTTTCTTCTATTATGAGATTTCGAATGACATCTGTAAAAACTAGATGATTCAACGAGTACCGATGCTTTGCTTTGGCGTAGGTGTCTGTTAAATGTTGTTTGGGATGGTCTAGTAGTTGCTATGTTTTCATCTACGGTTGACGGAACGAAGAGCAAGGACTTCCTGCCCGATCCGATTCCGGGGTTAAAAGAAAAGGCTGTGGACAAGAAAGCGGTTAAAACTGGCCCTTATGATGAAGGGAAGGGAGCTGCATCGACCCTTTCAGTGGTTTTAGGCGCTAAATGCTGGAAATATAGGTTAAAAAATATAGGTTAGTGCGGGATAATAAATACCCACACTTTCTTATAGCTATAGCCGAGACTTCTGTTGATGGAAGGTGATAGACGAAGTGACTCGATTTAAAGTAAGCAACGAGAGGCAATAAGGTCCCGATGTCACTCTTTATTTTCTTTTTTTTTGTTTTTTG
>CM060355.1:96315769-96345769 GCA_030545235.1 Helianthus tuberosus | reverse complement strand
GTAGAGAGATAATAGCAGTCTAGGGAGGGAGTCGCTGTCTATAAAGAGAATAGCTTGAGAGTGAGATCAGAGTAGGACCTGTTAGAATCATACCGAAGCCATACCCAGGCCATACCCGAACTCACCTCCCATCACCCCTTGAAAATAGGGCTTCCAACCCCTGGTTAAGGACCTTAGTCTAGCTTTCCTGTTTACTTGCTTTCCATTCATCCATCTCCTCCTGGAAGGACAGAATGGTAGGGGAGGCAAGAATCACTGGTAAGGGTTGGCCCGGAGCTCTGCGGTTGATCCGTTGGGTAGGAATAAGAGTCATTAATGGCTTTCGAGATGAGGCAGCCAGCTAGGGCTGTAAACGAACCGAACGTTCAGCGAACAGTTCGTGAACCGTTCGGCGGGAAGTTCGTTTATGTTCGTTCGTTTAATAAACGAACGAACATGAACAAGAAATTCCGTTCGATTAGTTAAATGAACGAACATGAACAAAGGTCTCGTTCGTTCAATTGTGTTCGTGAACGTTCGGTAAGGTGTTCATGAACATTCGTTCATTTGCGTTCATTTATGTTCGTATGTTCGTGTTTTAATTAAAGATTTTTATACTTTCATATGTTTTATCTATACTTTTTATACTATTAAACTTTTATTTATATCATTACCCTAACAATTAAAATAGGAAACCCTCTTTCACCTTATTTATGCACCATTTCCCTTTCTTTTCTCATTATTTACATCGACGAATATGATCTACCTCCGTTCCACAACTCAGGGATTCAAGTTCTAGTGCTACTCTCTGGGCCATCCACCTTTATCCTTCATCGCGTTCACCAAATTCATTTGTGTTCACTTGTGTTCGTGAACCGTTCGCGAACACGCTCATTTCCTTAATGAACGAACACGAACACAAAATCTCGTTCGGTAAGTGTTCATGAACCGTTCGTGAACACATTTATTTCCTTAACGAACAAACACGAACAAGGCCTCGTTCGTGTTCGTTCGGTTCGTTTACAGCCCTATAGCCAGCCACTCTTCCTGGGTAATGCGCCCAAGAAACTGTGCATGTGTCACTGTTCCGGTCGTTGAGAACGGTCATGCTGCAGCCTGTGCAGAAGATGAGTGAGATGTATCCCAACAAGGTGAAAGCCATTCAGGAGATGCCGATCCCACTAACTAACTGAGAAAGAAGTTCACGGATTACGAGAACAGATATTCAGCACTAGAATGGACGTGCTGCGCATTCGCTTGGGATGCTCTAGCAGTACATGCTTTATCACACAACTTGGCTCATCGCTCGCATGGGCGCACTTAAATACATATTCAAGAAAGCCTCTCTCTCTGGGGGATAGCAAGGTGGCAAATGCTCCTGGCGGAATACTACATTGTTTTCAAGACTCTCAAAGCCATCAAAGGCCAAGCACTGCCAGTGTGTTCAGGGGTTAAAGGTATCTTCCTGACCACTATCCAAAGGATTCAGGCCTCTAAGACAGTCCCATCATTCTTGAGAGTCTTTATTTGTAGCTAAAGGCAAAGGGTTCGTTACAGACAGGTGCGGAGAACTAGTTAAGGTGACTTGGGAATAAGGGCTTGGAAGAGCAATGCGTAGAATCAGTTGTTGATTTCGCCCATTGTTGTTGCGAGCTCCATTGTAGTTGGAGCGAGAGGAACGATTATCAGAAGCAGCTGAAGTCTGAGACACAAAGGCTGATTGCTGCTCACTGTGTTGTGCAGCTTGTATGCGATGAAGATGCGATTCTTGGTTAAGGACCTTAGTCCGCAGCTCCTCAAACGATGGAACAGTCTTAGAGTCGGAGATGGTTGTAACAAAAGCTTCATATTCAAAGGGCTTTGTAGTGAAAACTACTTTGGGGACATAGAAGAGAGTTGATAGCAGCCAAGGCATCAACCATAGACTTCAGTTCCCGTAAATAGGCATCCATAGGCTTGTTACCTTTCCTGTTATTCTGAATATCGAACTTCAATTTCATTTCTTTAGCCATGGACTGATAAAAAAATCTTTGCTCTAAAGCCATCCAAACATCCATATATGTTTTGTTTTCATATTCTATTGTAGACTTCCGTCAACATGTCCACTGAGAGTGTCGCGTTCAACCAAGAGCGAAAACTTTGATCCGTTCTCACCCAAGCACTATAAGCGGGGTTGAGATGAGCCCTTCCTTCGGCATCACTGATGAATTGTGGGGAACATGGGAAGGTCCCCTACACATAGCCCATTAAATCATTACTGATGAGTATATGTTCAAACTGCGATTTCCAGAGAAGATAGTTGCGTTAGTCTAGCTTTATGGATACGAGATGGGTGCAGCAAGAAGGGGCGCAGGTGAGAAGGATGATGGGTTCTAGTAGGTGGAAGGGAAAGATTGAGGAGATGCATTGGAAGACATGGTGTATAAAGGTGAGAAGGCAGCAGAGGGAACCGTGGTATATACCTGTGGGGAAGGCATGAAAACATGACTCGAGGGCTGTGGAATAGATGCCGAGGGTCCTGCAGTCGGTCCATTAACCTGATAAGAGGGCAACAATGGTTTCGGGTTCACAAAGGACAACGAACCAGATGCAGTGGTGTAGGACTGCAAAGCCGTAGCCTGTGACAGCGATGAAGACTCGATGCTTGAGTCTGTCATGAGTGAAGATGCCACTAGGGAAGCACTGGGAACGACAGAAGACACACCAGTAGTGGAGGCAGGAATCAAAGTAGAGTTCTCAGAGGAAGAAGGAGCTGTTGAGTCAGATGTGGCATTAGACTTCAAATAGGTTCTTCTCGAAGTCGTCATTACTAAGCCAAGGAAGTTCTTACCCCAAGGCAAAGAGTCCGTTTATGGTAGAAGTCCTTTCCTTTAACTAAGAATGCCGACTTTCCTCAAACGATTGGAACTAAGGTATCCTCGCCGAAGGAAAAGAAGAGTAAGCCAATAGTATCCCAGGGAAAGAAGAAAATGTCACATTGACATTTCGAAAGGCTTTGAGAAGAGGGGCAACAGTGAAGATGCCGAGAATGGCCGTGTGTCTACGGGGATTACCGGTCTTGGTAAGAATCTGTTGCAAAAGCATGTGAGGGAGGAATGTCTGCATTAAGATTTAAAACTTGTCGTCTACTTGAAGGAAATGTTTGGAACATGGAACTTACAATAATACAACGCCGCATTGTTCGAAGATTGAGGAACAAGACGAGATCTGTTAAGAGAATGATTTATTCTCAAAAAAATCTAAATAGTTACATCCAATTACAAACTACACGAAAGTTGCCCCTTTTTCATGGAGATTTACCCATCACAGAGATGCATAGAGGAACAGAACGAACTTCATATATCCCTTTTCCACTCAATCCAGAAACAAGATCGGACGTTATTCCGGGTTGTCTCCATTTTAGTGAAACTCTTCCTCAAGCAAGGTAGCCAATAAGTCATCGAAGGCTTTGTGTGAATAATGTAATAGTCAGCATTACTTCTTTTCAAGTTTCCCAAGGTGATTTCATATCTTTGAAAGAAAATGATGCTATAATCTATTCAGAAATAAGGAGATCCTTCTATATCAAAATTTCAGTTTCTAAAATCATAGGAAAATCCCTGGATAGCCCGGTAAGAATGTGGAGAAGAACCAAAACGGAATGGTTCCGCTTACTTAAAACTAAAAGGGGATGCCGCCTGTCACACCCCCAAAATCCACGTACGGAGTACCACCGCTTGGAGGCGTGACTGACCAGGATCATTTGGTTAGACTAGGTTCGAACGTCGAGTCCGAGAATCCATATCGGTCGTATCAAGTTCAAAGTTTAGTACTTGTGGTATCATCACATGTATAGCCCAATGCTCATCGAGTAATATTTGTAGAGTGTAACTTGTCCAAGCGAGTGTCCACAGGGATTGTTGTTAGGATCACAAGATCCCAAAAGTATATCATGCATGGGTGTGGCAACATGAGAAGGAGTAGTCTCATTCGGTGGGTAAGCGTTTAAGAATCCACAGCAAGGGTTTACTCGATATTGAATGTACAGCTGGCTGAACGCCAGTTGGGTATAGTTAAGATAAAGTATGTCGCTGACTACATATAGTTCTCACAGGGTTAAATCAATCAGAACAAGAACTTAACATAGTAGCATGGTTGTCGTACAAGCGTGTAGCATTAAGTTTCACTGTGTCTTTCACCAGGGGCCGTTGGAATCGCCCCCTGCAAAGGAGGAACAATTTACCTAAATACCTGAACTTAGGTGTGCGTGTTTCATCAAGTAAGTAACCAAGTCTGGGGGGGGGTTTCCTTAAGTCGTGCATTTGAGTCTAAAGTACGTCTGCGTATTCATGAGGTTCCAAGGAAAGACGTGTAAATGCACTCAAGAGAGTATAATCGTATCAACATTACACCACCATTCTCAAGGTTTGGTGGAGTGATCATCAATGATCAGGAGTCAGGCCTTCCAATTTCTCTAGGCTAGAGAGTGTTTGCTTCAGTGGCTCGTCATGGGGGAGCGTAACGTTGCTGTGGTACGGGTGTGATGGTTTGCTCTAAGCCAATGGTGGAAAGCGGACATACTAGCCATCAATAATCATGAGTCGGTGCAAGAGCTAGTGCAAAGATTTCGTATATGCAAGAAAACTATCATAAAATAGAGTACGTCTCTTGTAGTGTAAGGTGGGTCATGCAGACGTATAATTTATCGTGCTTGCTGGTAGGTTGACTGATCCATAACTCTGTCCCTAAATGTCTTGAAGACTATTTCACCAATAATGTCATCCATTCGCTTAGTTAGGTGTATAATAGAGTTAGTCAAATAGAATAAGAAAAAAAATGAACCATCCAACAGGGTAGTGAGGTAGTCTCGTGTTTGGTGAAAATCGTGGTATGGTTGTTAGCGTTTCATTAAATTGGTTGCCAAATCGAGACAACAGGGAGTTACTGAGGTTCATACGAAGAATCGAGTGTAAACAAGGGTCCATCGATAACCGAAGATTTCAACCAGTTAACCTGCTGTCTAGAAGCAGTTTCCAGTAGTGGTATATGGCGGCATGGCACAAAAGGGAAGTCCGTTGCATCACGGTCACAAAGGTATATCACTTGTCCAAAACAGAATTTGGTTGGTAGAGTTGCTAGTTGCAAAACGACGAACGCGTGTAATTGTGGCTGCTTCGTTTCTGGTATAGACAACCAGTGGAGATGATGAGGTTCGTCAACAGGGATGCGTGGGTGTAGTTCTCCTAAACCCAAGTTCATTTGAGCCAGTTCTGGTCTATGTGGTTGTTGGCGTACAAGCCGGATGTACGGAGGGTAAAGTGGCGACGTCATGTCGAGATAAGCGTACAAATAGATAGAATGCATAAACAGTCGTAGCAGGGTGACGAGCAATTAGAAAGGGGTTTGACCACCTCCTATCAAGTAGTTAAACGTTTGTGTGCCACATGGGGCGCAGTAGGGATAACAGGCAACATGCTACTGTTCTAATAATTATACCATAGACAACACATCATGCAAAAGTACCCTAGCAGGTAGGCAATATCAACTTAAATCACATTACCTAAAGTATTGAGTCTTGCACGTGGAGCGAAGCGTCGTTGTGGATCGTTGAGCACTGTTCTGGTTATAGTCTGGTTTTAACAAAAACATTTTCCTTTTATTAAAACCAAGTTCTCTATAACCAATGGCTCTGATACCAATCTGTCACACCCCTAAAATCCACGTGCGGAGTACCACCGCTTGGAGGCGTGACTGACCAGGATCAAGCCACCAATCATATTGAAAATAACATGTAATAAGTAATATTCAACCACACATTGAATCAGATTAGGGCTTGTGAGAGGTGCTTGCCCCTGTACTGGAAGCATAACGTGTACTACTGATATCAGACAAATCGGATACTACTCATTAAATCAGAAGACATTGAATCAACCACACATTAAACGATAGCCGCCATAACGGCAGCCCCTTAGCATGAAACAAAAGCCACCATAACATTAAATATTACTTATTACAGTATAAAGGGGGTTCCTTTCAGGGGACATGTAATAAGTAATATTCAACCACACATTAAATCAGATTAAATCATGCTTGCCCCTTAGCATGAACGGGATTCCTTTCAGGGGAGATATAAAGGGGGACGTGAGCCAAATGAGGAGTCTGATGATGACGAGGTAGAGGTTGTATATGATGAAACGAATGAGGTTATGACATCGGGTACACATCCTACGTCTTCCAGTACAGGGGCAAGCACCTCTCACATAAACTCCAATGGATAGGTGGCTTTTGTTTCATGCTAAGGGGCTGCCGTTATGGCGGCTATCGTTATGTGCGGCTATCGTTTACTTATTACAGTATCGAGTACAAATCGGATAACCAAATAAGATTAGGGCTTGTGAGAGGTGCTTGCCCTGTCTTCTGATATCAGACGATCAGAAGACAACTACGTCTTCCAGTACACGTCCCCCTTTTGTGACAAGGCAATCGCTACATATGGCGGCTAGGGGAGTGCACAAGAAGGTAACCTTTATGCTACCATTAAATGATGTAGAACACGAATCTGGTCGGTCTGATTCTCCTAACCAGCAGTTCGCTAAGATTGTTGACAAACGAAAAGTTGGTTTTGTTCTACCGGTTAATGAAGTTAGCCCTATTCCCCATGTTCATACTCAACACCAATCGTATGCTAATGCGGTTTCAAATGAACAAGCTGAACAGGGTGGTGCTAGAATGGATTTTAGTGCGTCAAAAGTTGATAATTCAGCTATGAATGCTACTGAATCGGCTTATTAAACTCCCAAGATTAATTTTCGGACACTTTAGTCTGATGTCTCATTGGAGGGAGTGGATGTTGTCTTACCAATCGCCTCTGTGCTTCAGGTCAACAACAGGTTAGCTAACACTCTTTATGGTTATTTCCTGGGGGATAGGATTGCATATCCGGTAGTTGAATATTTTGTCAGAACAAATTGGAAGAAACATGGTCTTCAGAAAACTATGATGAATTCAAATGGTTTCTTTTTCTTCAAGTTTGAAGACAGAAAGGGTATGGATACTGTTCTTGAAGGGGGGCCTTGGATGATTCGTAACAAACCTATGTTTCTCAACATTTGGTCTCCTACAAATACCCTTAAAAAAGAAGAGTTTAAAAAGGTTGCAATTTGGGTTAAATTACATGATGTTCCTCTAGTGGCATATTCTGATGATGGTTTAAGCATGTTGGCATCAAAAATTGGATCCCCTGTGCGCCTGGATTCGTATACTAGTGATATGTGTAATGAGGCTTGGGGAAGGAGCAGCTATGCTAGGGCTCTCATTGAAATATCAGCTGATCATGAGTTGAAAGAGGCTCTAACCATGGCTATTCCTGAATTGGATGGGAACAAATATGTTAATGAGACTATTCGGGTGGAGTATGAATGGGAACCTCCGAGATGTGCCCACTGCTGTGTATTTGGGCATGGTTCTGAGGAGTGTCCAAAATGCATTCGATCGACAGTGAAACCTCCTAAAGACAGTCCGAAAGTAGATGAGGATGGTTATACGGAAGTCAAGACAAAGAAGAATGTAAAGAAGAGCGGTTTTCAAGTTAACAATCAAAAGCCCAAGGTTGAATATAGACCTGTGGATAAAAAGAAAAAGGCAGTGAGTTATTCCTACGTGAGTGCGCGGTGCACTAGTTCGTCCAAGGTTCAAACTCATAATTCGTTTAGTGCTCTTGGGTTTGTTGGGGGGAACGGGGCTTCCTTTCAGGGGAGATATAAAGGGGGACGTGAGCCAAATGAGGAGTCTGATGATGACGAGGTAGAGGTTGTATATGATGAAACGAATGAGGTTATGACATCGGGTACACATCCTACGTCTTCCAGTACAGGGGCAAGCACCTCTCACATAAACTCCAATGGATAGGTGGCTTTTGTTTCATGCTAAGGGGCTGCCGGTTGGTAGCAATTTCATTTTTGATGATGGCGGTTGACGTCGTTTGTTTGATTTTTTTGTTTGTCTACTAGTTAGTCATTATCATGATTGTAGAAGGCTAGATTGAGGTGGTAACTTGGTTTGTTTTGTTTTTGTTTACATATATGGGGCATGTCCTGTATATGAACTAGTGGGGAACTCATCCTCACTACTTGTACTTAATTGGCGGTTGTCTATAATAGAATCACCGGGGTAACCCTTTACCCAAAAAAAAAATATTCAACCACACAATATGAAAGGTGTTTCAAATAAAAAACGTAGTTAAGTGTTCAGCGGAAGCATAATTGTAAAACCCAATGTAAGTATTAAGTACGAAATAAAGTATTCTTTTTAGCATGGCACATACTGCCATGTCCCACAACGACCGCGCCTCCCTGTGCAAGATCCATGAGTACCTAACGACCTGCAAGGCATGTAACAACGAGTCAACAACAAAGTTGAGCGAGTTAACAGTTGGTTGTTTAGTTATAGTGTTCGTTTCGTAAACCATATATTCGATTTGTAAACCATGTATCGTATTAATTCGTATCGCGGTCTCCCAGACATGTGTGCGAAGATTAGTGGGGGCTTCCCATGAATTACTAGACCGAGTGTATCGACTGCTACGAAAATGTAAGAGGTGCCCTAAGTCAATGTCTATCAGCATTGACCCTTTGCCCATAGTCCATTAGTACACGCTCGTCCGACTGGCACGGTGTGAGGTTTGTTAAACCTAATAGCGCTATTAACTAATGACCCGCTCGTCATAGGCCTCGGCGATTAAGTCGATATGATGAGGGACTTAAATGATAGAGGTTTGGTCCAGTGTGTATACTTGGCATCCTATTCCCAGAGGATGGTAGTAATTATCGTTTAGTTCGTTTACCCATTCCCAACCCTTGGGAATCCCATGCCTTGGTAAGAGTGTGAACTCACCTTGGTTTGCTCGGCAGATACACGAAAAGGTTACTTGAGCTATATGTGGTCAACCACGTCCTAACATGGTTACCATACAAGTCAGGTCTAGGTTCAAGTAATGCACATAAGTTTACACGTAAGCTAACAGGTTACAAGCACGTATTGATCGTGGCAACACATTAACAGTCAAGTACATAACACATTCATACTTGTGCGATTCAAATGGAAGCCCAATAATACCCGGCCCAATATGTTGTGCGTTCAGCACAGCCTTGTGCGATCCACAACATGTTGTGCGATCCAACATAAACCCGGTCCAACTAATTAATAGTCCAACAGCTTGTGCAGCCCAAACATAAATCATTTAATTATCCTTGTGCGGTCCAGTTTAGTTTGTGCGACTGGGCAAAACTTGTGCGATTGAGATTGGGCTTTGAGGCCCAACAACATAGTAAAGTCCAAGTAGTTTGTGTGTGGCCCAAGACTTGTGCGATCAGCACTGTCTTGTGCGATCCACAGGTCTTGTGCGATCATGCAATTTATATGTTGTACACTGTGTCTTATGGGGTGTACCCAGCTTGTGCGATCGTGTATAGCCGGGTTGTACTTTGAGCTTTTAACAGTTGTACCAAGCATGTACAGCTTTCTTGTGCGACCTGGGGCTTGTGCGACTGCCTTTGTGTGGTCAAACAAGCTCGTGTGATCAGTAACTAACTCCCCAAAATCAAGCGATCATTCATAGCAAATTGGCAGTTTCCAGCTTAACAATTAATCGATCAATTCAGTTAATTCTCAATCAATATTCATGAACCTTAATGAACATATAATCATAAAGCACATTCTATCATAACATTTAATCTCCAAAGAAGATCAATGATTCTGAATACTAGCACACTTCCTAAAACATCATGCACTATCACACAACCAACCAACCATCCGAATCAAGATTTCAGTTCATCACTATGCATTCGATTCTAGGTGCACTAAAAATCATCATACGATTTCTTATAACAACAATCATCACCATCAATCATACTAAAACAGAAACGCACAATCAATAAGTCATCATACAATCCTAAACCCTAAATATCATGCAAGATCATAATAACACACACATCATGCATCGATTCACCAACTCGCATGTTCCGAATTCTCATTACCAAAATCATCTATTATAAACAACCCTAGCTTTCATATAAAATCATAGCAACCACGACAAGACTATATTACAACTAAACAATGGTGAAATACTAACCGATGGAAGGGTAGAATAAGTTTGCTCCGAACAGGGAGGCTTCGAGAGAGGAGAAAGGTTGCCGTCCGCTTCTCTTCGAGAGGGGGGGTGTTGTTGCCGTCGGGTTACAAGGAGTGAGGAGAGGAGAGTTTAGGGTTTGGTTATCTTTGTGTGCTTTGAAAGTTATCGGAAACAAATCCCCAAAAGGGGTATATATGCGCATAATAGGGAATGGGCCAACCCATCCTCGGGCTCTATTTGGGCTGAGAACAATTGTGTACAAGGTGAAGATATGCCATCGAGAGTAGTGCGACCCAAAGGGTTTATACGATCGGGTTCCCATTGTGCGACCAAGCATACAAACACTCAATTCACACAAATAACACATAACATAACAACATAACGTTCCATTAACATCAAGGTTCACATAATCACATAACGTTCACACTGGTTACCTCGAGGTATAAAGAAAGGTTTGAAATACGAGTTGTCACACCGCCTACTACTGAAAGACCCGTTTTTGCAACAGTTGCGTTCTTCTATGCAAGACGAAGACTTAGAAAGAACAAAGAAGTTTGGATCCGAAAAAGTATGCTTAGGCAGTTCTTTCGCTGAACACAAGAGAATCAAGAGGAATTTTTATCATTTCAAATCGATATTCTTATCGAAGAGAAGGAACGAAAAAACCCTAAATCTTACTACTAGAAAAAGAAGTCCTATAGTTTACAACTCTTCTTTCTATAGTAATTTGACCTCTTGCTCCACCCATCAGTCTTCTATGAAGAGAAAAATAAAAAGCTCTTCCCTATCTACTCATTATTCGGAGGTGAATCATATAACACCAAAAGCTGTGCTATCTTATGGACCTAACATAGGTCACATCCCTCACGTGCGTCAAGAGCACATTCGATAGCATCCTCTTAAGGTTTAAAGATCCAAACCTTCTTCTTCTTAGCGGAAACGCACGTGGCCAAAACATATAAAGATCGGCATAGTCGCTCAAAAGGGCATATATATCCTGATAGAGGATAGTCTAGATCTTGATTCACTATTTCCATTTTTGATTTTTTGTCTCGTACGAAGCAATGGGGGCAAGCTATGATGGCAGGATGTGACCTTGCCTTTCGCCCTGCTACCGCCGTTCTAAGTTCTTCTGACTAAACGAAGTTAAGACTAAAGTTTCGGAACTGAAGTTTGCAGCTTTTTTCAGCAAAGCTTAGTAAAAATCCGTCCTTCGGCTACCTTGGATCAAGGGTAGAGATAGGAAGTAAGTCAAAGGTAGATCAACAAAAGTCTTAGTATGGGAAGAGTCAGAGCGAGGGGAGAGACTTTCTAAACGAAGGTTAGTCTAAGTAAGGTAATGGGCACTCTGCTCACATCGAAGTAACTGCTGTCTCCCTTATGGTCGACGTTCTCTCCTCCCATCATCTCCTCTCCCTATCGGTCGCCGAATAGAACTCTTCTTTGCCGTTCTGGTTGGCTTAGGGTGGTCGAACTCTCCCCTCCTCTCCTTAACAGTCGAGTGATTTCTCATTCTCTCTCCCTCTTTCTATAGATAAGCGGGTTCTTCGATCATTCTAATGAAATAGGTTCGTTAAAGCCAATTGATCGAATTCTGTTTTAGATTCCTATTCCACTCCGACCAGTGCAGAACTCTTAACCTTTCTAGGACCCTCTCTACGGCAAGTTGCTGCTCTACTCTTTTCACTTGCTCCCTCGTGTATAGCGGTTGAGTTCTTCGCCTCACGGTTTGGCTACCCATCGTCATTCCCTCTCTGTCTAAAGTGAAAGGGGTTCTCTGTGCACAGTGTAAGATTCCGGTCTTGTAGGCAGCAGGATTCGTGCTTGCCTTTGCCGTGATTATCCGTTGTTCCCTTGGTGCGCTGTCATTGACGGTGTAAATCTGTTCGTTCGAGAAAACATGTTGATCTCTTTCCATATCCTATCCCCGGTTGTTGCCCTATCAAGATGTGTCCCTTCCTTTGACCCCTTTTCCGATTTATTAGTGCTGTCCCCCTTGCGTTCCCTCCCTTTGTGAAGAATTCCATTTCCTTTTTCTCCACTCTTCTTTCTTCCTTTCTTATTCTCCTGTTGGAAGTACCTAATCTGCTTTTTGAAATCTTTCCTTTCTTATACAAGATTCTAAGGTCCTTCCCCTCTATATAAGTCTGTGCGATTTTTCCCCTGGCCGACGCTCCCCTTACTGGTATCAGTGCAAGGGCAATTAGTACGGGTTGCCATAGTTGTCTGGATGGATTGGAACAAAGGGATGAAGGAGGGCCAGCCTGCCCAACAAGTAGACCAGAATAACTAGCTTCTAGTCCAACTAGCTAGAGCTCCAGCCCAAGCCTCCAAATCGAAGCTTCAGAGAGCCTTCTCCCATGCGATGAGATGAATTCTGTCTCTCCATCCAACACCAGACCGTGGACATCTCGTCCGAATTGCTTCAATCCTAGCATCCATTCCTTTCGGGACCCCGGACAAGGAGGGAATAAAGGCAAGCTTTGAAGGGTGGATTTCATTAAAAACAAGGCCTTACCAGCTTGACCTAATAGGGCGGGCACCTTTCCAACCCGAAAGCTTCTTGCTGAATTTCTCTGTAACTGAATTCCAAAGTTCATCTCTTCATCTTCCCAGCATACCGAAATGGAATTGGCTATTGAACAGCCAAACATATTCCAGCCGGCCCTCATTATGTGGATGGAGGATGAAGGAAGAACACCTTACTTCTTTCAAAAGACGGAAACAGAGTCATTTTTTCCCACTAGCCTAACTAATGATTTTACCTCACTTTGTTGTATTGTATAGACAAGCCTGACTTTATAGATAGGAATTCAGAAAAGAGTTCTAACATACCTTCCTGACTGTGCTTCCTGCTTTTGGACCTATTTTATATTTCTATTATAGTGGTGAGACTGTAGCCTACTGCGACAGGAGAAAGGAAAGCAGGCCAATATTCATGATAAGACCCTCTTTACGCTCTCTCTTTCTACTCGCTCCTGTCAACGAATGAATTTACTACTTGTGTCACTGACATTCCATTAGCATGGTGGACTATAGACCGGCTTTCACGTTCACTCTATAGGAAGGGGACTTAGATTAATCGATTCAATGGGCGAACTGCTTTCCTTTAAAGGTAGCAAGTGATTGAAATGACAAGCTTGTAACTGATATGAAATCGGAAGACAGTAAGTTGGACGAGGAGCTCATGTACCACAGAGTGGGCAAATGCTCCCTTCTTTCAAGAGACTGTTTCTGTTCTTGTTTCTTTAGTCTCTTTACCTGCGAGCATGAATTCCTGAACCCAATACTAGGAAAGAGCTTCATACCCTATAGAACTGACAGATCGGCTAGCGAAGATGGCTCAGTCTCAGTAGATCCCTCACTTCTCACCGGCTTACGGAAAGAGAGCCCTAAGGGAGAGAGTTTCGGTACTTCTGGCATATCTATCAATGGGCAAAGATAGGAGAGCCTTCTATCTCTTCCAGTCTTATAAAGGAAAGAAAGCAAGATGAACAGGCTTGAGTGTCGATAGGTGACTTTAAGGTAGGCGCCTATCTCTTATTATACTATAGCAACGGGAGAAGTCGGGATTGGTGCCCTAAATGAAGGGAAATCAAGAAAAAAATGAGATTTTGCCCAGATAGAACTTTTTCAATTCATGATCTGCTCTACGAAGGGAAAAGTGAAAGTCTCATTTGACAGCTATATAAGATAGACACTTTCTAATTTCCATGTCTGTCTATGAGGGAAATAGGTCAAGTGTCATTTTGCAACTGTATGAGCATGAACATCTACTTTCGAATTTGAATAGTCCTCTTAGCCGGTCGATTGGCTTGAATCTCTCTTTCTTTTGAATCGTAACCTACTATTAGTGTATGCCTAAAACTGAACTAATTACTTTTCTCTAACCAACTTATGACCAAACAAAAAATGACTTAACTAATGGCCAGATTTCCCTCTCCTCAGTCAAAACTACTTCTATCTAGCTCCTCTCTTCACCATCTTTTGGTCAAAAAGAGTAAGAGTATTCAATCCCAAAAGTCCTAGGAGTTAAGCATGTTGGTGATGAACTAGTTCTCGTTCACCCCAGACTTGCTGGGTGGAATGAGTCAAGCTAGTTCCGAAATCGCCAGAGCACTCTTGTTCTAATCTTTTTCTTAGCAACTGGCTTTCAGAAGTCTTGCTGCGAGGAAGATTAGAAACGCCTTACTATATTAATTTAGAATAGTGGCATTTTTTATGCAGATATGGAGTTTGTTGAGAGGACTTGCATCCTTCGTTCGTAGTGGTCATTTATAGCTGTTTTTCCAACTGAACCTAATTTACTATTTTGCGACAAGAGGGGGCTCTTACTTCTTTCATCTGTAGGTTGAGTACTAGCAAGTCAGGGATAAGAGAAAAGCCTGGGAAGGAATCGGGTTTTCAGCATCTGTAGTGGAAGAGTGTACTGGTGGTGGTTTAGTTAGAGACAACAACGGGAAGGGGGCTCTCTCTTCTTTCAGCTGATTCTCCTTTGGATAGATGGGGGTGTCTGTGTAAAGATCGCTTGGAACAGTAAATGGCAATGGAATGAAACCTCCTCCTATAGGTAAGTTCAGTCTGTAACTGAGGCTTTCTAGGCGTAGGGCTAATAGCACAATGGCGGTGCGGCTAGGCTTTCTGGGTTCGAATGCCGGTTTGAGATAACCAGCCGGGCAAGGGAAAGAAGGAAGTCTTCCTGCGGAGGGGGAAGAAGCGGCCCAGTTTAATAGATTCAATGGTCGACTTGCTTGAATCGAAGAGGAAGGCTAGTGCTTCTGACTGTGACTATAAGAGGCAGATTCACCTTGACAAAACAAATGAAGTAAAGAATCTTGTTGACTTCTAATGCAGAAATGAAATTGATAAGGCATTTGAAAGCCCATGTATCTGAGCCTGTCATCCATTGGAAGAGCATTCCTGAAGAATCTCCAGAAGAAGAGAATCAACCCATCTTAGGAGGAAGCCACTGGTTCCATAATAGAGACCACCAAGGACTTTTTTGGCCATGAATTCTGGGAAAATGCCAATAGGAAGCAGAGGAGAAAAGACCTGAAGGGAATGATGCCAAACTAGTCTTTCTGGGATGTCAGAATCTAGAGAGATATCTTACAAAATAGATTGAGCCTCTGTGGATAAGCTAGGCAGAACTAAGGTAGAAAAATCAGCGGATTGAATAACTTCTCTAAAAGGAGTATTAAGATCCACATTCTGCACAGAAAAAGAACCAGCACCCCAGTTAGCCATGCTCAAGCTGATGTTACCAGCACCTACCACCCAATGAGAGTTGCCCAGAATGGTACTAACATGAGGGAAAACATTCCTCCAAACATGAGAGCTTAAATCAGAAAGAAATAGGCTTAGACACCACATCCAATGGATGGCCCTATTTAGATCTCATAAACTTGCCCCAAAGAAACTGACCAACAACATAAGCCCCCGCAAGTTTGGCATGCAAAGCTTTCCTGTCTAATTACCAACCCACCCTCCTTCATGGATTGACAAATTATGTCCCAAGCAATCCAGTGGTGCCTGTGCTCACCATTGGAATCCCATAATCAATTAGCCATAAAATTTTTCATCTTAGAAATCCCGGTCTTAGGGGGAGACCACACTGCCAAGGTATGTATAGGAATAGGGGAAAGGACTGATTTTAAGAGAGTGAGCTTACCACCAAAAGAGAGAAACCTGGCCTTCCATCCGTCAATATGATGTTTTTCTTCTGCCTTTGAAGATAGGGGCATCAAAATACACAATAGGGGTCTCTTGAACTGAAAACCAGTCCAATGATGAATTAAAGCGATATTTGTGTTTTTTGAAGAGCAGAGAAAATGAACATCTTTTGAATCAAATCAAAACATATAAGAAGTGGCTTGGAGAACACCTTTTGGATTTTTTATAATTTGAAAGGCAACTAGTGCTCTTTGAGGAGAAGGGCTTGGGCTTGTTGTCGAACGAGATGGGGTTTTTCCTTCTTAGTAACGGTTTTACTCTATAAAATGACTTTTTGATTACATAAGCTATTAAGGTTAGGAATCGACGAAGAGGTTCTGAAAGTGAATCAGATCTGGGTTGTTCGGGGGAGTTGTGCAAGAGGGAGCTGCTGCCCTAGTCGAAAGTTGAAGCAGTTAGCAAGGAGTTCTTTCCCAAAGAAGCATTTAACCATTCTCCGATCTATGTCATATTAACCGATTCACCGACATTAGCCTCCGAAGACATGATCCATAGTAAAGAAGTTGACATGGTACGAATGGGATTGAGAAGGAGCTCTTCCCTTTTTGGGGTGCATTATATCATAGTCCTTGACTACGTTTTTCCATTGGTTAATGCTGCTGCACACTTGTTATATTTGTTTATATAGTGTTAGTTCTATAACAAATTTCAAGCGCCTATGAATTAGTTCCAAGAAAGTGGCCGTTCACGACAGGAATCAAGGTTGTTGATGTAGTTGCTATTCTTTCTTTTTTTCGTCTCGATTAGGTTGGTGATCAGTGTACCGCTCCATGGGTACAAGATTGAAAAGAATGCATTGGATGGATGCTCGGGTATTGAGAAGGAAGGACACTTTCAGAGGCGAAAGGCCATGGGGAGATACCATCTGTGATCCATGGATCTCTGATCGGGAAACCGTATCCAAGCTCCGTGGCTAGTCTGCGCTCTTTGGACTTTTCAAACTTAGCGAACTGAAACATCTGAGTAGCTAAAGGAAGGGAAATCAACCGAGACCCCGTTAGTAGCGGCGAGCGAGAGCGGATTGGGGCTTTGAAGAAAAACAAAGACGAAGCTCCGTTCCTCAGCAAAGTGTTCATTTCTTTTTCACCAGGTTTCATTCTCTTTCTTGGATGATAGAAAAACCAGCAAGCTACGGCTTGAAAGCTTACCTTCTTCTCTTCTGGAGAAAGGGCTTTCTTTATAGATGAAGACGTTGAGTAAGGGGGTGGAGCTTGAAGAGCGAAGCGAGCTGCGCTAGTCTATTACGTTTTTCAGCAGCAAGCTACGGTCGGCGAGTGGCGGTAGTGGGAGAAGGAGATTTAAGGGTGCCACTGATTTCTCCATCAAATCAAATCTGGGTTCTAGGGTTTTTTTTTGTTGCGAAAAAGGTAAGTTTAATCCGATTATTCTTCAAGACAGACAAAGAACAACAGAGAGAAGCAGCATATGGTAACGAGAGAGAGAGAGAGGAGAGCGGGAGGAGAGACGTCGGCTAGTGAGACGGTGGTGGCGTTGAGGGTTCCGTCAACCGTGAATTAGATCTTCGACAGCAAGAACTGTCAAAAGTGGATGAAAAGCTGAAGTTGACCGAATCTCTTCTAGACAGCAAGGGTTACAGGAGTTTAGTTTTTTCTCGGTTCTTGGTGTATTGGTGGTACGTGTTTTTGGTTGCATGGTTGAAGGTTTGACGTGATGAAGGAGAGAGTAGGCAACTCTGATTTTGATTCGGATGGATACCCTATTTTGAGTAACGTCGCTGAAGACAGGAACAAATCTGATATGAATGACGGAGTAACAAACCCTAATATGTTTGACGATACAGATTCGACTCCTGGAACTGTTCCTATGCGGGGAATCGGACTTCGAGTAACAAATATTGAGGGGAATCCACTGATGCCGAGGAGGGGTATGTACTCTACGAATAATGCGTCAGTGATAGATGGGCTGGAGTCTATATCGAAACCTGCGAACTTGGAGTTTAAAGGAGGGAACCCAGGTCTGTTTCCTGAGATGAAGGAGAAGAAACCGATGGGTGAGTCTTATGCAGAAAAATTAGCATCATTCAAACCTGTGCAAAAGGTGAACTTTCGTTTTCTGGAAAATTCTAAGTCAATGGAGGATGCTGATGTTACCATACCTGTAGCTTCGGTAAAACAGGTTCAGGATAGATTTGCCAATGTGTTGTTTGGGTATTTCTTGGGTAAAAGACTAGCGTTTCCGGTGGTTGAATACTATGTCAGGAATAGATGGGAGAAATATGGGTTGGAGAAATCTATGATGAATGGCAAGGGTTTTTTCTTTTTTAAGTTCAAGTCAAAAGAAGGGATGGATCAAGTCTTAAAGGATGGACCATGGCTTATAAGGAACATACCATTATTCTTGAAGCAATGGACACCAAACACTGAACTGAAAAAGGAGGAGCTTAAGAAAATTCCAGTATGGGTCAAGTTGCATGACGTCCCTTTGGCGGCATACACGGAAGACGGGTTAAGCTTGATTGCTTCAAAGATTGGATCTCCAAAGGTTTTGGATAATGAAACGACAAAAATGTGTTTGGATTCGTGGGGTAGAAGTGGCTATGCTAGGGCCATTGTTGAGTTAGATGCCGAAAAAGAGCTGAAAGAGATGGTTACTGTGGCTATCCCGAATATGGAAGAAGGTGGTTTTTTGAAGAGTGAGGTGAGGGTTGAATATGAATGGAAACCGCCAAAATGCAATACATGCAATGTATTCGGTCATAGTGATCATGATTGCCCGTTGAGAAGTGTGGAGAAACCGAATAGCGAAGAAATTGAGAAGAGTAAAGTCGATGATCAGGGTTTTAGGAGTGGGGTTAATAGAAAAAAGGGTATGAAGCAGCAGTTCCATGTCAATGAAAAACCAAAGTTCGTATATAGGCCCAAGAAAACAGCTGAGAAACTGGATCCAAATAAACCAAGTTCGTCTACAGGTCCTCAAGTTGCTACTAGTAATCCGTTTACTGTTTTAAATGAGGTAGCTGAGGAACCGGATGCTGAAGTTCTGGAAGTCAAGCTAAGTTCGGATGAAGGTATGCCAAAGTTCATGGGGGAAAGTTTTAATGAGAATACGGTGAAAACAGGCGCAAGCACACCTGCTGAAGGGGTTATCGATGGATAGCATAGCCGTTTGGAATGTAAGGGGTTTGAACCATCCCCTGAAACAAAAGGTGGTTCAAAAGCTGGTTAAATCTAATGGCTTGCAGGTATTAGCTATTTTAGAATCGCATGTTCAGGTTCAAAACCTCAGTAAAGTCTGTAGGAATGTTTTTCAGAATTGGAGTTGGTCTTTGAATGGTTATGTGTGCAACAAAGGTACTAGAATAATTGTGGGTTGGAATATGGATTATGTCGATGTTATGGTGTTACATGTTACGGATCAGGTTGTTCATACGCAAATATGGCTCAAAACAGAAAAAAGCATGCTTTATGTTTCTTTTGTTTATGCTAGTAATAGTGATCAAGATCGAAAACAGCTGTGGAATGCTCTTCGAATGCATAAACGTATTACTTTGGATAAACCATGGGTCATTATGGGGGATTTCAATGTAGCTCCTAGTCTGGAGGATAAGTGTATGGGATCTTCCGTAGTTAACAGCGCCATAAAAGACTTCAATGAATGTGTGAATTGCATTGAAGTTTTGGATGTCAAGGCTCATGGTATGCATTTTACTTGGAATCAACGACCGAGGAAAGTTGTGGGGATTCGGAAAAAGTTGGATAGAATTATGGCCAATGTGAACTTTATTGACTCGTTTGTGGACGCGTATGCTACTTTTCTTCCTAATGGCACTTCGGATCACTGTCCGTGTGTGCTAAAGCTAATGAAGACCAGTCGTAATACACCGAAACCTTTTAAATTCTCTAACCTTTTGGCACATAAAAAGGAGTTCATGGATGTGGTTTATAAGGGATGGGAAGTCACGGTTGAGGGGGTGCCTATGTTTAGAGTGGTAAAGAAACTTAGGGGTTTAAAACACCCGTTTAGATCTTTATTGCATAAACAAGGGAATCTACATAGAAAAGTGCTGGACCTAAAGGTGGAGCTGGATAAGTTGCAAACAAATCTGGATTTGGATCCGATTAACGTGAGTATCAAAGAAGCCGAATCAGAATGTGCTAAGCAATACCAAGATGCCTTGATTGATGAGGAGAGGTTTTTAAAGCAAAAGTCTAAACAAAAATGGCTGGAGGTTGGTGATGCTAATACTGCGTTCTTTCATAATGCAGTGAAGTGCAGGAATCATATTAATAAAATACATATAATTAAAGATACCGATGGAAATCTTCACGAAGGAGACGGAGTTGCATCAGCTTTGGTGAAACATTTTCGGGGTTTTTTTGGTACTGACAGCGGCTTGGGGAAGAGAGTCGACAATGATGTTTTCTCTAACAAGCTTCAATCTCATGTGGCTGAGTTCATGTGTCGGCCGGTTACACAAGATGAGGTAAAAAACGCTATTTTTTCTATTAATGAAAACAAAACGCCTGGTCCGGATGGGTATACGTCAGCATTTTTTAAAAAGGCTTGGTCAGTTGTTGGTAGTGAGGTTACTGCTGCTATTATAGATTTTTTTGAAACAGGTAGAATGCTTCAGGAAATTAACCATACGTTTATTGCTCTTATCCCTAAGGTTCCAACTCCGGGTTTAGTCACAGATTATAGGCCGATTTCGTGCTGTAATGTTGTTTATAAGGGGATCAGCAAGATAATTACCAACAGAATTCTTGAAGGGTTGAAGGAGATCATTAGTGTAAACTAATCAGCTTTCGTCCCAGGTAGAAGGATATCGGATAACATAATGTTAACGCAGGAACTTATGCACAATTATCACCATCAGGTCAGTCCTCCTCGATGTGCTATGAAAGTGGATATTCAAAAGGCGTATGATACAGTGGACTGGAGGTTCTTGTGTGATACCTTGCACGATTTTGGTTTCCACCAAAGATTTATATCATGGATTATGGAATGTGTTACATCTACATCGTTTTCTCTAAGTATAAATGGGAATATCCATGGTTACTTTAAAGGAAAACGAGGTTTACGACAAGGTGATCCCATGTCTCCTTATTTATTTACTATGGTTATGGAGGTTTTATCATTGATCCTTAGATCAGCGGCTGAATTGGATGGTTCCTTTAAGTTTCATAACAAGTGTGAAAAGCAGATGATAATCAATCTTTGTTTTGCGGACGATTTATTATTGTTTGCTAGAGGGGAGATTAACTCGGTTAAGCTTAGTTTGAAGTCCCTAAAGGAGTTTAAAGATGTTTCGGGTTTAGTGCCGAGTAATGCTAAAAGCACTATTTTCCTTTGCAACGTTCCGAGTCATGTAAAGGAGAGGATTATGGAGCTGATTCCGTTTGAGGAAGGTAAACTGCCTATCAAATATCTGGGAGTTCCGTTGTTAGCTTCTAGGCTGTTAGTGAAAGATTGTCAGGTGTTGGTGGATCGAATGAACAAGAGAATTATGGATATGAAGAACCGTTTTCTTTCTTTTGCTGGAAGATTATAGTTAGTAAACTCGGTGCTCTCGTCCATCCATGTTTATTGGGCGTCAGTGTTCATATTACCGGCCAAGATTATAAAGGAACTTGAGAGTAAAATGAAATGGTTTCTTTGGGGTCTTGGTACAGCATCTAAAGGAAGAGCTAAGGTTGCTTGGAAGGATGTATGTCTTCCTAAGGCCGAAGGGGGGTTGGGGATTAGGCGTATTGCAGACGTTAATAAATCGTTAATGGCCTATCACATTTACAGTATCCTTTCTGGCAGGAAGTCTCTGTGGACTGAGTGGGTGGATTTATATCGGCTCAAGGGCCGAAGCATATGGGATATCCCGATTCAATCAAACGCGCCTTGGGGATGGAAGAAATTATTAAAGTGTAGGGCGATTCTTCGAGATTTTTTTGGAGTAAAGTGGGTAATGGTCGTAGCTCCTTCGTTTGGTTTGATAAGTGGTGTGATGAATGCCCTCTAGCGAATTTTGTTACTCCGAGACAAATGGCGAGACATGGTTTCAGTGTGAGGACTAAAGTTGCGGATGTCATTGAGCATGGGGTGTGGTTGTGGCCAGATGCATGGAGGGATGTTTATCCAGTTTTATTTCAGTTGCAACCTCTTAATAATTCCAACGCTAAAGATCAAATCTTGTGGAGAAACTCGGAAGGTAATCTTGTGTACTTCACTTCTAGAGAGGTGTGGTATTCCATTCGTATCCGGGAGCAACCAAAAGATTGGTCAAAGCTCGTGTGGTCTTCTTTCAACATTCCAAAGCATGCATTTACGTGCTGGCTCATCTTTAAAAAAAACTGTGGACTCAAGACCGTATCCTACAGTGGAATTACAAGGTGACTGGATCTATGAATCAGATGTGTTGTCTATTGTGTTACGCAGGTTTAGAGACACATGAACATTTATTCTTTCAATGCCCATACTCAAAGGAGGTATGGAACAATGTCCGGTTTAAAGCTGGCATGAGTTCGATTCAAGAACGATGGGAAGACATTATCGCATGGTTGATTCCGAAAGCTAATTCAAAATCAGTTGCAGCGATTGTTAGTAAGCTGGTTGTTGCTGCTTCGGCGTATTCTATTTGGAGTGAAAGGAATACTAGATTCTTTAGCAATAGGTTGCGACCTCCTGAGCAATTATCGGAATTTATTCTTAGCACTGTTCGAAGCAAATTAATGTCATTCAAGTATAAAGCGGCTGATAATGTAAGGCGACTCTTGGAGGAGTGGAAGATTGATGGTGTAGAGTACTTTGAAGAACAATGAAAGCATTTGCAGTTTGTTTCTTTTTGTTCTAGTTTCACTGTTTGGTTGTCGTATCTTGTTCACTCTTTTGTGGTATGTCACGAAGAGAATTAGGGGGCATTGTCAGCCTTCCTACTTGTAATTCTTTGGTATTGTTATAAAATCACTGGGGTAACCCTTTACCCAAAAAAAAAAGCTACGGTCTAACGCTTGCCTCCGGTGGCTAACCTAGGTTGAGCTGAAAACTCTAAAACTAGTGCCTCTGGTGGCTAACCTAGGTTGAGCTGAAAACTCCAAAACTGGGTTCCAAACCTTTCTCTAATAATCAGGTAAGCTTTCAAGCCCCTTGACTTTCTATTAGTTTAGTCAAGGGCGCTGTGAACTGTAATTGTGAAAAGGTTGGAAGATCTGGCCAAAGAAGGTGATAGCCCTGTAGATTCGTTCCCATGGTTCGATCCTTCCCAGTAAAACACGGCGTGTTCGAATTCTGATCGCTTTTACATGAGAAAGGGGGACCACCCTCTAAGACTAAGTATTCCTCAATGACCGATAGCGTACAAGTACCGTGAGGGAAAGGTGAAAAGAACCTTATTTAGGGAGTGCAATAGAGAACCTGAGATCTGATGCGAACAATCAGTCGAAGGAGCGGAGCTTAGAGCCTTGACTTTCTATATTAGTCATGCGTACTCACTCTAACAGCGTACCTTTTGCCTGATGGGTCAGCGAGGAAATGGGAACAGTGGCTTAAGCCATTTGGTGTAGGCGCTTTCCAAAGGTGGAATCTTCTAGTTCTTCCTATTTGACCCGAAACCGATCGATCTAGCCATGAGCAGGTTGAAGAGAGCTCTAACAGGCCTTGGAGGACCGAACCCACGTATGTTGCAAAATACAAGGATGACTTGTGGCTAGGAGTGAAAGGCCAACCAAGATCGGATATAGCTGTTTTTTCGTGAAATCTATTTCAGTAGAGCGTATAATGTCGATGGCCCGAGGTAGAGCACTCAATGGACTAGGGTGGCCCCATTTCGCCTTACCAACCCCAAGGAAACTCCGAATACAGGCCTAGATCGTTTGTACAGACAGACTTTTTGGGTGCTAAGATCCAAAGTCGAGAGGGAAACAGACCAGATCGTACGCTAAGGTCCTTAAGCAATCACTTAGTGGAAAAGGAAGTGATCGAGCGATGACAACCAGGAGGTGGGCTTGGAAGCAGCCATCCCTTGAAGAAAGCGTAATAGCTCACTGGTCTAGCTCCATGGCACCGAAAATGTATCAGGGCTCAAGTGATTCACCGAAGCGACGAGACCTTGAAAGCAGCTTTTTCAAGTGTCAGTATTGGAACGTTCTGTCAATCGGGGAAGGTTTTTGGTGATAAGACCTGGAGATATCAGAAGTGAGAATGCTGACATGAGTAACGATAAATCCTGTGAAAAACATGATCGCCTGCCAGTGGAAGGTTTTCTGTGTTCAGTCAATCTACCCAGAGTGAATCGGTCCCTAAGGAACCCCCGAAAGGGCTGCCGTCCGATGGGTACACGAAAGTGACGAAGTTGCTTTGACTACAGAACCATGCCTGTCTGTTGGAGCGAATTGGATGATCGGGCCGAGGGCTGCCCCCTCTTCCCCTCACTCTCCTTTCCCTAATATGAACCTTGAGTCATCAAAGCCTTTCTGACTCGGCCTGGCTCGGTCGCCCTACGCGACTGGCGCTTCAAAAGGCGAAACTCTCGTCGTAGTTTGGCGACCTAAGGGGCGGACACTTTTTATTATCTAAAGGCGAAGACACAGAAGTGGGCGAACACTCGGCCCAGCGGGCGAACATGCCGGGCTCCGGTTCCGCGCACCTGCTGACACCTTTCGAAGCACTTTCTAGTGTGCGCTTTAGTTTTCGAATGTCTCGTTCAGCGTCACGAGTCTACAAGCCTTTCTCATTTCAGTGCTCGCCCTTTGAATCGGGCCTTTAGTCTTTTGATTAGAGTAGGGGTCGCGAGAGAGCAGAGCGTACCGCCCTGCCATAGTCGCGAGTCTGTTTATAGTCGCGACTGTTGTCATAGCCAACAAGGTTGAAACTTCCAGGAAAAACTTCGAATTGGGAGGGCGATCCTCCCGGTGAAATTGTGACAACCCTCATAATTACATGTATCCGTACAATTTATTAATGTTAATTAAAGTGCTTGATGACTGTGCTGAATTACTTAACTGCTTTCGAATTACTGTGTCATACTTACATGTGCTTTTAACATACTAGTGTTGTGCAGAAAATTGACCAAATAGTCCTGTATGCTTTCCTAAGTGTTGGGAATTAAAAATGGTACAAAAAGATATATATAGGACACTATATGGAATAACTTATCACTTTAACGGAACGGTATCTAACCGAACAACCGGACATTACTCGGGACACCAAAATATTGCAAGAAACATTGTTTAATTATTTCTTGACTAGTCATGATCCCCGAACACCATAACACCCGCTAGATATTTACTAACTAATACACGTAATCTTATACTTGAACATGAACTAATAATTTCCAACTTACCATTCAAAGTTTCATTTACCCCCCCCCCATATGAACTTACGGTCCATGGGACCCACAAAATTTACCAACATACTTCCTAGATCTCTTCTCATATTTTATTAGATATTACTTGATTTGTTGCTTGATATTGTGAACAAAATATTGGAAGGATGATGATTATAAGCATGGCTCATATCTTCTTAGATCACATCATATCTTCAACACAACTTAACCCATCTTCCTCACTCTCTATCTCTCCCTCTCGGCTATCACCATAACCGCCCCCACCACTACCTTAACACCACCATATTCTTCCATTTTCAAGCTCCATACATGTGTTAAGAGGTGCTTTGTGGAGATTGAAGCTTGTGGATCACCAAGGAGCTCACTTGCTTTTTCACACCACTTTCCTCATCTTTTTTTCACAAGAGTACTTCCCTAGCCTTTGAGCTAGTTGTAAGTTCTTGATAATCCTTGTTTACTTCTACTTTAATGGTGAAAGGATGTAGTATGTTGATTTTAACTAGAAACACCAAAAGAACACAAACATAAACCATGAACCTAAAGCTTTACATAAAGATAAAAGGATGTAGTATGTTGATTTTAACTAGAAAGGAAGATAGAAGACATACCTATTGTACGTGATTTTCCTGAGGAATTACTTGGTCTTCCGCCTCATCGACACAAGTCGAGTTTCAAATCAAGCTAGCTCCTGGGGCAGTGCCCATAGCTCGAGCACCCTATCGTCTAGCTCCATCAGAACTTGAAGAACTGTCCACGCAACTACAAGAACTCTTGGAAAAGGGTTTCATACGTCCTAGCTCTTCGCCTTGGGGAGCTCCAGTGTTATTCAAGAAGAAGAAAGACGGTACCTTCAGAATCTGTATTGACTACCGTGAACTCAACAAGGTGACCGTGAAGAATCGTTATCCTCTCCCACGCATTGATGACTTATTCGACCAGTTGCAAGGGTCGAGTTTCTATTCCAAGATTGACCTAAGGTCAGGCTACCATCAACTGAGAGTCCGAGACGAGGATATCTCTAAGACAGCATTCAGGACTCGGTATGGGTATTACGAGTTTCTAGTTATGCCTTTTGGATTAACAAATGCACCTGCAGTCTTCATGGATCTCATGAACAGAGTGTGCAAGCCTTACCTGGATAAGTTTGTCATTGTATTCATCGATGACATCCTGATCTATTCTAAGAGTCAGGAGGAACATGAGCAACATCTGAGGCTTATTTTAGAACTCCTTCGAACAGAGCAGTTGTATGCCAAATTTTCGAAATGTGACTTCTGGCTTCGTGAAGTCCACTTTCTAAGCCACGTGGTAAACAAGGATGGGATTCATGTTGATCCATCCAAGGTTGACTCGATCAAGAACTGGCCTGCACCCCGTACACTAACAGAAATCCGCCAATTCTTGGGCTTGGCAGGATATTACAGAAGGTTTATCAAGGATTTCTCAAAGATTGCGCAACCTCTCACTTCACTGACTCAGAAGGGTGTCACCTATCGTTGGGTTGACGCACAGGAGTCCGCATTTCAGCACTTAAAAGACAGACTTTGTAGCGCGCCTATCCTCTCTTTGCCTGAAGGCACAGATGATTTTGTGGTTTATTGCGACGCTTCCATCCAAGGACTTAGTTGCGTGTTGATGCAACGTGACAAGGTCATTGCCTACGCATCGCGCCAACTTAAAGTTCACGAAAGGACACTCGACTTGGAATTGGGAGCAGTTGTTTTCGCACTTAAGATATAGAGACAATACCTGTACGGTGCCAAGTGCACCATTTACACCGATCACAGGAGTCTCGAGCATATCTTCAAGCAAAAGGAATTAAACATGCGACAACGTCGATGGGTCGAACTCTTGAATGATTACGAATGTGCGATCAAATATCATCCGGGCAAAGCCAATGTTGTGGCCGACGCCCTTAGTCGAAAGGATACTATACCTAAGCGTGTACGTGCATTACAGCTTACCATTCACTCTAGCCTTCCCGCTCAAATACGAGATGCTCAGGTTGAAGAGTTGAAAGCAGAGAACATCAGGGCTGAGTCCTTACGAGGATCGAGGCAGCGGCTAGAACAAAAGGAAGACGGCGCCTACTATGTAATAGGGCGCATCTGGGTCCCACTTTACGGAAACTTACGCGAACTTGTGATGGATGAAGCGCACAAGTCTCGTTACTCAGTACATCCTGGTTCGGATAAGATGTACCACGACCTAAAGACTACATACTGGTGGCCTGGTATGAAAGCCAACATAGCAACCTACGTTAGCAAGTGTTTAACTTGTGCCAGAGTCAAGACCGAATATCAGAAACCATCAGGCCTACTTCAACAACCAGAGATCCCGAAATGGAAATGGGAGCAAATTTCCATGGATTTCGTTACTGGCCTGCCTAGATCTCAACGTGGAAATGATACAATTTGGGTGATCGTGGATCGACTGACCAAGTCTGCACATTTTCTGGCTATCAAGGAAACGGATAAGTTTTCTACTCTAGCAGACATTTACCTAAAGGAAGTAGTATCAAGGCACGGAGTGCCAACCTCCATCATTTCTGATCGTGACTCACGTTTTAGATCTGAATTGTGGCAAGCTATGCACAAGTCCTTTGGTTCTCGATTAGACATGAGCAAGACATATCATCCACAGACGGATGGGCAATCTGAACGCACCATCCAAACCCTAGAAGACATGCTTAGGGCATGTGTAATCGACTTTGGTAACGGCTGGGAAAAACACCTCCCGTTAGTGGAGTTTTCGTATAACAACAGTTACCACACCAGTATCCAGGCCGCTCCGTTCGAGGCATTGTACGGACGGAAGTGCCGATCACCTCTTTGTTGGGCAGAGGTTGGCGACAGTCAAATCACTGGCCCGGAACTTGTAGTGGACACAACCGAGAGGATTGCTCAGATACGACAACGAATGGCGGCAGCTCGTGACCGTCAGAAAAGCTATGCTGATAAGCGAAGGAAACCACTCGAGTTCCAGGTTGGGGATCGAGTGCTACTTAAAGTCTCACCTTGGAAAGGTGTAGTTCGTTTTGGCAAACGAGGCAAACTCAACCCACGATATGTTGGACCCTTCGAAATCATTGAGAAAATTGGCAAGGTGGCCTACAAGCTGAATCTACCGGCAGAACTCAGCGGAGTTCACAATGTGTTCCATGTGTCGAATCTGAAGAAGTGTCTGTCAGATGAGATCCTCATATTTCCCTTAAAGGAGCTCACAATCGACGACCAGTTGCGATTCGTCAAGGAACCAGTAGAGATTGCTGATCGAGATGTTAAGATTCTCAAGCACACCAGAATACCTCTTGTTCGAGTTCGTTGGAATTCCCGTCGTGGCCCGGAGTATACCTGGGAACGAGAAGACCAAATGAAACTCAAGTATCCCCAGTTATTTAAGAAAAGTGCAACCACTACTGAGGCTGAAGCTACTGCAGAATTTCGGGACGAAATTCCAAACCAACAGGGGGATGATGTGACACCCCAGGAAAACCAGGAAACCACGCAACTTAACTAGCTTCCTCAGTAACCACGTGCTAAATTTCGGGACGAAATTTTCTTAACAGGGGGAGAATGTGACAACCCTCATAATTACATGTATCCGTACAATTTATTAATGTTAGTTAAAGTGCTTGATGATTGTGCTGAATTACTTAACTGCTTTCTGATTACTGTGTCATACTTACATGTGCTTTTAACATACTAGTCTTGTGCAGAAAATTGACCAAATAGTCCTGTATGGTTTCCTAAGTGTTGGGAATTAAAAATGTTACAGGAAGATATATATATATATATATATATATATATATATATATATATATATATTAAGTGTTGGGAATTAAAAATGTTACAGGAAGATATATATATATATATATATATATATATATATATATATATATATATATATATATATATGACACTATATGGAATAACTTAGCACTTTAACGGAACGGTATCTAACCGAACAACCAGACATTACCCGGGACACCAAAATATTGCAAGAAACATTGTTTAATTATTTCTTGACTAGTCATGATCCCCGAACACCATAACACCCGCTAGATATTTACTAACTAATACATGTAATCTTATACTTGAACATGAACTAATAATTTCCAACTTACCATTCAAAGTTTCATTTTACCCCCCCCCCCCATAAGAACTTACGGTCCATGGGACCCACAAAATTCACCAACATACTTCCTAGATCTCTTCTCATATTTTATTAGATATTACTTGATTTGTTGCTTGATATTGTGAACAAAATATTGGAAGGATGATGATTATAACATGGCTCATATCTTCTTAGATCACATCATATCTTCAACACAACTTCACCCATCTTCCTCACTCTCTATCTCTCCCTCTCGGCTCTCACCATAACCGCCCCACCACCACCTTAACACCACCATATTCTTCCATTTTTAAGCTCCATACATGTGTTAAGAGGTGCTTTGTGGAGATTGAAGCTTGTGGATCACCAAGGAGCTCACTTACTTGATTTTTCACACCACTTTCCTCATCTTTTTTTTCACAAGAGTACTTCCCTAGCCTTTGAGCTAGTTGTAAGTTCTTGATAATCCTTGTTTACTTCTACTTTAATGGTGAAAAGATGTAGTATGTTGATTTTAACTAGAAACACTAAAGGAACACAAACATAAACCATGAACCTAAAGCTTTACATAAAGATGAAACATGATGAAATGATGCTAGTATGATGTTGGGTGTATGTTGATGTTTGCTTGTTGATTACTAGAAATATGTTGTTGATCATTATATGAAACTTGTTAACTTATGATTAAAAACATGATTTAACAAGTAGGAGGTGATTAGGGGTTTACATAAAAGAATCACCTCCATATTTAGACATGAACTTTGGTGAT
>CM060355.1:96308269-96310769 GCA_030545235.1 Helianthus tuberosus | reverse complement strand
GTACTCCACATTCTAGCTTCATCCTTGGTTTTCAAAGAAAGGAACTGACAGAAGAGAAAGGTAAGATAATTCTTTCTGGCCTTAACTGAAAGCGGGGGAGGCCCAGGTCTAGGTACAGGTCTTGGATCAATAGAACCCTCCAATTGCTAGGGAAAGAATATCGAGATTAGTCTCCTTGCCATTGCTACCGTCTTTGAAAGTCTAGCTATCCTCTCCTTGTCATGCTTAGTTATTCTGCATTGCTCCTTCTTCTGATCTTGCTCTCTTGCCTTATAGAACTGGCCTTTGTCCCCTTCTTCCGGTTTTCACACTCACTTAAAGTCCATTCCTTGCTCTTGCCTAGTTCTAGGCTTAGACAAAAGAGCTCATTCATAGATTCCATCTTTCTAGCATTTCATGTCTTTCTTCCTTCAACTCTAATTCATGCCATGAATTAGTCCTTCTATAATATCTATTGCCTCTCTTCTCACCTCCCCTAGAGCTATTGAACAAAAATCCGAGGTTCACTCGCTGCCCTAAGCCCTACAGTTCCTTCGCTTACCGCCTAAGATGAATCTATTGCCTCCCCTCCCTCCACGAGTAGATATTTAGTATTGAATAGTGTCAAACCCAATCCCAAGCAATAGTCAAGAAGAAAAACTCAGGACTAGGAAAGAAAGGCAGAGACAGGGAAAGCTAGGGTGATAGCCCTATAGATGAGTAATAGGATAGGGAGCACTCCGCTCACTCATTAGGACAACAACCTCCTAACTACTATGAGTTAAGCAACTAATGGACAGACCAGACCGCATAAGACTACTGAAATAGAAAAAGAGAAGGGATTCACGGGCAGTGAAGGCAACCAAGGGAGAGGAATCATTCCATTCAATTCCAAAGCCTAGCGTCTCCTGTAAGACTCTATCACCTTCATTCTTTTGATAAGGTTCTGACACTTCTTCCTCCGGCCCTCTATTTACATAGTGAAGAAAGGCAAAGGCTCTAGCTTGAATGCATGACTTATGTCTCTTTTTCCATTTATAAAAAGTAAGATGAATCTACGCTCCTTAGCCTATAGTAAGTGAATGAGAGGGTACGGGGTTCTGGGTCTTTTCCAGTCAAAATTGACTAAGAGGCAATCCCCTTTTTCCGTGATAATGTGAAAGGACTCAATTCCTTCTTTCTTCCCCAGCGAAATGTTGCAGGAACAGCCTTCTCGCAGTCGCATTAAGGAGATTTTTTCTTGAAACTCTTTACTCCTTCACCCGTAGCAAGTACTCATTTCTATTTAGTTGTTTTCTTACTCTATCCGGCTATTGAACCTGGTTTCCCTCTGCATATGGTAATAGAGAGTTAGACAGCTTAGAGAGCTCCTCAAAGGGCTAGTTCTCACTCTGTTTTGGGGACCCCCAAGACTGTCTTTCCCTATGTTTCCTAGTATATATAGGTCCAATCTCATCTGCTAGCGCTTCTTCGTTGCTTGGTCGGGACACATTCATCGATTTCTTTTCATTCTTCCTAGGCTTGCAAGTGACTTACTTCTTTTGGTCGTTCTTGCTGTCTTAAGTCGTCCTCTTTTCTTTAGAAGCTGTTAATTGATTTCGTGCCTGCCCTAAGGCTAAGGGGAGAACTGCATGTCCTACTAGTCGGATAGAAGCCTACCCACCTACCAGCCTACTTTGTTCATATCGAGCCGGACAGGAGAGACCCTCTTTAAAGTGAATAGAAGCAATTCTATTTATAAGCTTGAAAATAGCTGTTGTAAATCAATTCAAATAGATAGGGGAGTTCCGAACCAGCAGCAAGCCCTTTCTCGCCCTTTCTAATGTCCTAGGCGAAGGCAGTGCAGGTGAAAGCCCAATAGATCCCATTTTTTTATCGCTCCACATAGCTCACGACCCGGCACGAAGAAATCTCTTAGACGGGTGGATGCGAATCTGGATCTATCAGCGGAGCAATTCAATTCCAGTCGTAGTCTCAATCCCATATTCAATGAAAGTCTCCGTCGTGTCAGACCCCCTCTTTCTATCCGGAGTGAGTCAAGCGGCTAAGCCTTTAATCCTGATAAAAGAAAGAGTTTTCCCACCCTCCAAGTATCCATAAATGGAATCGGTTTGAGTGAATTACTTACCGCAGTCAAAGCCAATAGGGAAAGTCAGGTCCAGAGAGAGTCTCTTTCCGATTAGTGCATCTCGCACTTCCAATTCATTCCGAGTTAGAAAAAGTCAGTTCCTTCCCTCCCTTTTACTTTTTCAAGGGTAAAGTCCTCTTAAATGGATAACTAGTTCCTTCCTTCCCAATCAATGCTAACTCTATCTTCCTCTCTTGTAATTTAGGAGATTTCCCCAGCCCATAAAGAATTGTAGTTACATACAGCTCTCAAAAGATAAAAAGAGAAAGAACTATGAGTTCAAGTAAGAAAGTGAAAGTTCAGTCCTCATAGTTTCCCTATCCCGCTGCCAAAAAGAAGACAGCAACAATCTAGCTCCTCGTACTACTTCTCTCAGTAAATACCATTCTCTTA
>CM060355.1:96098269-96300769 GCA_030545235.1 Helianthus tuberosus | reverse complement strand
TGACGGCCATCTTCCATGAGATGATGTATAGACTATGTGGATGACATAGTAGTCAAATCCAAGACAAGGGTCAATCACATAGAAGTCCACCCGATTAGTCTTTGAGAGGCTTAAAAAGTCAAAGAACACGGAGCGGAAAAATCAAACTCATGGGTTGGTTAAGATGAGTGAACTGCCTAGGCGGTTGACTAGGCCTTTGCCTTGGCATATAGCCATGTTGGCCTTGATTTGGTGGAGACGGGTGAACCCGCTGAGACTGTGGTAAGGTTGCCTGAGGTGGTGGAGCAAAAGATACCTGCATACCTTGAGTTGATTGGGGAAGAGCCGGTTGTTGCAACATTGGTACGTAGGATTCCGAGAAGAAAGAGGCGAGCACATTTTTTTAGTTAGAGAAAGGGCTCTCACAGACCCCTAATCTCATCCAATAAAAAGATATGGGATATGCTAGTCTATTGTCCTTCCAAGCTAAAATAACGAGTTATTATTGCAGCAGGATTGTAGCGGTTGGCTTTCATGCAGGTAGCCGTAGCTTGAAGACGAGGGGCGGTGTGGTGTAAGGGTTATGGCGAGTCAAGCAATGATCGGAGAGGGAAGCTTATAGGCTAGCTAGGTTTTCTTTTTCACTAGCTTATGGTCTAAGGGTACCCTTTCCGCCTAACCATTGTTTAGAAAGTAAAAAGAAGAATTTTTAAATTGTTTAGACTAAACTTTGTTCTTCGACTTCACTTTGTCTTCGTTTAGTCCAGTTCAAAGTTTAGTGCAGCCATAGGACAATGGCATTTTCTTAGCTAAAGGTAGATCAGAAAATGAAAACTTTTACAAAAGCCCGTATTTCGCGACTGTAACAAATGCTTATCCGGTGCAAATCCTTTATCCTACACACGACGTCAACAAAACGAGGCATGAGAACCAAAGCGCAGGCAGGGAGGGCTGGGCCAACTACTAATTATTAATCGTCCTTTTAGTTGGGACTTTCAAGCAAGCCTTGCGAAGGCAGCCCCCTTTCTCACGCATCAAAGACTTTATTTCCCGCAAGTGACCAACCGAAGCCATGCAATTCCTTATATTATAAAAGGAGTGCTAGAATGTCTTTTCAATTGTAGGGGCGCTAACGTGCTAATATAAAGCAAAGGGCTTTTTCAGCTGGATCCAGAACAAATAGGAGATATATCAGTACGGCATCCACGGGACACCTTTCGTAGTGAGGGAAGTCCTTTGTTTTTAGGTTGACGAGCTACTTTAGTTTAGTTTCCGAAAAAAGCATAAAGCCCGGCATTTTCGTAAACATAAAAGAGGGACGAGTGACAAGGGACTTGAGTGGCTCACCCTAATCAATAAGCGGGAGCAGGTATCGAGTGTTGTGAGGGCTTTGATTTGCGCGTTAAGGGCAGTTTTTGTTATAGCACTAGGAATCAGTGTCGTTAGCCTAAGCTAAAACAGAGGGGCTTTGGAATCCATTCCGTATTCCGTACGCTAGGAAGGGGATCTGAACTGTAATTATAGCCTTCGCTTGAACCGAAGAGAGCGATGCGAACAGTTCAGGAGGCCGCAGATCAAACCCTTAGTTCAGTGCCGGGTTTCATAAGTACTCTCGGTCAATCATATCATTCTCCAGACGGGACGGGGTGTAGGCACGTTTATTGGAGCAGTTGGGAAGAACACCGGCCTCTTTCTTTTTTCAATCGTTAGAAAAAGGAGCTTGGTCAGCCATGTTCCCTACGTACCCTCTCGTTATTCCCATGATTCCCCGTTGCACCTATTCTCCGCAACCGTCGTTTCAGATCTATCTCGGGTACGGTCACTGCACTCCAATCGTTGTATCTCCAATCTCTGCCTCGGTTGGTGGCACCTATGGTTCTTAAGGTTTTTGATTCCAAGAAAGATAAAGAAAAGAAGAGGATTTCTCCTCTAGTTGCGAAGGATACTGCTTACTACAGATTCGAGTGAAATGGCTGGTGGTAAGCGTGGAAAGGTCGCTGCTAACGAATGGTGGGTGCGTGGAGAATGCTATGGATTCGAGCTCCATTTCCCTCTCGGCACTTAGATCTTCCTCTAAAACGTCTCCCATTCCTCTTTCCTTTGTTCTGCTGACTACATTGATTGGATACCGCTGGGCCTGCCTATGCATAAAGTCTAAGGATTCTCCCATAAAGCCATTGAATTGCCCTTGGTTGTCCTACCTTAGATCTTATTCCCACCTTGTTCTATTGCTCTTTCTCGATGGGGCGCTAGACCTCATTCTCTTTGAGACGCTTATTCAATTGATAGTGGCCCCTCCTTACGTTACTTTAATTGGGGCGGATGCGAGTAAAGAGCGGGTACGGGAGCTTGACCAGGAACAAGATAACGAGAAGTGTATTTGCGTGGGGTGGGCTCACTTTTCTGCGTTTTCCTCCCATGATTTAAGGATTGGCTCAAGCAACCTATCTTACTAATAAGAAAGTGGCTGCTAGTTGTAGCGCTCCTTTATAAAATGATATTCTTCTGCGAGACTCCATCCAACCAAATCCCATTTTTGAAGGATGTATTCTCGGAAAACATCATCACGAAAGCTTTCCGGTTGGAGGTGAGCTAAAATGGAATGACGGGGATTGAATGGCCTGGAAAGCTGGTAGGGTTTTGGGCGAGCTGTGGGCTTAGATTAGAGGGAGGGGGACTGCGAACGTCCGCCCCATGAAGCGCCGGGGAACCATGCATTCCTCTCGGGCTGGGCTCTCGCGTGTCCGGGGTCCGATCAGATCAACCAGCGACCGGTTTACGGAACAAGGAGTTAAGCAAGGGCCAGGAGATTGATGAAAGAAACTGGCCGAAGTCAGTGTTGTGTTCAACTCCGCGGTTGGAAAGATTGCTTTCTGTCGTCTGTCTTTTCCTTCTCTCTCTTCTCTTAGCAAAGTAGGCTCAAGTCAAACTTTTGGCTTGCTACAAGCTGGGCTCAGGGACTGCAGTCAGCCACTTCCCCTGCAGTCGTCAGCTCATTTTTGACAGATCCGATCGGGTGTTCATAATCTGGAGTAAAAGGATTCGAACCTTTGCATGCCGGTACCAAAAACCGATGCCTTACCACTTGCCTATACTCCATACGGCCTGTTTTGGATGGTAAACAGGGAGAGGGGGAAGCAGGGCTCGAAGAACGAGCTGAGCCGCGCAAGGACGCGGGGTAAGCAGAAAGGTTCTCCCTTTAGGACCGACTACAACAAGCTCATGACTCTAATTGAAAGAAAGGGTAAGCTCTCTGCTCTATTTGCTTGCAATGCTATGCCTATCAAAGTTGGCGAACACTTCTGTAACCTTAGACTCGTTACGCTGTTCGACTGAACTCGTTAGCTCCACGTCCACCGAAAGTAGGTAACCTTCATCACCGTTGGTTCCCGTAACCAAACCCTTCTTCTCTTTTTTTATTTTTAGAATGAAGAAGGCTCCTGAATCAGCACAGGGAAAAATCCGCAAGCAGGAGAACTGTACTAACCTACCGCCGGTTACTTTATCAGGGCTCCGCATGAGAAGAAAGAAGGTCCGGGTCCAATTTATAATGAAGCGAAGGTCCCCCTTACTCCATATTCTCTCTTAAAGCTTTATAAAGCTCTAAAAAGGGTTGGTTAAGAACTATTGACTGTAAACGATAGCAGTTAAAGTCACTCAATGGATATGCTCGCCTTTGGAATGAAGATGGATGAACAGGCACTTGAGCCTGGAACTGATGAAATTCGGGGAAAACATGGAACCGGTCACTATACCGGGGGGGGGGGAGACATGACCGCGACTTAAGAATCAAGTACCGTTCAAAAGACTAAAGGAACGGGGGAATGACTACCTGTAATAAAGCACAGGCTAATACGAGCCGACCAGAAGAAGCAAGGCTTTAGATTACCAGATCCTGGACACAATCTTCCTAGAGATGGAGAGCCCCTGCCTTTTCTAGCCTCTCCTTCTTGCTTGCTTACCTAGCTCTTGTCTTAGTGACTCTTCCTCTTTTCTAGGTTTTTCTGAGTGTGAAAATGGTAGATTTTTCATTTGCCAATGAGTTGGATCCGCCTCGATTCGATCAATAAAGGGATTCTTGACTAGAGAAAGGTTCTGTGACATGGACGCCCAGCCCAACTCGGTCGGTTGGCCCACATAAGATATTCAAAAATGATCGATCGATTTGATCAAATTTGAAAAAGTCTTTCTCACTATTCAGAACAGTGGAGCTTTCGATCAAGATGTTCTCGCCTCCCCCGTTTGGGCTCTCGCTCGAATCGGAACCTTTATGGTAGGCTTTCGACTCAATCTAATAGCCTACCTGTCGGGCGCCAATACAATAAAAGAGAAAGTTTGTGCATGGGCTCATTATCTGATGCAGAACCGATGCGAGAGGGAGAATCAATATGGGATAAGCGGGGATTGAGAGCTTTCAAGAACCAGTGGAAAGGAAAGACTTGTTCCCTGCATTCCTTTCTTTCCAAAGAGAGTCATTAGTGCTAGGGTATAAAAGCTTTGATTGAATGAATGCCACCTTGGTTGTATTGTTTTCAAACAAATCCAATGTTGGGCCGGTAATAGTCGAAGGCAAAAAAGGGGGAGATAGAGAAGAGGAGATTCAGAATAGTCACTCCACTCCATGGATAGTGCACACATATTCTTCTTTCATTTGCAATTCCTTTCGGGTCAGAAACGTGGGCTGCTGGTGGGGCTGTGCCCCTTCTCCCTCTTCTTCCACTTTACAACCGGAATAAGGAACCTTAGAATTCACCCCGATGAAAAAATGGGATTTGAGAGGCTAGCGAATCGGAATTGTATGGAATGTCCTACTCCTGCTGTGACACCTGTGTCACTTCAATCATCAAACAAATACCAAACTAATGAAATATTGTATTTCATACTTGGGATTTGCAAAAATATGTGTATCGTTTGCACATATCAACTCTTATTCGATTTCAAGCTTTAAATCGCTTTCTGGAGGGTTATACGCGCTCTGATGCGTAAATATAACCAGTTTAATGCAACAAACACTCCGGAATAGTGAAATAGGCTTAACATACCTTAAATAACCTTTACATAACTTAGAAACAAGTTTTGGAGGGTTTGGTGTGTTGAAATCAAGTTTGTTCGATTGCAGGGACTAATTGTGTCAAACTGCAAAACTATACCGATTTGTATAGTAACGAACCTTCCGGAACTTGATCATAAGTTAAATATGCGCTAAATATCCTTTACATAGCTTAGAAATAGGCTTTGAGGTGTTTGGTGCGCAAAAATAAAGTTTTGGTCATTCAGGGACTAAAAGCGTCAAAAAGAGCATAAGTTTGCATTTTCACGCATATCTTACGTTCTGAATATATCCGGACATCCAAAAATTTATGTAATCATTAAAATATTATGTTTTAGTGATTGACAGGATAAAATTCCATTCGTCGCGCAATTTGGATCGTTTTTGCGTCCGTTACGACTTCCGTCGTAATTTACCGAACAACGCAACCGTACGACCAAACAAACCGACATACGAGATATTTTTTAGCACATTTTAAGATCCCTATACTTTAACTTCATTTTAGAGCTTTGAAATGGGGTTAACGGGGCTTAAACGTGTCAAAAATGCATCGAAAACCAAGTTTTGGGGCTGCAAGGAACAAAACTGCCATTTTTGAAAGTTGCTGACCTGCAAGGTCCTTACGGACCGTATGGACCTTTGCTTACGGTCCGTAAGCATGTACCAGATGTCAGAAAATGTTTTCCAGCTTGTTCCAGCTGTTGCTCACCTTTGCTAATGGGTTTTGATATATCTACGGGCTACTTTTGATGGTTTTTAAGTGCCCATGGTATCCAAATACCATGTGCCCACTTGTACGGCTTAGATCGAAGCTCAATCTTTGAGAAACGATCTTAACGGCTCTTGAATTCCTATAAATACCCACCCTCATTCATTCCCCCAACTCACACAGTCACACTTGATCTGATTTTGACTCTCTAAGTTGAAGTTTATGCTTCATACCTGAGAGTAAATCGGGTCAAGAGCTTGCGGGGACCTTCTATAAGTATTCTTTCGTTCTTTTCATTCGTTTCTATCGTTAAAGTCAAACTGCGTTTGACTTTCTGCTTTGACCAGTTTATGGTCAACGCGAAGTTCGTTTGAACTTCATAACGTGAGCGTAATCACGATGGTTATAGTCTCTAGTGACTACACCTACTGATTACCACGGTATCTAGCCTCCGTGACGAGTCGTAGTTTCGGCCAAAATGCGTATTCTCGCGTATTTTGTAACCAAACTACTCTAGGGTATCAAAACCGTTTGTTTTGATATCAAAACCTGTTTTCTAACTTAACTAAACATGTTTCAACATGTTTAGCTCGTCACTTTTTAGATTAGTGCTTATGTAGAGTCGTAAGTCAAGCGGACTAAACACCCGCTTAGACTTTCGAACAAGGCCCGTTTGGTCGATCATTAGGATCCGACCAAACATGTTTAGTGACCATAGTTGCATAGGGAATAACCTTCTGAGGTTATACCTTATGGTCACCTAGTTTAAGTAGTTGTATGATAAGTAGTTTATATGCCTTAGGTAAATTACCAAAATGCCCTTTTCATACATAATTGGTAATTAAGTATATGTAACCTAAATTTTTGTCACATAACTGATTATGTTTTTTGGCATATAATACTTGTCATAGGACTAGTTAGGCGGTCCAAACGCGTTTTACGCGAACGACGCGTTAAAGTAGCGTGAGCTACCTAAACGGGTCGTAATGGGTCGTAAGCACTTAGGATAGGTTTCATTTTAGTATGTAGGCCTTGTTAAACCATATCATATGAGTTCCCACGCTCATTTGGTTCACGAAACCTCATACTATCCGATCTTCCGATTTAGGTCCGGTTTATTTATGTAGTTACCTATATTAGGTGCCGTTTGATTCCGTGCTCCCTCTAGCTTGCTTAATAGTTGTTCAAGACTCCTAAGCACTCTCAAGTGAGTACATAGTCCCCTCTTTTACTGTTTTCAACCGTTTTGGGGTGAAGCATGTGTACCTATCTGTTATTTTCATGATTTCAAAGTATAATTGATTATACATGTTAGTACTTATCTTTTGATAAACTGAATGATTATCTATGGTTTAAACACTGATTTTTCAAATATTATAAAAATTAATTGTTGGAATAGTACTTATTTTTGTTCACCAGACCGGTTGGTAGTATGATATAGCGCTATAGGATTTGACACCCCATTCCTGTTCTCATGGAATGTCTGAAACCAATTTGTTTCTCCATCCCAATAGGAATTGCCTTAGTAGTATTTCTATAGTCTCAAAGGTGTATTTTGGTGCACTAGGTCTGAATGAATTCTTAAATCACATTATTTTTGTATATTAAGTTATACTCACAAAGTATAGTTTGATATGCTCTCATATGTGATATTGTACAAAACCAACATATATTTTGTTAATCAATAAAACATAGTTTGATATGTTATTCTCAAAATCCAAAGCATAGTTTAATATGTTATTTTCCTAACCAAAGCATAGTTTAATATGTTATTTATAAATCCAAAGTATACTTTTGATATACTACTGAAAATTTATTTATTTTAACAACTAAAGTATATTTAATATACTATTTACTTAACGACCGGTTTTTGCTTAGTGTTTAGATAACGGGATGGGTGTAATGTGATGAAAACATGGTAGATACGCCACTGGTACTTCTTATATATAAGTGTTTTCATCACATTGCATACCGTGACGTTATTTAGTACACTTGGGTTGACGGTTCTGGAACTGAAATATATTCTAATATATTATTTATTCGAATTTCTTAAACCAAAGTATATTTTTATATATACTATAAACCTTTTTATCAAAATATTGTTTTATAAACAATATACTTTATACAAATTCATTTTATTTAGTTATTTAATTACCTATGTATTATTATTTTATATCATCTGATTTCTTATAAATTTTAGTATGATTTATAAAAGAAAACCTTTTACAAGGATCATGACTACTTTTACTAAAACTTTTTCTTTAAACTCATAAGTCATGAATCCTAATTACAATAAAACCTATGTATCTCACAGGCATTTTTATGTTGTCGTACCTATTTTTACACATGTTTCAGGTGCTGCTTTGTGATGATTGATGATATATGCTACACTTAGAATGGACTCGTGCCTTACGACTTTAAAACTTGAAAGATAATAGTTGTACTTATTTGATTGTATTAAAACAATGAGTTCATTTAATTCAATAAAACAAAATTATTTATTCCATGGTTGTGAAACAATGATTCTGTTACAATACTCCCCGACGTTTCCGCCACGTTTTGTTGTTTTACGTGGTCGGGGTGTGACAGAAAAATTGGTATTAGAGCCAATGGTTATAGGGAATTAGGTTATTAGTAATGCTTTGACCTAGACTATAACCTTCCTAGGACCCTAACACAAGTTATCTTGTGTTTAGTTTTAAAACAATACCGTCACTTATTCTTAGGTGACAACCACAATAAGAACACAAATTTCGTTTCCATCTTGAAAACTAATCATCTGTTCTAGGATGATTTATCATAAGGTTTTGAACCATTTAAGTTTTCAAAATCTCATCAAAGTTTGGTCTAAATAATGTGAACACGTGCAAACTGGAAGGGTGGGTGCCTGTACCCTGAGTTTTCTGTCTAAGGCTAGAGTGTTCGTACAAATCCGCAGTATCAGACCAGTCACTCTTACCTGGGAACTCTTGGGGTGAGTGTCCACTTATAGGCGAGCATGTCTTCGCGATACATTATTTTTGACCCATTTACTTTGATTAATCACCGTGTGTCGTTTGTTGCATTGTAGTAACAAACAAATGATCACCATCTTTGCTTCCATCAATTTGTCTCATCTCATTCTTTTCGTCTAATCCTCTCACTTGTTTTCCTTCCTGTTTCCTCTTTTAGAATGCCTCCTCGACGCGAAAATCCGCTCTCAAATGCCGAAATGGCACATATTATGGCACAGCATATGGCTGCTGTACTCCCCGATATTATTGCTCAAGTGAATCAAGCCAACAATAACCAGAATGCTCCATGCAATTTCAAAAGCGTCAATTTAGCTAACCCACTCAAGTTTAGTGGTTCTGAAGGAGCAACTGGACTCCTACAGTGGTTCGAAAGCATTGAAAGTACATTTTGTCATGTTCAATGTCCAGACAATCGGAAAGTCGAGTTTGCATCCAGTGTGTTTCAGAAGAGGGCTCTCACATGGTGGAACGGAATTATGAGGGACCGTGGTGCTGAGGTCGCATTAGCACAAACTTGGGCTGAGCTTAGGGCTCTTATGATGAGGGAGTTTTGTCCTCGTCATGAATTGAGGGCCTTAGAAAGGGAATTTGATGACCTGAAGCAAGACAGCGGTGAGCATCGCGCCTATACTGACCGCTATGAGGAATTGAGCCTGCTATGCCCTGCTATGGTTACACCTGTGGATAAGGCGATTGAGAAATATATTGATGGTCTTCCTGACCTAGTTCAGGATATTGTTACTGGCAGCAACCCTACTACTGTCAGACAAGCCATTGAGTTGTCTGCCACCCTAACTGAATCCCACATCAGGAAGAAAAAGCTTTTTCGAAAAGGCGACCCAAGACCATCCAACAAGACTGCTCCAGCTGAGCCAAAGGAAAAGAAGGTTGAAGGATCCAAGAAGAAGAAGCGTAAGGCTTCTCAAAACTGCGCCATCACTGCTCAAGAGAAACAGGTTGCACCAAACCAGCCAGCACAACCTCGCAAAAGGCAAAATTATGTTGGTACCTTACCTTTGTGCAATAAATGCAACCGTCATCATCTAGAGCAAGAGCAGTGTCACAAATGTACCCAATGTGGGCGGTTGGGACATTTGATCAATGTTTGTCGTTATACAAATCAAGCTGCTGCAAACCCTGCTGCTGTTTAAGCACGGTTCCCACCGGGGTCATGTTATAACTGTGGTGACCTTACTCACTACAGAAACAATTGCCCAAGACTTGTTAACATACCTCCAGCACGTGGACGGGCGTTTAACATCAATGAGGCAAACGTAAACAATGATGCAGTAGTGAACAATTAGTGTTTTGTTATTTCCTCTTGTTGTTATCTTTTGACATTTCAAGACAATTCGGTTGTTACATAAATAAAGATTTGTTGTTTTTATTTTTGCAAAACTGATGTGATTGTATGAATGATTGATGCAACCTTATGATGACAACACCAAGACAAACTACTCGTGTGGTTCTGTCATTTCTATGATCACTAGTGATCTCCCCAAGAACCTTAAACGCTCATTTCTTTTAAGAAACAAAGCCAAACTCCAGTTGAAGATCCTTCTATCTCCTTAGATAGATTCTTAAAAATGATTAAAGTGCCAAATGGAATCCACAGATTGGATTCCTGGTGTGCTTTAATGATCCGTGTCTAACGATAACAAATTAAAGATCAAGTTAACTAATTATGTGATTATGTGCTTATATGTTCTCTTATATGTTTTGTGTGATCCATCCAAATCCTCGTAGAATCTTCCATATCTCATATGAGGGATTCATAGTAGGATATCCAAAGGTACTATCTTAAATCCTTAATGGACTTCTACGTTGTAGTAAAGTCCCTTGGGTTTTAAAGTACTATTCTATAATTGGACCCCTTGAGTGGTCTAGTTAAACATATTGATTTGAAAATCTGGTTAGGAATAACATGTGATGATATAATTGAAAAGATCCATTAAGTGGTCTATTTAAGGAGATCGTACGACGGTCTAGTTAAGAAGATCATGTGTTGATCTAGTTAAAAAGATCGTTCGTTGATCTAGTTGAAAAGATCCTTTGGTGGTCTAGTCAAGTCGCTTCATGTTTATTCAATTGATTTTTTTCCCATACGCATTATGAAATGAATTGTGCGGACTGTGCAAGGAATTACGTAATTATGGAGGCCTACATAATTATGGAATTTAGTGCACAGAAACCACATGAAGTTTTGTCGTGTGTTAAGACCTATAGTGACAAGAGTAATGATACGGGAGAAGTCTTGGACCTAGACCGATGTCATTTTATCTTACACTCCCCAATTTTGATTTCAAGCACACACAAGTTTCCTATGATAAGTCTTCATGAGAAACGTTCTTCTATCCACAGTTCGAAACTCTATGTTTTGTTACTACAAGGACTCCACTTTGAGAGTTGGCAATTTCGCTAAGAATCCTAACATAGCCCAGGTTTTACTTAGGGTTCGATGGATTTGTTCAAAAGCGAAACCATCACAGTTGTCTTCACAAGTTTCCCCTAAAATTAAATTTCGGGACGAAATTTCCTAAAGTAGGGGAGACTGTGACACCTGTGTCACTTCAATCATCAAACAAATACCAAACTAATGAAATATTGTATTTCATACTTGGGATTTGCATAAATATGTGTATCGTTTGCACATATCAACTCTTATTCGATTTCAAGATTTAAATCGCTTTCTGGAGGGTTATACGCGCTCTGATGCGTAAATATAACCAGTTTAATGCAACAAACACTCCGGAATAGTGAAATAGGCTTAACATACCTTAAATAACCTTTACATAACTTAGAAACAAGTTTTGGAGGGTTTGGTGTGTTTAAATCAAGTTTGTTCGATTACAGGGACTAATTGTGTCAAACTGCGAAACTATACCGATTTGTATAGTAACGAACCTTTCGGAACTTGACCATAAGTTAAATATGCCCTAAATATCCTTTACATAGCTTAGAAATACGCTTTGAGGTGTTTGGTGCGCAAAAATAAACTTTTGGTCATTCAGGGAATAAAAGCGTCAAAAAGTGCATAAGTTTGCATTTTCACGCATATCTTACGTTCTGAATATATCCGGACATCCAAAAATTTATGTAATCATTAAAATATTATGTTTTAGTGATTGGCATGATAAAATTCCATTCGTCGCGCAATTTGGATCGTTTTTGCGTCCGTTAAGACTTCCGTCGTAATTTATCGAACAACGCAACCGTACGACCAAACGAACTGACATCCGAGATATTTTAGAACACATTTTAAGATCCCTATACTTTAACTTCATTTTAGAGCTTTGAAATGGGGTTAACGGGGCTTAAACGTGTCAAAAATGCATCGAAAACCAAGTTTTGGGGCTGCAGGGACCAAAACTGCCATTTTTGAAAGTTGCTGACCTGCAAGGTCCTTACGGACCGTATGGACCTTTCCTTACGGTCCGTAAGCATGTCCCAGATGTCAGAAAATGTTTTCCAGCTTGTTCCAGCTGTTCCTCACCTTTGCTAATGGTTTTTTATCAATCTATGGGGGCTATTTTTGATGGTTTTTAAGTGCCCATGGTATCCAAATACCATGTGCCCACTTGTACGGCTTAGATCAAAGCTCAATCTTCGAGAAACGATCTTAACAGCTCTTGAATTCATATAAATACCCACCCTCATTCATTCCCTCAACTCACACTTGATCTGATTTTGGCTCTCTAAGTTGAAGTTTATGCTTCATACCTGAGAGTAAATCGGGTCAAGAGCTTGCGGGGACCTTCTGTAAGTATTCTTTCATTCTTTTCATTCGTTTCTATCGTTAAAGTCAAACTGCGTTTGACTTTCTACTTTGACCAGTTTATGGTCAACGCGAAGTTCGTATGAACTTCATAACGTGAGCGTAATCACGATGGTTATAGTCCCTAGTGACTATACCTACTGATTACCACGTTATCTAGGCTCCGTGACGAGTCGTAGTTTCGGCCAAAATGCGTATTCTCGCGTATTTTGTAACCAAACTACTCTAGGGTATCAAAACCGTTTGTTTTGATATCAAAACCTGTTTTCTAACTTAACTAAACATGTTTCGACATGTTTAGCTCGTCACTTTTTAGATTAGTGCCTATGTAGAGTCGTAAGTCAAGCGGACTAAACACCCGCTTAGACTTTCGAACACGACCCGTTTGGTTGATCATTAGGATTCGACCAAACATGTTTAGTGACCATAGTTGCATAGGGAATAATAACCTTCCGAGGTTATACCTTATGGTCACCTAGTTTAAGTAGTTGTATAATAAGTAGTTTATATTGTGACAACCCTCACAATTCCAGGTATCCGTACAAATTAATTAATATTTAATTAGTGCTTAATTACTGTGCTTGATTACAATTATGATTAAACTGCTTTCTATTTTCTGATACATACATACTCATGCATCACACTTTATTACTGTCACTCCATTTATTGCACACAAACAATAGTGACAAACTTGATGAACAAAGCACAGTTAGCACAGTTAGCGGATAACCATAAAAACATGCTGACAATGCCAGCACCTAGACAGACATTGTTCTTGAGGCCAGTGTGAGCCAGGAATAGAATACTACACTAGTAGGGAGTGTAGGGAGGTGGGGACCATAAAACTGCGTCACTAGGTGATAGTTATAGTGCCCGGAAGTGCCTACAACATACTTAAAGTGCAGAATTCTGCACTAAACAACAAAATTCAGCATTTAACAATGCTAGTAAAGTGCAAAAACTTGGCAAAATAGTCCTAGACACTTTCCAAAGTGTTGGGAATTTAATGTGTCACTAAAAACAATATAAAAGACACTTTGTAGACTAATTTAGCACTTAAACGGATCAACATTCAACCGAACAACCGGACTTTACCCGGAACATAAAAATATTGCCAAATACATTGTTTTTACTTTTCTGAGCTAGTTAGGGTCCCCGAACACCCTAACACACCTTATATTATATAACACACACTAACACACTAATTATATCATTGGAACTTAACCAAGTTAGTAACTATACAATTACAACCCAACCCCCTACCCCCCCCCCCCCCATTCGACGGTCATGAGGGTGGTACACCCTCACCCCTTTCTTTTGATTATTTTATTTGATAATGTTGATGATTAAGGAACATTATACATGATGGATAATAGATAACATTGGTTTATAAATATGCACAAGAGGTTAACACTACATTTCATTCCCAACACCACACCAACAAGCTTTCTCTCTTCTTTCTCCCCTTGCTCACGGCCGCCACCCATCACCACCATACACCCACCATCAAGTCTTTTTTGAGCCATTCATAAATATACAAAGGTGCAAGGAGCCCTACAAGTAAGCTTGGTGCACTCGGAAGCTCAAGGACAACTCTAGTTTTCTTTTATCCACCACTTTTACGCTTTGTTTCTCCCCTAGCCTTGTGCTAGTAGTAAGTGCTTCAAATCTTCATCTTGTTCTTGTTTTTGGTGGTTAATAGTTGAATGAATGATAAAATGTTAAGAAACTCTAAAGAACTTAAACTAATCTTGAACATAAAGGATGAAGAATGGATAAAGGGATGAAGTAGTGTTAAATGATGTTGAAATCATGTTGATCTTGTGTTGTTAAGCTTAATACATGTTGTTTGTTAGTAGAAGTAAGATGGTTCATCACCTAGACTTGCTAGATCATGTTTAAGAACATGAACTAACAAGATGTAAAGATTAAAGATACGAAGGATGATGAAACCATCCATACATGAACTTTGAACTTGAATAAATATAAGTTTTCTTGAAAAATAAAGTTATAAACTTGTAGATCTAAAGATCTATGAGCGGTTTTTCAAAAGAATCAAGTGAAAAATATTAGCTTTGTTAAAACTTGGATCTTGTATGAACTAAACACATTTTAGTGGGTAAACAAGTGTAGGAACACTTGTGTAGAAAGAAAATTCCAAAAAGAAATATTTTTGGAAATCATGACTAGAAGTTGTGAAAATACACATTCTTTAAAAATAAAGTTTTTAAGAAACTAATCATATTTTTAAAGATAACAAGACCTACTAAGTATGTTAGTAATTTGCTACATATTTTTACAAACTTTCAAGTTCATGAGTTTATGATTTAGGCTTATTTTTGTCAAGATTAGTGATTAAAGATTGTATATTGTTGATTGTTTGAATGATTTTACAAAAGATAATGATATGCTAAAAGCATGGACACCTCCATTTACAGAGGAAACTCTGGCGAAATTTTTCTAGAATTACAACACTTAGAAATATTTTTCTAACAAGCGTTTACAAACATATTTTTAACTTGGTTTTCAAAATAAACTTTGCCATAATTTTTATTACAAAAATTACTAAGTGCCAGAGGTTGATTTTCGTAAATAAAATTTGTTAAATATATATTTTATAATAAAACACTTGTGTGATTATCTGATTATTTTGTGAACTAGATATATATTATTTTTAGGATAAAAATAATATAACTTGAAAATACTATGAAATTTCGACTCCAAAATAATACCAACGCTCTCACAAAATAAATATTTAAGTTACACAAGTATTGTTACAACGCGACACGCTAAAACGTAACTTATGTAGTATTCTGGAAAATACTCTTATATGTATATTTTGATAAGTATTATTTTGGAAAATGTATGAAGTAAAATATAATATTTTTGGGAAAAATATATATATATATATATATATATATATTGGAATTTAAAACATTTTAGACAAGTGATTAAAATATATTTTTCAAGTGAGACTTAAAAATATATTTTCGGAATTATAACTTGTACATATATAAAAATCCCCATCCTTGGGAAGGAAATATATTTATAAAATAATTAAGAAATGTGAATACGAAATAGTTACCTAACTATTTTACCAAAAACGTTAAACCCTAAGCCAAGGCACGGCCATCCGTGTAATAGGCATTAGTACGTGTAGGTCGTCACGCAACAGATAGAGTTGGAGATTGACGTTTCTGGATACGCACTTCTGTGAGTTCATGTCCCCCTTTTCTCTTTACAGTTTTCAGTTTTATACTCCGGGGGTGAAATACATGCGATAATTGTTACAAACATTTGTTACATGGTATGGTTAGCGTAGGGAGGGTTTATACTACTAGATCATGTGAGGGGTGGGCACAACACTTGAGGCCATTAATCCTCATTGTTAGGACCGAGGGACACAAGAGTGATAGATCTATTTGGGTGTAGCGAGCCCACACCCATGAGGCCGGGGCGGCCCATAGAGGAGACTGTGTCTTCCAGCCGAAGCCCGGTAACAAATTTGCTAGGTTTGAGTTTCCCTGCACTTTCTCACACATGCCAGTGGCTTTGCAACCCATTGGTGATCTCTTTTTCCTTATTGCTACATACCAGGGACTTATATACATACTTTAAAGGTTTATTCACACTCACTTTTACATGAACTCGCTCAACTTTTTGTTGATTTTTCAAATTACATGTATTTCAGGAAATTAGTGGATCTGGCAAGGTATGCATTCACGTCAAGCTGCGTAGGAATAATGATGTCATCCGAGTTTAGGAAGTGTGACCTTTGCCTGGACGGGTCACAAGTGTTAAACTGTGTTTTCATTTCAAGTCTTTTGTCATGTCGTACGAACAAGTTTTTAATTATGTCATGGTTGTAATTCGTTTCATGTGTCGACTTTTAAACAATGTTGTCGTGTTTACTTTAAAACTTGGTGAATGGATGAACATCATGTGTTTTATATTCATATAGCATGGTTATGATAATTGCTATGGTATTAAGAAGTCACACCAAATAAACCCACGCTTCCACAAAAGCCAGGGTGTGACAGCTTGGTATCAGAGCATTGATCATAGCGAACTAGGATTCTTTCTCGAGTCTAGACTATGATCACTAGGGCTCTCACGAAAACATTTTTACATTGCATACACTAAAACGTCCAGATCCAGAGTACAAAACATTTTTACAAATAAAAGGCACAAAAACTTTTTTTCAAAAATTTGTGGTTCAGTCTTAGAGACTGAGGGAGTTCAGTCTTAGAGACTGGGGAGGTTCAGCCTTAGAGGCTGGGGAGGTTCGGTCTTAGAGGCTGAGGGAGGTTCGGTCTTAGAGACTGAAGGGTTCAATCTTAGATATTGGGGAGGTTTAGTCTTAGAGACTGGGAGGTTGGTCTTAGAGGCCAGGGAGTTAGTCTGAGAGGCTAGGAGGTTCAGTCTGAGAGGCTGGGAGGGTAGTCTAGGAGACTAGGAGAATTACTTGTTTGCTTTATGGTGACTTACATGTTTATTTGATTTTATGTTGATATTTGTGCCTATGTGTGGTTGTGTTACAGACACCATGGTTTCATCCTCAGACACAGGAGTATCGGACACCTTGGATCCCATGGCAGTTGTGTCAGATGATGAGATTCCATCAGAGCGAGAGGTCTACACATCAGACAACACCAGCACTGATGATGATGATTTCCAGCCATTCGCGCTGCCAGACGTCGGAGTTGAGCCTGCTGATGGCCTTCCTGCGGGGGATTTACCTCTTGCGGTGATCCCTGCTCTTATACCGCTTGCTGCTTTTCCAGTAGTAGACATGCCACTCGATGTCGTTTCTGATGACGACATTGATCTATTCGAGGAGGATCCGCCTGAGGCTTACTATGAGGGTGGGGCCCCTATTGTCGCTGACGTCATTCTTCCCATTGCTGAGGCCCCTGTAGAGGAGCTTCCTGTTGGTTCACCTGTCCCAGATTCATTTGAGTCTGTGGCATCTGCGTCTCTACACGACCAGGGTGTGCAGCATCACTCTTCTGACGCCGACCCCGACATGGCGTTCTCAGCTGCACCCGGTCCCGCACACGAGTTCGAGTTTGACCACGAGGTCGATGATGATTTGGATCCAATCTTTCCCCCTGATTTCGATCCTGATCAGGAGATCGAGTTTATTCCCTTGGACCAGCCCTTAGAGGCGCCCGTAGCTCCTATTGACCCTTTGTTCGACATCCCTGCTGATTTTGACATGGATCTTGTTGATCCTGAGCCGGTCATGGCCGCTGAGCCTATTGTTGCCCCAGATCCTGCACTAGAGCATGACCCTGTTCATGACGATGCACCAGCCATTGCACCTCTTGTTGATGACATACCCATCGCTGATCTTCCCGTTGTTGCTCCACCGTTGGTGGATGATCCTGTTGTTGATGCACCGTTACCTGATTCCGTGCCGGTATTGTTTGACCGAGCACCTTTTGCTGCTAATATAGATCCACGATATGCCGACACCCGCAATGGGTGGATCGATGAAGATGACGATTACCCACCGTATGTGCTGCCTGTCACTCCCCCAGTAGCACCCGTGTCTGCACCCACTGATATCCCATTGTTTCCCCACACACCACAGACGCTCATCGCACTAATCTTCTCATTACGTTCCTCCAGGACATACCGCCACCTCGTCCTGGAGAGGGGTCATCGAGGCAGCCGCCTATTTCTGCTCCACCCATGCTATCATCACCTTTTCCGTTCATGACTCAGTTTCCCCATGTTGCACCACCTACTGCACCATCTTTCATACCATCGAGCGAGCCATTTCTATGGACTACGCCCCCTATCATGCCACTGTCTGATCCGTACCACCCGTACCATGTTGGGTACTCTACAGAGGACATACTTACATCCTTGATGATGCAGCAGGAGGCATTGACATGTCGTATTCAGGAGTTGGAGAGAGCTCCACGACCACCTTGCCATTGTCAGACCCCCTTTGCAGCACCGCACACTCCACGTCCACTTTCCCCTGACTCAGACGTTCGTTTCTTGACCTCTGAGCAGAAGATAGCATATTTGTTGCGCGTCTGTCGTGCTTTAGAGGAGGACTGGTTACATATGCGTCGCTTGCTTTTCTCTCGTTTTCCTCCTCCCCCTCCGCCATCAGCATAGGCATTTTGGTTCGACGTAGGTAGGCTTTTGGTGAGAAGACCGCGATTGTGCCGACTATACAGCTTCTTGAAGACCGCATTTTGATGTCATGACTTTTGATGTTTAGTTTTTGGTTGTTGTAGATGACTAGATAGTTCAGACAAGGGCGATGTGGCCCTTAGTCACTTTTGATGTACGATACAGTTATAAAACTTGTAAACATTGTATTGTGGTCTTGATCTTATGATAGCGCAATCGCAGTATTCTCTTTTTTGGGTAAAGGGTTACCCCGGTGATTCTATTAAAAACAACCGCAATAAAGTACAAGTAGTGAGGATGTGTTCCACACTAATTCATATACAGGACATGCCCCGTATATGTAAACCAAACAAAAAACCAAATACTCTAAGACAACCCGTAACCTAGCCTACTTTACATCAAGAAACAAAGTAGACAAGACCCAAACATAACAACCAAAAAAGAAACGACTCATCCTCTATCATCAAAGATGAAATTGCCACAAACCGGCAACCCCTTAACTCGAATCATATCATGTCTAGCCATTGGAACCCTTTGTGGATGAGTTGCTTGCCCTTGCTCTAGAAGATGAAGGATGTGTTCCCGAAGTCATAAATTCATTAGTTTCATTGTATACTTCAACAACCTCCTCCTCATCTGATTCCTGCTTGTCATAGTTCTGCGTGGCCTTCTTCTCCAGACGCTCCATGGTACTACCTCCCTGACCTCCATCATCATCCTTAAGGATATCAAAGGGGTTTGAAGTTGATACCTGATTGTTTATCGGCTTCCTCAAGGACGATTTTGGTTTCGGGTTTACAACTGGTCTATATACTAACTTAGGCTTCTGATTTTTCATATGAAGACCTTGGTTAGTGGCTTTCTTCTTCTTGGCACCCACAACCTGAAAATCATCAGTTTTCTTCCCAGAATCCCCACTCGAAACAACCTAAGGGTTCTTTGGGAACGAGCTATCTTCATGACCAAACACGCAGCAAGATGAGCACCTTAAAGGCTCCCAATCATATTCAATTTTTACCTCCACCTTAGAATGACCACCACCATCTAAAGAAGGGATTGCGACAGTTACACTCTTCATTAAATCAGTCCCCGCCTGCACTTCAATGAGAGCTCTAGCATAGCTGCCTCTTCCCCAAGACTCAGCACACATCGTGGCCGTATACGAATCTAACATCTTTGGAACCCCTATCTTAGAAGCAACCAAACTAAGACCATCCTCAGTAAATGCCGCTAACGGCACATCATGCATCTTGACCCAAACTGGAACAACTCTAATATCCTCTTTTTCCATCTTGATAGAAGCTGACCACTCCTTCAAAATTATCGGAACATTCCTTATCAACCAAGGGCCATCCTCTAGCATTTGATCCATCCCTTCTTTAGTCTTGAACTTAAAGAAAAAGAACCCGTTTGCATTCATCATTAATCTAGATAGACCATATTTAACCCAGTTGTTCTTTGCAAAGAAATCCACCACAGGGTATGCCAAACGTTTACCCAGAAAGTACCCATACAAAGTGTTAGCATACCTGTCTGTGACTTGTTTAACCGACGTCAATGGAATAACTCCGTCTGCTCCATCAACAACTTCACTGGATTCCATGGCCCTGAAGTTCACCTTCATGTTTTCCTTAGTGTTCTTCACAACATTAGCAAAGGATATAGGATCCGCAATTCCGCCCGATTTTTCCAAACCCTGATCAGCCACCGACTTCGCTTTATCCAAACCTGAGATTTGCGTGTATCCTATACCCGGTGAATCCCAAAAATTCACATCCAGATTTCCTAGTCGGACATGAGCCGAACCTTAGAATTCTCGTCAAGGAGACTCCACGTCTCGGCTTAAGGGTATTCCCATCAATATCAATTACCCGATTCGCCAAATCCTGAAATGACAAAGTAGGCTTACCGTGGACATCGTGTGGTTTCCCACCAGATTTCGCTCGATCATCCATTCAGTGAATAACAACTCTCTTTCAACCCAACGAAACAAACAACAGTACGCAAACACAGAAGCAAACACGACCAGACAAACCAACGAACGAAGAACACAAACAAACCCTAAACTAGCTGAAGCCCTAACCCATGAATCTTACAAATCAAGAAGAAATACTGAAAAATCAAAGCTGACTAACCAATAATTCAATCCAATATGCTCGAAACAGAAATTGAAGGCGGCGATTGAAAAGAATAAGAAAACCCTAGCCGAAAATCAAACAATCCGCAAAGACAGAATAGGAATTAGAAGTTAGAACCCCTAATCGCCAATCTGATCTTGACAAATCACGATGAAAGACCAAGGGTTTCGAGAGAATCAGATGTCGCCATAGCTAGAGAGAGAATTAGGGTTTTGTAGTGCATTCGTGATTCCATGCAATCGCAGTATTCTCATTATATGTGTTGTTGGATTGATTGTTTTAATTTTATAACATGAGATGTTATGTGCTTGATGAATGTTATTACGTACGCATACTGTTTACCTACTATGACCTGGCCCACGTGAAACATGTTTTAGAAGATGCCTCCAAGACGTGACCTGCGCATGCCCACTAATGAGGCGAAACTCCAAGGGATCATTGCTGCAGCTATCGCACAATACGCTGCTTCTCATGCGGAAACGAGTGGAAATATCTCGCACAACCACGACAATAACAATCCACCCAATGGTAATGTTAAGTCGTTTGAGATATACTATGATACATTTGGATATTTATAGCACGTTCGCTAATACCATTTGTAAATTCAAACGTATGTGCAGGGTGCACTTACAAGCAATTTCTGGATTGCAAGCCCGTGAATTTCGACGGCACAGGAGGTGCTGTTGCGTTTGTTAGGTGGGCTGAGAAGACTGAATCTGTCCTTAGAATGAGCAAGTGTGCTCCCGAGCAACAAGTGACCTACATCTCAGGGCTGTTTCTGGATGGAGCCCTATCTTGGTGGAATTTGCAAGTACAAACTTTAGGTTAAGCTGCTGCTTATGCGTTATCATGGAATGAGCTGAAGGAGCTCATGAGAAGGAAGTACTGCTCACGTGCTGAAATTCAGAAGCTAGAGACGGAGTTCTGGCACCTAAAAATGGAAGGTCCTAAGATTGCAGAGTATGTTCAGAGATTCCACGATTTGTCCCATGTAGTGCCGTACATGGTCACACCGGAGTTTAAACATGTTGAGCGCTTTATCTGGGGATTGGCACCTCAGATCATGAGTATGGTTACAACGTCCAAGCCTGCAACAATCACAGAAGCCATTGATCATAGTGTGGCTCTTACTGAGGAAGCCATTCGGTTGAACAAATTCTCGAATTCTGAACCAAAGAAGAAAGAGACTCATGTGGAGTCGTCTGGTGAAAACAAAAGAAAATTTTCAAACTTCAAGCAATGTACAAGCAATGTGAACAAGAAGGGCGAATCAAGCACACCGGCCAGAGCTGCAACCGGTGTTGAGAATAAAGGAAAGGGTTACATGGGTACTCTGCCCAAGTGTGACACGTGCCAGCGCCATCATTCTGGCCCGTGCCGATTAAGGAAATGCGAGTCATGTGGAAGGAATGGCCACTCGAAGGATACGTGTTGGGCCGGAACTGGTGTTGGGCGTGGTGGTAATCGAGGTCATGGGAATGGTAATGGAAATTGCCAACAAGGAGGAAATGGCGGAAATGGAAATCGTGGGAACGTTGCGAATCAAGCTGGGAATGGAAATCGCAACCAAAACAATACTCAAGCTGGAAACGGAGGTGGTAATGGTCGAGGACCTGGCTGTTTTAATTGTGGAGAAGTTGGGCACTTCAAGAGGGAATGCCCGAAGCTGAATCAAGCCCGTGGAAGAGTGTTTAACATCGGTGCAAGGGAAGCGCGCCAGGATCCTAACGTTGTCACTGGTACGTTCCCTATAAATAAACGCTTTGCATCTGTCCTGTTTGATACTGGTGCCGACTATAGCTTTGTATCGTTAGAATTTAAGAATATGCTTGGGTTAACTGCTGATAAGTTAGATGTTCCGTACTCAATTGAACTGGCTAATGGAAAGGTAGTTGAAGCAAATGAAGTTGTCTGAGGTTGCATAATTGAGCTGGGAGAACGCGAGTTCACTTTGGATCTACTACCAGTCGAGTTAGGAAGCTTCGACGTGGTAGTAGGGATGAATTGGTTGTCAAGCAACAAAGCCGAGATTGTTTGTCACAAGAAGACCATTCGCATCCCAATAGAAGATGGAGAAACGATTGTGGTTCATGGAGAGAAGCGCGATACGCCTCTAAGAATCATTAGCTGTCTGAAAGCTAGAAAGTGTTTACAGAAGGGATGTGTTGCCTTCTTGGCACACATCGTGGATAAAGAAGCTGCTGAGCCAAGGATCGAAGACATCCCAATGGTAAAGGAATATCCTGAAGTCTTTCCAGAAGACTTGCCAGGATTACCGCCGCAGAGACAAGTCGAGTTCCACATTGACTTAGTTCCAGGCGCCGCGCCTGTGGCTAAGGCACCTTACCGACTTGCACCTTCGGAGATGCAGGAGTTGTCGACGCAACTTCAAGAGTTGTTAGACAAGGGATTCATCAGACCAAGCTTTTCACCTTGGGGAGCTCCAGTTTTGTTTGTTAAGAAAAAGGATGGTAGTTTTCGCATGTGTATCGACTACCGGGAACTGAACAAGTTGACTATCAAAAATAGATATCCTCTGCCAAGAATTGATGACCTATTTGATCAGCTGCAAGGTTCAAGTTTCTACTCAAAGATCGATTTGCGATCAGGTTATCATCAGCTGAGAATACAAGAGGAAAGTATTCCCAAGACTGCTTTTAGAACTCGTTATGGACATTACGAGTTTCTGGTGATGCCGTTTGGGTTGACAAACGCGCCAGCCGTTTTCATGGATTTGATGAATAGAGTTTGTAAGCCGTACCTCGACAAGTTCGTGATCGTATTCATCGATGATATTTTGATCTACTCAAAGACGAAGGATGAGCACGAACAACATTTAAGAGCTATTTTGGAGTTACTTAAAAAGGAGAAGTTGTATGCCAAGTTCTCGAAGTGCGAGTTCTGGTTACGTGAAGTCCAATTTCTTGGACATGTGGTTAATGGAGATGGAATCCATGTGGATCCAACAAAGATCGAAGCGATAAAGAATTGGGAGACTCCAAGGACGCCAACCGAGATTCGACAATTCTTAGGTTTGGCTGGTTATTATCGAAGGTTCATTGAGGATTTCTCAAAAATCGCTCAACCTTTGACTTCCCTCACCCAGAAGGACAAGAAGTTTGATTGTGGAATCAAACAAGAAGAAGCGTTTCAGTTGTTGAAGGACAAGCTTTGTAATGCACCGATCTTATCGCTACCCGAAGGAATGGATGATTTTGTGGTATACTGCGATGCCTCGCGCCAAGGTTTGGGTTGCGTGTTAATGCAGCGACAGAAAGTTATAGCATACGCGTCACGCCAATTGAAGGTTCATGAGAAGAATTATACCACGCACGACTTGGAATTAGGCGCAGTGGTATTTGCATTAAATATCTGGCGAAATTATTTGTATGGTACGCGATGTACAATCTTCACGGATCATAAGAGCCTGCAACACATATTCGACCAAAAGGAGCTTAACATGAGACAAAGACGCTGGGTCATTGTACAAACAAATGTTGTTGACACAACTACACAAGTAAAAAACCCTAGAAACGGACCTAGTTCTCTCTCTCTGATGGAGAAAAACGGCGACCACACCATTGTTTGACCTAACTTTCGTGATTACTTGCTGATTATGCGGATTGTTTGTGTGATTAGAGTCTTATGATCTCTAGTTTATCCTTGCAATTCAATATAATCGTCATTGATCCGTTTTTAGTCATTAGGGTTACGAATTTCTCCTCTTCTTGGGTTCTTTGCACTTGGCTGCCGTTGTTTATTGGGTTTCTTTGATAGTCTGGTTTGGGTTTTCAAAGAGGGAGTGTATTTTGCTGCGTATGTTCTGATTCTAGGGTTGCTACATAGTTGTCAAACTGATTCGTTTGTATGAATTAGGGTTGGCGGCTACAAGGGTTTCTCAGATTTCTTTTCTGCGCATTAAGGTTGTCGGCTACTAGGGTTCTTTTATTTAACTAACAGGGTCTCTAATGGATGATCGTAATTCAGATGGGGCGTTTCCTCAAGATCGCGGTAAACCACAATTCTCGTTTGACAGTTTTGCTTGCCGGGTGATCGACGTTGAGGGAAACACGTGGATGCCTCGTAGGGGTTCAATTCAGACTCCGCAATCTGATCACAGCAACACTTCTGTTCAGGTTCCTGTGGAGAAGGTGCGGCCTAATATCATCGATGAACTTTCGAAGATCACGATGCCAATTCATTTAGAGAAACCGGCTGGTGAGCATTCGGAACACTTTTGGGATTATTCTAATAAGGGGTATTCGACATCAGCAGGTCTGGAGGGAAGGAATTTGTTGGCTGCACAAGGAAAACCACTGAATTCGGGGGCTGCAGACCCTTTATCATTCGCTAACATAGTTAAGAACACTAAGGAGAATGTTAAAGTGAATTTCAGGGTGATGGAATCTACTGAGACAGTTGATGGGGCGGATGTTGTTATTCCATTGTCATTGGTTCAACAAGTCATGATAGGTATGCTAACACTTTGTATGGTTATTTTCTGGGTAAACGGTTGGCATTTCCTGTGGTCGATTATTTTGCAAAAAACAACTGGGTTAAATATGGTCTATCTCGGCTTATGATGAATGCAAACGGCTTCTTTTTCTTTAAGTTTAAAACTAAGGAATGGATGAATCAAATGCTTGAGGATGGGCCTTGGTTGATCAGAAGTGTACCGATAATTTTGAAGGAGTGGTCGCCCTCTATTAAGATGGAAAAAGAGGATATTAAAGTTGTTCCAGTTTGGGTCAAGATGCATGATGTGCCGTTAGCGGCATTTACCGAGGATGGTCTTAGCTTGGTCGCTTCTAAGATTGGGACTCCTAAGATGTTGGATTCATATACTGCCACGATGTGTGCTGAGTCTTGGGGAAGAAGCAGCTATGCTAGAGCGCTTATAGAAGTTCAGGCGGGAGCTGAGTTAAAAAAGAGTGTTACTGTTGCAATCCCATCTTTGGATGGTAATGGTCATTCAAAGGTGGAGGTCAAAGTTGAATATGATTGGGAGCCTCTAAGGTGCTCCTCTTGCTGTGTGTTTGGTCATGATGATAGCTCGTGCCCAAAGAACCCTCAGGTAACTTCAAGTGGGGATTCTGATAAGAATAATGATGATTTTCAGGTTATGGGTGCCAAGAAGAAGAAAGTTAATAACCAAGGCCTCCATATGAAAAATCAGAAGCCTAAGTTAGTTTACAGACCAGTTGTCAAACCTAAACCAAAATCGTCCTTGAGGAATCCGATGAATAACCAGGTTTCAACGTCAAACCCGTTTGACATCCTTAAAGATGATGATGGAAATCAGGGAGGTACCACTGTGGGTCGAGTGGAGAAGAAAGCTGCGCATACTAATAGTGATAAACAGGAATCGGATGAGGATGAGGTCGATGAAGTCTATAATGAAACTAGTGAATTTATGACATCGGGTGTATATTCTTCATCTTCGAGAGCAAAGGCAAGCACCTCTTCCACAAAGTTCTCCAAAGGTAAGCACCTCTTCCACAAAGTTCGTGTGAAGGGGTTGCCGGTGTCTGGCAATTTCATCTTCGATGATGGCGGATGAAGGCGTTCGTTTTGTTTTTGTTTTGTCATGTCTACTGATGTATAGTAGGCTAGGTTATGGGGTGTCATAGGTTTCTTGCTTATTTGTTTACATATATGGGGCATGTCCTGTATATGAACTAGTGTGGAATTCATCCTCACTAATTGTACTTATTTGCGGTTGTTTTTAATAGAATCACCGGGGTAACCCTTTACCCAAAAAAAGACGCTGGGTCGAATTGTTGAACGACTATGACTGTGAAATCAAGTATCACCCAGGGAAGGCGAATGTGGCCGTCGATGCCCTAAGCTGGAAAGAAAGGATCAAGCCCATAAGGGTTAGGGCTCTACAGATGATTGTCCAGACAGATCTCTCACTACGCATTTGTGCCGCGCAGAAAGAAGCACTCAAAGAAAGGAACATTGAGGACGAATATCTCCGTGGGATGGAGAAGCAGTTAGTACCAAACAAGGAAGGAACTTTATGTTTCATGAGACGAATTTGGGTTCCTCTGTTTGGTGGTTTGAGAAAGGTCATTTTCGATGAAGCTCACAAGTCACGGTACTCAATTCATCCCGGTGCGGATAAGATGTACCAAGATCTTAAGGATTTCTACTGGTGGCCAAGGATGAAAGGCGATGTTGCAGTTTATGTTAGCAAGTGTTTAACGTGCGCCAAGGTAAAAGCCGAATACCAGAAGCCTTCAGGTCTACTGCAGCAACCTGAAATACCCAAATGGAAATGGGAACAGATTTCAATGGATTTCATAACGAAATTGCCAAGAACGCCCAAAGGCCACGATACTATTTGGGTAATAGTAGACCGGTTAACGAAATTTGCGCATTTCTTGCCAATCAGAGAAAAAGACAACACGAGTAAACTTACCGAAATATACATGAGAGAGATTGTTGCACGACATGGAGTGCCTCTCTCGATCATCTCTGATAGAGACGGAAGATTTGTGTCAAGGATTTGGCAATCCTTTCAAGAAGCATTCGGTTCCCAGTTGAACCTGAGCACAACTTTTCACCCACAAACGGATGGATAGAGTGAACGAACGATTCAGACTTTAGAAGATATGCTGCGAGCTTGCGTAATGGATTTAGGTGGAAGTTGGGACACTCACCTACCATTGGTCGAGTTTTCATACAACAATAGTTATCACGCAAGTATTCAAGCCGCACCGTTCGAAGCTCTTTATGGACGCAAATGTCGATCACCGATTTGTTGGGCTGACGCAGGTGATAGACAATTAGTTGGTCCGGAAGTGGTCCAGGAAACCACAGACAAGATTGCACAGATCCGAGAACACATCAAGGCGGCTCGCGATCGACAAAAGTGTTACGCGGATCGAAGAAGGAAACCTCTGGAATTCAAGGTGGGAGATATGGTTCTATTGAAGGTTTCACCCTGGAAGGGTGTGGCACGCTTTGGAAAGCGTGGGAAGTTGAATCCACGTTACATTGGTCCCTTCAAGATTTAGAAAGGATTGGTTTAGTAGCATACAAGTTGGACTTACCTGCTGAACTTAATGGGGTTCATGATACATTCCATGTATCAAACTTGAAGAAGAGTCCAACTCAAGAAATTGTTGTCATTCCTGCTGACGAAATTCATATCGACGACACGCTCCACTTTGTTGAAGAACCCATTGAGGTTACTGATTGGAAGATAAACAAAACACGCAGGAGTAGTGTCAAGCTAGTCAAAGTTCGATAGGAATGCAAGACATGGTCCAGAATTCACATGGGAACGTGAGGATCGTATGAAAGAAAAATACCCCCATTTATTTCCTAAGACCCCTGCGACCAGAAGCAGAACCTAAAATTTCGGGACGAAATTTTATTAACGGGGGGAGAATGTGACAACCCTCACAATTCCAGGTATCCGTACAAATTAATTAATATTTAATTAGTGCTTAATTACAGTGCTTGATTACAATTATGATTAAACTGCTTTCTGCTTTCTGTTTTCTGATACATACATACTCATGCATCACACTTTATTATTGTCACTCCATTTATTACACACAAATAATAGTGACAAACTTGATGCACAAAGCACAGTTAGCACAGTGAGCGGATAACCATAAAAACATGTTGACAATGCCAGCACCTAGACAGACATTGTTCTTGAGGCCAGTGTGAGCCAGGAATAGAATACTACACTAGTAGGGAGTGTAGGGATGTGAGGACCATAAAACTGCGTCACTAGGTGATAGTTATAGTGCCCGGAAGTGCCTAAAACATACTTAAAGTGCAGAATTCTGCACTAAACAACAAAATTCAGCATTTAACAATGCTAGTAAAGTGCAAAAACTTGGCAAAATAGTCCTAGACACTTTCCAAAGTGTTGGGAATTTAATGTGTCACTAAAAACAATATAAAAGACACTTTATAGACTAATTTAGCACTTAAACGGATCAACATCCAACCGAACAACCGGACTTTACCCGGAACATAAAAATATTGCCAAATACATTGTTTTTACTTTTCTGAGCTAGTTAGGGTCCCCGAACACCCTAACACACCTTATATTATATAACACACACTAACACACTAATTATATCATTGGAACTTAACCAAGTTAGTAACTATACAATTACAACCCAACCCCCCTACCCCCCCCCCCCCATTCGACGGTCATGAGGGTGGTACACCCTCACCCCTTTCTTTTGATTATTTTATTTGATAATGTTGTTGATTAAGGAACATTATACATGATGGATAATATATCACATTGGTTTATAAATATGCACAAGAGGTTAACACTACATTTCATTCCCAACACCACACCAACAAGCTCTCTCTTCTTTCTCCCCTTGCTCACGGCCGCCACCCATCACCACCATACACCCACCATCAAGTCTTTTTTTGAGCCATTCATACATATACAAAGGTGCAAGGAGCCCTACAAGTAAGCTTGGTGCACTCGGAAGCTCAAGGACCACTCTAGTTTTCTTTTATCCACCACTTTTACGCTTTGTTTCTCCCCTAGCCTTGTGCTAGTAGTAAGTGCTTCAAATCTTCATCTTGTTCTTGTTTTTGGTGGTTAATAGTTGAATGAATGATAAAATGTTAAGAAACTCTAAAGAACTTAAACTAATCTTGAACATAAAGGATGAAAAATGGATAAAGGGATGAAGTAGTGTTAAATGATGTTGAAATCATGTTGATCTTGTGTTGTTAAGCTTAATACATGTTGTTTGTTAGTAGAAGTAAGATGGTTCATCACCTAGACTTGCTAGATCATGTTTAAGAACATGAACTAGCAAGATGTGAAGACTAAAGATATGAAGGATGATGAAACCATCCATACATGAACTTTGAACTTGAATAAATATAAGTTTTCTTGAAAAATAAAGTTATAAACTTGTAGATCTAAAGATCTATGAGCGGTTTTTCGAAAGGATCAAGTGAAAAATATTAGCTTTGTTAAAACTTGGATCTTGTATGAACTAAACACATTTTCAGTGGGTAAACAAGTGTAGGAACACTTGTGTAGAAAGAAAATTCCACAAAGAAATTTTTTTGGAAATCATGACTAGAAGTTGTGAAAATACACATTCTTTAAAAATAAAGTTTTTAAGAAACTAATCATATTTTTAAAGATAACAAGACCTACAAAGTATGTTAGTAATTTGCTACATATTTTTACAAACTTTCAAGTTCATGAGTTTATGATTTAGGCTTATTTTTGTCAAGATTAGTGATTAAAGATTGTATATTGTTGATTGTTTGAATGATTTTACAAAAGAAAATGATATGCTAAAAGCATAGACACCTCCATTTACAGAGGAAACTCTGGCGAAATTTTTCTAGAATTACAACACTTAGAAATATTTTTCTAACAAGCGTTTACAAACATATTTTTAACTTGGTTTTCAAAATAAACTTCGCCGTAATTTTTTTTACAAAAATTACTAAGTGCCGGAGGTTGATTTTCGTAAATAAAATTTGTTAAATATGTATTTAGAATATATATTTTATAATAAAACACTTGTGTGATTATCTGATTATTTTGTTAACTAGATATATATTATTTTTAGGATAAAAATAATATAACTTGAAAATACTATGAAATTTCGACTCCAAAATAATACCAACGCTCTCACAAAATAAATATTTAAGTTACACAAGTATTGTTACAACGCGACACGCTAAAACCTAACTTATGTAGTATTTCTGGAAAATACTCTTATATGTATATTTTGATAAGTATTATTTTGGAAAATGTATGAAGTAAAATATAATATTTTTGGGAAAAATATATATATTTTGAAATTTAAAACATTTTAGACAAGTGATTAAAATATATTTTTCAAGTGAGACTTAAAAATATATTTTTGGAATTATAACGTGTACATATATAAAAACCCCCATCCTTGGGAAGGAAATATATTTATAAAATAATTAAGAAGTGTGAATACGAAATAGTTACCTAACTATTTTACCAAAAACGTTAAACCCTAAGCCAAGGCACGGCCATCCGTCTAATAGGCATTAGTACGTGTAGGTCGTCACGCAGCAGATAGAGTTGGAGATTGACGTTTCTGGATACGCACTTCTGTGAGTTCATGTCCCCCTTTTCTCTTTACTGTTTTCAGTTTTATACTCCGGGGGTGAAATACATGCGACAATTATTACAAACATTTATTACATGGTATGGTTAGCGTAGGGAGGGTTTATACTACTAGATCATGTGAGGGGTGGGCACAACACTTGAGGCCATTAATCCTCATTGTTAGGACCGAGGGACACAAGAGTGATAGATCTATTTGGGTGTAGCGAGCCCACACCCGTGAGGCCGGGGCGGCCCATAGAGGTGACTGTGTCTTCCAGCCGAAGCCCGGTAACAAATTTGCTAGGTTTGAGTTTCCCTGCACTTTCTCACACATGCCAGTGGCTTTGCAACCCATTGGTGATCTCTTTTTCCTTATTGCTACATACCAGGGACTTATATACATACTTTAAAGGTTTATTCATACTCACTTTTACATGAACTCGCTCAACTTTTTATTGATTTTTCAAATTACATGTATTTCAGGAAATTAGTGGATCTGGCAAGGTATGCATTCATGTCAAGCTGCGTAGGAATAATGATATCATCCGAGTTTAGGAAGTGTGACCTTTGTCTGGACGGGTCACAAGTCTTAAACTGTGTTTTCATTTCAAGTCTTTTGTCATGTCGTACGAACAAGTTTTTAATTATGTCATGGTTGTAATTCGTTTCATGTGTCAACTTTTAAACAATGTTGTCGTGTTCACTTTAAAACTTGGTGAATGGATGAACATCATGTGTTTTATATTCATATAGCATGGTTATGATAATTGCTATGTTATTAAGAAGTCACACCAAATAAACCCATGCTTCCGCAAAAGTCAGGGTGTGACATATATGCCTTAGGTAAATTACCAAAATGCCCTTTTCATACATAATTGGTAATTAAGCATATTTAACCAAAATTTTTGTCACATAACTGATTATGTAACATATTTAAACATGTTTTGGCATATAATACTTGTCATAGGACTAGTTAGGCGGTCCAAACGCATTTTACGCGAACGACGCGTTAAAGTAGTGCGAGGTACCTAAAAGGGTCATAATGGGTTGTAAGCACTTAGGATAGGTTTCATTTTAGTATGTAGGCCTTGTTAAACCATATCATATGAGTTCCCACGCTCATTTGGTTCACGAGACCTCATACTATCCAATCTTCCGATTTAGGTCCGGTTTATTTATGTAGTTACCTATATTAGGTGTCACTTTTTAGATTAGTGCTTATGTAGAGTCGTAAGTCAAGCGGACTAAACACCCGCTTAGACTTTCGAACACGACCCGTTTGGTCGATCATTAGGATCCGACCAAACATGTTTAGTGACCATAGTTGCATAGGGAATAACCTTCCGAGGTTATACCTTATGGTCACCTAATTTAAGTACTTGTATGATAAGTAGTTTATATGCCTTAGGTAAATTACCAAAATGCCCTTTTCATACATAATTGGTAATTAAGCATATGTAACCAAAATTTTTGTCACATATCTGATTATGTAACATATTTAAACATGTTTTGGCATATAATACTTGCCATAGGACTAGTTAGGCGGTCCAAACGCGTTTTACGCGAACGACGCGTTAAAGTAGCGTGAGCTACCTAAACGGGTCGTAATGGGTCGTAAGCACTTAGGATAGGTTTCATTTTAGTATGTAGGCCTTCTTAAACCATATCATATGAGTTCCCACGCTCATTTGGTTCACGAAACCTCATACTATCCGATCTTCCGATTTAGGTCCGGTTTATTTATGTAGTTACCTATATTAGGTGCCGTTTGATTCCGTGCTCCCTCTAGCTTGCTTAATAGTTGTTCAAGACTCCTAAGCACTCTCAAGTGAGTACATAGTCCCCTCTTTTACTGTTTTCAACTGTTTTGGGGTGAAGCATGTGTACCTATCTGTTATTTTCATGATTTCAAAGTATAATTGATTATACATGTTAGTACTTATCTTTTGACAAACTGGATGATTATCTATGGTTTAAACACTGATTTTTCAAAGATTATAAAAATTAATTGTTGAAATAGTACTTATTTTTGTTCACCAGACCGGTTGGTAGTATGATATAGCGCTATAGGATTTGACACCCCATTCCTGTTGTCATGGAATGTCTGAAACCAATTTGTTTCTCCATCCAAATAGGAATTGCCTTAGTGGTATTTCTATAGTCTCAAAGGTGTATTTTGGTGCAATAGGTCTGAATGAATTCTTAAATCACATTATTTTTGTATATTAAGTTATACTCCCAAAAGTATAGTTTGATATTGTACAAAACCAACATATATTTTGTTAATCAATAAAACATAGTTTGATATGTTATTCTCAAAATCCAAAGCATAGTTTAATATGTTATTTTCCTAACCAAAGCATAGTTTAATATGTTATTTATAAATCCAAACTATACTTTTGATATACTACTGAAAATTTATTTATTTTAACAACTAAAGTATATTTAATATATTATTTACTTAACGACTGGTTTTTGGTTAGTGTTTAGATAACGGGACGGGTGTAATGTGGTGAAAACATGGTAGATACGCCGCTGGTACTTCTTATATATAAGTGTTTTCATCGCATTGCATACCGTGGCGTTATTTAGTACACTTGGGTTGACGGTTCTGGAACTGAAATATATTCTAATATATTATTTATTCGACTTTCTTAAACCAAAGTATATTTTTATATATACTATAAACCTTTTTATCAAAATATTGTTTTATAAACTATTACTTTATACAAATTCATTTTATTTAGTTATTTAATTACCTATGTATTATTATTTTATATCATCTGATTTTTTATAAATTTTAGTATAATTTATAAAAGAAAACCTTTTACAAGGATCATGACTACTTTTACTAAAACTTTTTCTTTAAACTCATAACTCATGAATCCTAATTATAATAAAACCTCTATATCTCATAAGCATTTTTATGCTGGCGTACCTATTTTTTCACATGTTTTTTTTTTGGTAAAGGGTTACCCCAGTGATTCTATATATTCACAACCAAAACAAAACAAGTAGTGTAAAGAACCTACACTAGTTCATTCATGGGACATGCCCCATAAATGTAGAACCAAAGTATTCAAAACGAAAAACATAATCAACCAACCCAACTAGACAATAATCTAGACACAATGAAAACCAAAAAACAACTAATCAGCCACCGTTATCTTCATTGTCTTTCGTGTGGATCTCCCATTCTCCAAGAATCTTGCGCACCCTAACGGTATCCTTTAACTTTGCACCCATCAACTTGTACCTGACTGTCTTCATGATAACATCACTATCCGTTTCAGGAGGTCTCAACTGATTTTTAAATAACCTGGCATTCCGCTCTTGCCAGATAGTATACGAGGCAGCGGCCACCAGAACCTTAGCAACATAAGAATCGCCTTTCCTAGTATGAGCTCGCACTGTAAGCCAACCAACAATATCCACCCATTTCGGACAAACAGAATTCATTCCCACCCTGTCTCGAATTGAAGTCCACACTTGCGATGAATACTTACACTCAAAAAATAAATGAGTATGGGAATCAAAGTTCTCATAGCATAGCAAACAGCACATCATGTTCATATTTTTTCTTCGAGACAGATCCCATTGCAGAATTTTATCTTGAGTAAGAAGTTTACCTTTCATAATCAACCACATCAGAAAGGCGTGCCTAGGAATACATTGGGCAAACCAAACAACACTACACCAGTCGACTTCTTGCTCTCTATGCCGAACCGAATGCCAAACTTTAGACGCAGAGAAATGATTAAGACCACCTTCATCCTTCCATAATAGTTTATCAGTTTTTGCCGGTTCCAGATGGACTTGATCAAGCTGATTGAGAACGGGGAAAAGATCCCTCCAAGCCCTAGGCCAAAGCCAATCACCATTAGAATATACATTAGCCACAGAATTATCCAACCTAAAATCAGCATCCGATATAGTTCTGGGCGACAAAAAGTCGCCAAGCGGCCCCAAGTCACACCAATAATCGAACCAGGCAGAAGTATTGGCACCATTCTCTAATTCGGACCATATATGCTTTCTGATGAGCGGCCGCATTTGAGTGAGCTTTCGCCAAGACCAAGAGCTATTCAAAGGCGTTTTGCATACCCAGAAACTCTTGCCTTTTAACCGGTAAGAATGCACCCAATCAACCCACAGGGAATCTCGCTTAGAGACAATACTCCAAATGTGAGACGACATCAGAGCTTTATTCATATCTCCAATACGTCTAATACCCAAACCCCCTTCGTATTTAGGCGTACAAACAGATTTCCAAGAAACTTTTGCTTTACCTTTATTGAAAGAGGATTCTTGAGACCATAAGAAATTTCTCATTTTAGCTTCAAGCTCTTCAATCACCCGAGTTGGCAATATAAAAACGGAAGACCAATAAATATGCATAGAAGAGAGAACTGAAATAATGAGTTGAAGCCTTCCCGCAAACGATAATAATTTGTTCCTCCAATGCATAATACGTTTCTCTAGCTTTTCCACAAGCACACGACAATCACTATAACCAAGTCTAGACGAAATAAGGGGCACCCCCAAGTACTTCACAGGTAACTTACCTTCCGCAAAAGGCGTGATGTTCAGAATAGCTTGTTTGACATGATCCTTAACATTGCAAATGAACACCATGCTTTTCTGGTTGCTAGGCACTAATCCCGACATCTTCGTGAACTTCGAGAGAGACGACATAATACACTTGGCCGAATTCACTTCCCCTCTAGCAAACAGAAATAAATCGTCTGCAAAACAAAGATTGATAATCTGCTGCTTTTCACATCTATTATGGAACTTAAAAGAAGAATCTATACGAACCGCATGTTGCAGAATACCCGTCAAAACCTCCATAACCAGAGTAAATAAATAAGGAGATATTGGATCCCCCTGTCTTAGCCCCCGCTTACCCTTGAAGAAACCATGAACCGTGCCATTAACACAAACCGAAAATGAGGTAGTAGAAACACATAGCATGATCCATTCCACCATCTTACTATTAAATCCGAATCCAAGGAGAACACTTTTAAGAAAATTCCAATCCACAGTATCATAAGCTTTTTGAATATCAACCTTAAAAGCACATCTTGGAGGACCCACGTCTCTATGATAATTATGCATTAACTCTTGAGTTAGAAGAATATTATCCGAAATCTTCCTTCCAGGAACAAAAGCAGATTGGTTAATGCTGACAATATCATTCAGGGCTCCTTTAATTCTATCAGCAACAATCTTACTAATGCACTTGTATAGCACATTACAACAAGCAATCGGCCGAAAATCAGAAACCACCAAAGGAGTCAAAACCTTTGGAATAAGCACAATAAGGGTATGATTCCATTCCCGAAGCACATTTCCAGTGTCAAAGAAATCTCTAATAGCATTAGAAACATCATTACCAATTAAAGACCAAGCACTTTTAAAGAACGCCGCCGTATAACCATCCGGCCCAGGAGCTTTATCATTACCAATACAAAAATCACCTTTTTGACCTCCTCCGATGTTACTTGCCGAACCATATGATTCGCAACATTATGAGATAAAACTCTCGGAAATAAATCTTGCGCCGGCTAAAGAGAAATATCACCATGACTACCAAAAAACTTCTCATAGTGCTGAACAAAAGCATTATAAACCATATCGCTTTCATAAAGAATCCCTCCTGAATCATTAATAACATCAATTCTACTAAAATGATTTCTGACTTTTAAGGAAGAGTGAAAAAAAGCAGTATTCATGTCACCCGCACTCAACCAATCAACCTTTAATTTTTGTTTCAGAAAACGCTCCTCATCCAACAAAGCTTCCTGTAATTCACGGCTGGTAGTCGTCTCTTCAGCCTGGATATCAACGTTTAGCGGGTCCTGGTCAATATTTTGTTGAATCATATCCAACTTCAACCTTAGATTTTCAACTTTCCTGTGAAGGTTACCTTGTTTAAACAGCAATGACCGAAGAGGATTTTTCAGCAATCAGAGTTTTTTAACAACTCTAAACTGGTGCACACCATCGATACTAGAATCCCAATGCTTTTTGACAATGTCTAAAAATTTTGGTTTAAAAACCAAGAAATTCGCAAATTTGAAAGGTCTCGGCTTCAATTTCATAGCTTCTGGAATAGAAAGAATACATGGACAATGATCTGAAAGACGATATGGCTTAAAAATGGCAACCGAGTTCGGAAATTCAGCCACAAACGAGGTATTCCCCATCACCCGATCAATTTTCTTTAGTAACCCAACCCCCTTTTAGGCTTTTGGTTCCATGTGAAATGGATACCTGTCCGATTTATATCAACCACTTCAATATCCTCAACACAAGCTTGAAATTCTCTCATACCAATAGAAATCGAAGAAGTACCCATAGATTTATCCTCTATGTTGAGAGCCGAATTAAAGTCCCCCATAATAAACCAAGATTTATTAGAAACTAGAGTTTTGTGCATAGAGAGCTGATGCCATAATTCTCTACGGGAAACATAATAGTTGGCTGCATAAACAATAGAACAAAAAACCATTTTTTTATCGAGTTTAAACATTAGTTGGAGGTGCATAACCTGAGAAGACTGAGCCAAGATCATCACATCAAAGATAGCAGGATTCCACCCAACAATTATTCTAGTACCTTTGTCACAACACCCTCCATTCGAAGTCCAATCCCAAGACCGAAACACAGTTTTACACACTTTCCCCAGTTTATAAACATCAACGTGGGACTCCAAAATTGCACACAAACTCAAATTATAATCCTTCACAGCCTGGCGAACCTCCATTTGTTTGAGCGGGCGGTTCAACCCCCTTATATTCCAAACCGCAAGACTAACCATCAGTAACTACCTGAGAAGGAGTGATTGCCCCTTGTTTGCTTTTTATATTAAGAGAACCTTGTTGCATAAAAACATCCATTTCATTATACACCTCGTCAACATCATCATCATCCGTATCCTCCAGGCTCATACCCGACTTCTTTTTTCTGGACGTTAACTCCGAATCCGCCTCCGGGTTGACTTCAATCAAAACGTCAAATGGGTTGTTCAATTTTACAGGCTTTGAGGTTGAACCATTATTGACATTCGACTTAGATTTTGGTCCCACAGGCCGATATTCAAATTTAGATTTTTGATTATTCACCAGAATACCAATCTTTCTAGCGGCTTTTTTACCATGAACTTCAGTATATCCGTCCTGATCCACATTTGGCATCTTTTTAACTTGCTTGTTTCTTTGAACATTTCGATGTTGATCCTCTTGTCTAGCAATAACAGGTTTCATGGGCTTTTTCGGACACATGTCATTTGAATGACCAAACACACAGCATGTAGCACATCGATGCAGGTTCCATTCATATTCCACATACATAGTCTCTTTTATATAACCCTCCCCCTCAGGTTCAGGTATTGCCATTGTTATCTCTTCACGGACCTCCTTATCAGCTGAAATTTCCACCAACGCTCTAGCGTAACTACTACGACCCCACGAATCCGTGCACATAGATGTTGTAAAGGAATCCAGCATCTTTGGCTCCCCAATCGTTGAAGCAATCAGACTAAGACCGTCTTCCGTATAAGCCGCAATTGGAACCTCATGAATTTTTACCCAAACTTGTAGTTGCTTTACTTCTTTCTTTTCCAGTTTAGTCGTTGGGGTCCATGTATATAGAAACAGTGGTTGAGATCTGATTATCCATGGACCATCCTTGAGTACATTCAACATTCCAATTTGATCATTAAATTTGAAGAAGAAAAAACCATTTGCATTCATCATTGTCTTTTGCAATCCATATTTCTTCCAGTTAACTCTAACGTAATAGTCCACAACCGGGAACGCAACTCGATCACCCAGGAAATAACCATAGATAGTGTTAGCCAGCTTATCTTGCACAGTTCGGACTAATTCCTTAGGGAGAACAACATCACAACCTTCGTGCACAGCCGAACTAGACAGAAAACGGAAGTTAACTTTTTTTGAGCTGCTGGCTAATACCGAGTCTGCATAAGACAGAGGGTTTGAAGTGCTGCCTTGAACCATACGGGTTCCCTGACTTTATTTTGTAATCACATTAGCGTTCGAATCTGCACTGTCCGAAGGTTGAACCGGAACAGTGATCTTAGATAGTTCATCAATAACGTTAAACAACTTAGGATCAGAATTCGGAACCTGCACCGTACCTCTCCTAGGCAGTATTGGATTACCATCTATATTCACCACTCTACTGGCCAAACCTTTAAGCGGTAAAGGCGGCTTACCTCGATCACCCTTAGCAACATCATCAGAATTTGAACGATCATCCATAGTAAAATAAGTGACTCTCTCCTTTAAACAGCAAATTGAACAAGCATGCACAGAAAACAACGAGAAACCAGCACCACGCCAAGAAGACAAAGAAAACAGAAAACCTGAAAACCCTAATCTAGCAAACCCTACCCCATGAATCCATCCGAAACATATAGAGCAATCGGTAGATTTTCAGGTGCTGCTTTATGATGATTGATGATATATGCTACACTTAGGATGGACTCGTGCCTTAGCGACTTTAAAACTTGAAAGATAATAGTTGTACTTATTTGATTGTATTAAAACAATGAGTTTATTTAATTCAATAAAACAAAATTATTTATTCCATGGTTATGAAACAATGATTCTGTTACAACACTCCCCGACGTTTCCGCCACGTTTTGTTGTTTTACGTGGTCGGGGTGTGACACCTGCCCGAGCTTTCCGATCAACCAATCCCCTATTTCAGAGACATCTGTGTTAGGTAGGCCCAGGGATCACTGATTAGTCGAATGAGCCCATCCATCTGGCCTATCAATTATTGGTCGATCCGGCTGGCGGCTCCTGCGTCTGGGGCCCTTTATACTAGTGTGCTGCTAGGAATCCCTCTAGTCGAATCCATAATCCATAGAAGTCCCAATAGAAGTTTACTGACATGGCTCTTCCATCGACGATCTACTGCTCCCTCTTAGTTGCAGATGCCCATGCTTTGATTCGAAAGCCCTAGCCAGTGATGAATCCCCAGGAAGAGAGGACTATTGAATTCCTCCTCCCTTCAGTCCAGTTTGAACCCGTCCCAGCAACGAACACCTTCCTACTGCAAGGCTTTGCTCTGCCCTTCCACTAGAATCCACTCTGGGTCGGAGGAGCAGCTAGTCCAACTTCTTGAGCAGCCGAGAGATTGAAGAACGAACATTTGCTTGAATTCCTTGCCTCACCCTGAGATGAGAGGGAAGGTCGATTTGACTCGAATCCTGGACCTGATCTTTAATCCTACACCAGTTAATGATGCGATGGGAGAAGTTTTTCTTTTGTCATTTTTCATCAATGCTGGCCCAGTCGTCCATGCCCAATCCCAATGGACAAACCTTAGCCCCTAGCTCTATAATCCACCCTACCCAGTCCCTGAAAGCCCTTCCGGGGGCCTAGCCCTTCGAGTCTTAAGCGACTTTCATCGTTCTTGCGCTAATAAGACAAAGAGGGAGTCTATGCCTTGAATGAATCAGTAAAGTAACAACGGATTAGTGGAATGAGGGATCAAGAGACAGATAGGGGGAGAATGGCAATCATTGGTGGACCTTCCCTTGAACGAGTCACGGAGCTCTCAACGGAGTGGTTTAGGTTCTGGAATTCCATCTCTAGTTGGGGCTTTCGGTTCGAAGGTTATAAAATGTGGTGCGGGTTCATCTCTCTCGACCAGTTCAGGTTCAAGGGAGGGTGATCGAGGGGACCCAGACTTTAGATCTCTTCTCTATGGCGGGAGGTCTCTTTCGTATCAAGAGTGTTTTGGGGAGGCTAGGGGAGACGGATTGGATCGAGAGGCGATGCTTATACCTCTTCTTTATCGATAGGATTCCCGTCATTTACAGTCACCGGCGAAGGAGATAAGGGCGAGGGACCGAACATGTTCTATCCTCAACCTCCATCCGTCATTAGTAATCTCAATTCGCTTTTCCTATTCACTAGTACAATGCGCGCTACAACTAGCAGTCCCTTACTAGTAAGGGAAAAGGCTAGCGCGCAAGGGCTAATGAAAAGCCAGCAACTTGTTAGGACTAGGTTTTGGTTTGCCCATTTCTTCTTATTAGGAAGATAGGTTTGGAACCCTATACAAGGGGCTGCTTGCTGCTCACCCCTATCTCTAAAGGGGCGCACACTCGTTACCACTAAACGACGAAGCCGGGAGCGGAAGGAGGGACTTGAAGCCTCAACCTCAGCCTTGGCAAGGCTATGCTCTACCAATTAAGCTATTTCCGCCAGCTACGGTAGTGGCGAAGCACTACCGAGCAATTCACGTATCACTTGATACGGACGACTTCTGTTTTTCCGCCGGACCACAGTCTTGACCTCCGATCGAGCTACGAACACGAGTAGGTAGGCGGCTAGGGGGTGGCAGGGCTGCGCCTTTTCAATCAATCTCCGGCCGCTCTTCTATTGGTGCGAGCTGTAAAGAGTCTTGATCTCGAGTCAAGCTGGGGCGTCATCTGTCTTTTAAGTTAAGTCATTTCCTAAGACGGCTCCTCTTATTCTTTCTACGATAATCCAAACTGCAAGCTCCACGAGTCTGCTCGGAACCAGTCGATTCCTGAGCCATTCGTTCTCCCCTCTCGGTTGGCCTTTGCCAGCCACTAGAGCATGTAAGAGAACCTACAGTGAATGCCGTAGATTTTGACCGGATTGTACACCTTTGTATATGGCTATGTATATGGATGTGCATAAAGATATCTCTATCCTTTTTTGGGGGAAGAGAGAGGGAAGAAGCTGCAGCGGCACCTCACGAACTTCTTACTAGAGCAGTACTATAGGCTCGAGTGTTTGGATGCACGTCTTTTGTTCATATTCCTGCTCAGTTAAGAGAGAAATTGTCCCCAAGGAAACCACTTGTGTCTTTCTTGGATATGCTCAGTCCGGGTATAGACGCTATGACGTGAAATCCAAGAGACTCGATGTATCCTTGAATGTTCTCTTTAATGGGGGCGCGTCATATTTTCCTTAACCTAATTAATAAGCCCCGGGGGAGAATGATGATGGATATGTATTGCGGCCTTCTCCTGTTCATCAACTCTAACTGCATTCTTCTGCAGTTGATGTTACGGATCAGCCTCACGCTTTAAGCAGCTTTGCTCAGCATCTTCTGCCGATTGTCAGTCTGTTCAGCTGACCTTAGAGGATTCCAGTCACCCGGCACAACATGTTTATTCTCAGCAGTGATGACAGTCTCTTTCCCAGGGTCAGACTACTCCATAAGATCAACAGTCTAGCCCATATACTTCCCTTTTAGGCGCTTCCTCTAGTTAAAGAGTGAATTCAGGAGTTTCAGGCAGGCGATAGGGGCTTCGGGGGGGGGGGGGATATCATGAATCGTATAAGCCTGAACCCTATTAGTTATGTGCTTCCCCCTTCAAGAGCTGGGCTACTACCCTAATCAAGTTCTTCCTAGCGTATAGTATTGGGCAGATTGAGTCTTTCTCTAATATAGTACCTAATAGTTAGATTAAGCATTAGGCGCAACTTCGACTATAAAGCATCCCGTTAATCTCCTCTTTCTGTCTTCAAGCTTCAAGATTTTGCCTAGGAACTCGGATTCCAGTCCTATCGTTAGAAGGCAGCATAGTTGGAATTTCTTCCTGCGGCGAATAAAGGAAGAGAAAGGGCTCTCTAATGCCTTATTTGTACGATATGATTTTTTTTAGGTAAAGGGTTACCCCGGTAAATTTCATATATCACAAACCAAAAAATACAAGTAGTAAGGAGAGTCCTTAATAATTCACTAGCCTGACATGCCAGGAAGTGTTAACAAGCAAAAGCAAAACACAAATAAGACTAGAACAAATTCTAGAAAGACTAGAAACACATAACTAGGACACTACATGCTACGTGATTGGCACATTCCACCTCTCCAGCAAGCTTATCCCGGTCGTGGAGGTCTTGACCTTCACCGAAGCTAGTTTCAAGCGAACAGTAGTAACAATCGCCTCACAAATCGCTGCCACTGATCTTTTTTTTGTTTTAAACAATCTTTGATTACGCTCTTGCCAAATAAAGTATGTTGTAGCCGCCAGAAGTAACCGACCAATAACACTTTGCATAGACTTCTTAGCCGGGACTGAAATCAGCCAGTCAACTATCTCCTCCCATTTATTGGACCCTAGTTGAATACCAACCATGAATTTTATGGAGGACCACACCTGCATAGAAAACGAACATTCAAAGAAAAGATGTTCATGCGAATCCGGCTCCGAGTAACATAATGGGCAGCAAATAAGATTTAACTTAGTAGCACTTCCAACATCCCATTGCTTCAATTTATCCTGCGTTTTTAACTTCTTCTTACAAATGAGCCATGCAAGAAAAGCTTGCCTTGGGATACAGTTAGCGAACCATACTATTTCCACCCACGGGATTTTATCACCATGAATCCTGATTGTATCCCAGACCACTGACGTTGAATACTCCTGATCCACACCACCCGTATGACGCCAAACAAGAGAATCCGGAACAAGACTGTTCAGAATAGGCGGCTGGATATTTGTTAAAACTGGAAACAAATCCAACCAAGCTCTCGGCCACCTCCAAACCCCATCATGCAAAAAATCTTTAACCTTCGACTGAAGATTAAACCCGGCTCCATGCAACTGGAGAGAAGAGATGAACAAACACAAAGAACCCACATGAGACCAATTGTCGGACCAAGCATAAGTAGAAGAACCATCTCCAATCTTAGAGACAATGAAAGGACGGATCCTGTCACGAAGATTCATAATATTTCGCCAACCCGTCACTGAATTACCCCGAGCTCGAATTTGCCAAAATGACTGACCTTTAATTTTGTGCTCATGTATCCATTCAACCCATATAGAATTCCTTCTGGTAAGAAGACTCCAAACATGTATCCAGTCATAAGCGCCATATTCATGTCTCAAATTCTCCTAATGCCCAAGCCACATTCGAATTTTGGAAGACAAACATCCGACCATTTAACTTTCGCTCTACCCTGCTTCATAGGCCCTTGACACCAAAGAAACGCTCGCATCTTTTTCTCAAGATCAGTTGTGATGCGAGCAGGAAGGGTAAAAACAGAAGCCCAAAAAATATGCATGGAAGAAAGAACCGATTTAATAAGCAGAAGCCTACCCGCAAAGCATAAAGTTTTATTCTTCCAGCTATCTATTCTAGATTCCAACCTTTCGATTAGAATTTTACAGTCTTTATAAACTAACCGAGAGGAAATGAGCGGCACTCCCAAATAGCGTACAGGAAGAGAGCCTTCCTCAAAAGGCATCAGCTGTAAAATACTTTGCTTATCCTCTCTATTCACATTGCCAAAAAACACGGTACTCTTTGCCATACTAGGAACAAGACCCGACATATTCTTAAACTTATCCAACCCTTCCATGATGACCCTAGTCGAACTTACATCACCTCAAGCAAACATAAATAAATCATACGCAAAGTAGACATTCACAATTCTTTGTTTTTTGCAAAGATTGTGAAACTTGAAATTAGTCGATTTATTAACCATGTCTTTCAAAATAATCGTCAAAGCTTCCATAACCAAGGTAAACAAATACGGTGACATTGGGTTCCCCTGACGCAATCCCCTTTTCCCTTTAAAAAACCATGGATATTACCATTAACGCCAATAGAAAACGAAGCACTAGTAACACATACCATAATCCAATGCACCATTTTCTGGTGAAAACAAAAACCCACGAGCAGAGACCTTAGAAACGACCAGTCCACCCTGTCATACGCCTTTTGAATATCCACTTTAAATGCACATTTAGGAGGGCCCACGTTACGGTGATAATTGTGCATTAATTCTTGGGTCAGAAGAATGTTATCAGAGATTCGTCTTCCAGGAACAAAAGCTGATTGATTAATATCCACCACATCATCTAATCCAGCCTTTATTCTGTTTGTGATAATCTTACTAATGCACTTATACAAGACATTGCAACAAGAAATGGGACGATAATCCAATACCGAATTTGGAGTTTGCACTTTAGGAATGAGCGCCAAAATAGTATGATTAATCTCTTTTAGCAACTGCCCATTAGCAAAAAACTCTTGAATGGCACACGCTACATCACTGCCCACAACATCCCAAGTATGCTTAAAGAAGGCGGCTGAGAAACCATCTGGACCTGGCGCCTTATCATTACCTATCGAGAACATAGCTTCCTTTATTTCTTCTATCGAAACATCCCGAACCATATACTGTGTCACACCCCCAAAATCCACATGCGGAGTACCACCGCTTGGGGGCGTGACTGACCAGGATCCAGCCACTAATTATACTGAGGACTGGTTAATTGTAATAATGTTCACCACCCATAATGTATAGTAAGCATCATAGTGTAAAGTTCAAAAGTTTAAGTTTAAGTAGCAGTTTAAGTAAGTAGCGGAAGCATAGACAAATCAGTTTAAAACAAAGTTCATGGTTCAAGTTTATTTAGAACCCAACACATGGGTTAGACGACCACTACACATCCCCAAGTAGCAAGCTCCTGAGTCACTGGGTACCTGCAAAGCATGCAGTAGGGTATCAACAAAAATGTTGGCGAGTTCACGAGTTGTCCAGTTTTTAATTACCAAAAACTTGTTTCACCAGTTAATTTATCCGTTTATACATGCCATGGGGAGCTACCCCATAAGTAAGCGACTAAACTATTTTTCCAATACCGAATACTAGGTGACCGTACGTTTCCGCAGTGCCCCGTTTGTCAATGTTCTATCGTCATTGACGGTTTGCCAGAGTACATTAGTTCACGACCGATCCTCTACAGGCACAGTGTGAGGCTGGTAAGACCTAAATAGCGCTATCAACTAATAACCCGTTCGCCTGGCCCCGGCGACTAATCGGTATTAAGTAGTAGGGACTTGAGTGATAGAGTTTCGTTTAGTGTTGCTCGTTGCATTCCGTATAAACAGTAATTAACTAAGAGTCCCATTTAAGGGGATAAAAGTAGGTTTGTATCCCTTACGAGGGGGATAGCGTTGTTTAAGTTTCCGTTTCCCAAACCACCGGGAACGCATGCTTTAATAGTTGTGAACTCACCTTGGGTTGCTCGGCAGACAGTTTACTTGGTCAAGTACGTTGGTCACCACGTCCTAACATGGTTACCAGTATAGGTCAGGTTTGGGTACATGAAGATCACGTATATTCTACACATAGCTAACACATAGCATGCATACCGTTACATGTTGAGTTATTGGGCCTGCTCTACTATTTGAACAGTCAAACAGTAACAACTAACACATAGTCCAGTTAAACAGGCAGCCCAAACAAATCACATTGTGGCCCAATAACTAAAGTAAGCAGCCCAGTCGAGACAAGGTGGTCTCGACTCGAGAACACGCGGTCTCGAGTCGCAACCAGGAGGTCTCGCGTCATGGACTTCTGGTCTCGAGTAGTGCAGGCTTAAGTCGCAACCTCAGAGGTCTCGAGTCCCGTCTCGAGTCGAGAGTCGAGACCTTGATGGTCTCGAGTCCTTGAAGTCTGTTTTGAGTTGTTTGGTCAAGGTCTCGAGTCGCAATCACTGCGGTCTCGAGTTGTAACTCAATGGTTTCGAGTCGAGACCAAGGGTTTCGACTCCAACACCTGCTGTTTCTAGAATGTCTGCACAAATCATACTATCCAATAGAATTCCCATTTCATGATCCCATGTACTATCCAATGAAAATGCACAAACATGTTTTGTTGTCTAATCCTATTTCAAAACAGATCAAAGCATGGCATTTCAAATATTTTCAATAACCTTCAAACAGTTCTTCATATATTCAAACTATTCATCATGCATATTCATTCAAATCCGACCCGAAACATGTTATCCTAGATCTATACTTGCAGCTTTGAAAGCATTTTCAGCCAACATTTACCATCACTACTTCATAAATCATGTTTGCATCATATAACACCCTAGTCATGTATCAAACTTCATTATACAACCTTAACACATCACTTTATTACCATACTTCTACCAAACCGTTCACATATCATCATGAAGGAACACTGTTAATCACTTAAATCAAGCAAAACACACTACTCATATCATCAAGCAAACACCTTTATCATAGATAAGCAACAATTTTCATATATTTAACTAAAAGAGACACTAACCGGCTAGATACTCTAAGTGTGAGGATATAAAGGGTCGATGAGTGAACTTCCGAATGATGATTCCAAGCTTGAACCGAGACTTCTAGTGTTGTCGGTTGGAGCCGAGAGATGAGGAGGAGAATTTGCTGATGTTTTAGGGTTTTGGTGAGAGAAAGAGAGAGGGAGAGAGTGTGTGTGGGAGAGAGTGTGAGTGAGTGTCGGTTGCCCAAAAATGGCAAGGTTGGCTATCAACATGGGTTATATACTAGCTCCAAGTTGGTGCACCTTAATAGGTTTCCGAGAGGGATAAAGGGAGGGGGTGCGGCCCAACCGGCCCACTGTTTACTGTTCACTCGAGACCGAGTGGTCTCGAGTCATGGTCGCGGTTCATTAGTAATTATACACATATATTTATTACCTACACGTTATCAACACATAGCACATCAAGATAATTCACACCTTTCATTTAATAATTCATACGTACACACTGCTAATACAAGAGGGTTACTCGGGAAAACCTAGAGTGTCACATTATCCCCAAGTTTTAAGAACTTTCGTCCCGAAAGTTAAGGCAGCCACTATCAAGCTAGTGAGAACGTTTCAACGGGGTGTCACATCATCCCCCCGTTAGTTTGGAATTTCGTCCCGAAATTCGGTTGTAGCTTCAGTGCTGGGAGTTTCATTTGGGAGCAACTGGGGATACTTGCGCTTCATCTGGTCTTCCCGCTCCCAGGTAAACTCTGGGCCACGGCGCGAGTCCCAACGAACTCGTACAATAGGTATCTGGCTACGTTTGAGGGTTTTGATCTCTCGATCAGTGATCTCAACCGGTTCCTCAGTAAAGTGTAGCTGTTCGTCAATAGTAAGTTCCTTGAAAGGAATGATGAGTGTTTCATCTGACAGACACTTCTTCAGATTTGATACGTGGAAAACGTTGTGCACCACACTCAGTTCTTCTGGCAGGTTCAATCTATAAGCAACCTTACCGATCTTCTTGGTAATTTAGAACGGTCAAACATATCGTGGGTTCAGCTTGCCCCGTTTACCAAAACGAACCACACCCTTCCAGGGTGAGACTTTAAGTAGAACCCGGTCACCGACCTGGAATTCTAGCGGCTTCCTACGCTTATCAGCGTAACTTTTCTGACCGTCACGAGATGCCGCCATGCGTTGTCTGATCTGGACAATCCTTTCCGTAGTGTCTACCACAAGTTCTGGACCTGTGATCTGGCTGTCACCAACTTCCGCCCAGCAAAGAGGCGATCGGCACTTACGACCGTATAATGCCTCAAAGGGTGTTGCCTGAATGCTGGCGTGGTAACTGTTATTATACGAGAATTCCACTAGCGGTAGGTGCTTCTCCCAACTTTTGCCAAAATCGATCACACATGCCCTAAGCATGTCTTCTAGGGTTTGGATGGTGCATTCAGACTGCCCATCCGTTTGCGGATGATAAGCGGTGCTCATGTCTAATCGTGAGCCAAAGGATTTGTGCATAGCTTGCCACAACTCAGAAGTAAAACGCACGTCTCGATTGGAAATAATAGAGGTTGGCACTCCGTGCCTCGAAACCACTTCCTTTAAGTAAATGTCGGCCAAGGTAGAAAACTTGTCTGTTTCTTTAATAGTCAAGAAGTGTGCAGACTTGGTCAATCGATCCACTATCACCCAAATAGTGTCATTTCCGCGTTGAGATCTAGGCAGGCCAGTAACGAAATCCATGGAAATTTGCTCCCATTTCCATTTCGGGATCTCTGGTTGTTGTAACAAGCCTGGCGGCTTCTGGTATTCGGCCTTAACTCTAGCACATGTCAAGCACTTGCTAACATAGGTGGCTATGTTGGCCTTCATACCAGGCCACCAATAAGTAGTCTTGAGATCGTGGTACATCTTATCCGAACCAGGATGTACTGAGTAACGAGATTTATGGGCTTCGTCCATCACGAGCTCGCGTAATTTTCCATAAAGGGGGACCCATATACGCCCGGTTACGTAGTAAGCACCGTCTTCTTTTTGTTCTAGCCGCTTCCTTGACCCGCGTAGGGACTCCGGCCTGATATTTTCTGGTTTCAATGCTTCAACCTGAGCATTTTGGATTTGGTTAGGAAGGTTCGAGTGGATAGTGAGTTGTAGAGCACGAACACACTTTGGTTTGGTTTCCTTCCTGCTGAGGGCATCGGCTACAACATTAGCCTTGCCGGGATGATATTTAATCGTGCATCGTAGTCATTTAGGAGTTCGACCCATCGGCGTTGCCGCATATTCAACTCCTTTTGTTCCATTATGTGCTGAAGACTCTTGTGATCGGTGTAAATCATGCACTTGGTACCGTATAAGTAATGTCTCCAAATCTTGAGTGCGAAGACCACAGCTCCGAATTCTAAATCATGTGTCGTGTAGTTCCGTTCATGGATCTTGAGTTGTCGCGAAGCGTAAGCAATAACTTTCTCGCGTTGCATCAACACGCAACTGAGTCCTTGGATAGAAGCGTCGCAGTAAACCACAAAGTCGTCGATACCTTCGGGTAACGAAAGAATAGGAGCACTACAGAGATTATCCTTTAGCTTCTGAAAACCAGACTCCTGAAGGTCTGCCCTTACACTTCCTATTCTTTATGGCGAGATAGGGCTCTGGGCGATTTTGGAGACATCGTGAAACCCTAGAAGATTAAAGCTGTTCCTGGTATTGATCGATCTTACTTAGCATCTAAGGGTTTTCATCCTTTAGACGTTAAACATTTGTAATCAGGTCAGGGATTCGATTTTAGGGTTCCGTTTTTCTTTTTTCGTTTTGATTTCTAATTGAAGACGGGTCCTCTGCGGAGTGGTTGCTTGTAAACGACTAGGGTTTCGGCAGCCTGCATATTTTGTCGCTGAATAAGTTTATTCGGCTGACCGATTCTCGTTAGGGTTCCAGCAACATCCGTTCTTTCGCTGATTGTTTATTGTTCCGTCACAACATAAACTATTAATCACTTTTGTGGTTATGGATGGCCAAGATGCAGAAGATTCTAATGTGTTTGTGACAAAGATTAAGAACATTGATGGTAAACCATTTGAGCCTAGACAAATATCACTTATGCCGGCTAGGGTTGCTGAATTGCCGAATAAGAAGGTATGTTTTATGATGCCGCTTAATGATTCTGAGCATGTTATTGGCAGTTCTGATTCTCCTAATCAGATTTATGCGAAGGTGTTTGACAAACGAAAGGTAGCATTTGTGCTACCGTTGAAGGATGTTAGTCCTCCTCGAGTTCAAGATCAGATACAAGATGATAATGCTCATGTCCAATCTTATGCGGATGTGGTCCTAAATGAACAGTTCGAGCAGGGGGATATTAAGCATGGTAGTGATTTAATTCAGAAACAGAATGATGATAAATTTGCTAGGAAGGCCAATGATGCGGCTGAACAAGTTCCTAAAGTCAAGTTTCGTTCTCTAAACTCAGATGTCTCAATGGATGGAGTGGATGTAGTGCTTCCGATTGATTCTGTTCGCCCGGTTAACAACAGGTTAGCTAACACTCTTTATGGTTATTTTCTGGGGGATAGAATTGCGTATCCAGTAGTTGAACACTTTGTGAGAACAAATTGGAAGAAACATGGTCTTCAGAAAACTATGATGAATTCAAATGGGTTCTTTTTCTTCAAGTTTGAAGACAGAAAGGGTATGGATGTTGTTCTTGAAGGGGGTCCCTGGATGATCCCTAACAAACCTATGTTTCTCAACATTTGGTCCCCTACAAACACTCTTAAAAAAGAAGAAGTTAAAAAGGTTGCAGTGTGGGTTAAATTGCATGGCGTCCCTCTAGTGGCATATTCTGATGATGGTTTAAGCATGCTGGCTTCAAAAATTGGGAATCCTGTGCGGCTTGATTCGTATACTATTGATATGTGTAATGAGGCTTGGGGAAGGAGCAGCTATGCTAGGGCTCTCATTGAAATATCGGCTGATCAGGATTTGAAAGAGACTCTTACCATGGCTATTCCTGAATTGGATGGGAATAAATATGTTACTGAGACGATTAGGGTGGAGTATGAATGGGAACCCCCGAGATGTGCCCATTGCTGTGTTTTTGGGCATGATTATGAGGAGTGTCCTAAGGGCATTCGACCGACAGTGAAACCTCTTACAAACAATCAGAAAGTAGATGAGGATGGTTATACGAAAGTCAAGACAAAGAAGAAGGTAAAGAAGAGCGGTTTTCAAGTTAACAATCAAAAGCCCAAGTTTGAATATAGACCTGTGGATAAAAAGAAAAAGGCAGTGAGTTCTTCCTATGTGAATTCGCGGTGTACTAGCTCGTCCAAGGTTCCAACACACAATTCTTTTAGAGCTCTTGGGTTTGTTGGGGGGGGGGGGGGGGACGGGGGTTCCTTCCAAGGGAGATCTAAAGGGGGACGTGAGCTAAATGCGGAGTCTGACGATGATGAGGTAGAGAATGTATATGATGAAACGAAGGAGTTTATGACATCGGGTACACATCCTACGTTTTCCAGTACAGGGGCAAGCACCTCTCACATAAAGGTGTCCAATGGATAGGTGGCTTCTGTTTCATGCAAAGGGGCTGCCGGTTGGTAGCAATTTCATTTTTGATGATGGTGGTTGACTAGTTAGTCATTATCATGATTGTAGTAGGCTAGATTGAGGTGGTATATTGTTTTGTTTGCTTTTTTGTTTACATATACGGGGCATGTCCTGTATATGAACTAGTGGGGAACTCATCCTCACTACTTGTTCTTATTTGGCGGTTGTCTATAATAGAATCACCGGGGTAACCCTTTACCCAAAAAAAAACCAGACTCCTAAGCATCATTCCATTTGTAAGCGATACCCTTTTGAGTAAGTGTCGTGAGGGGTTGAGCGATCTTCGAAAATCCCTTGATGAATCTACGATAGTATCCTGCCAATCCCAAGAATTGGCGAACTTCGGTCGGAGTCTTAGGTGTAGGCCAATTCTTTATAGAGTCGATCTTAGCTGGATCGACGTGAATTCCGTCCTTATTGACCACGTATCCAAGGAAGTGGACTTCTCGAAGCCAGAAGTCGCATTTTGAGAACTTGGCATACAATTGTTCATTGCGAAGGAGTTCGAGAATAAGACGCAGGTGCTGTTCATGCTCCTCTTGACTTTTCGAGTAGATCAGGATGTCGTCGATAAACACAATCACGAACTTGTCGAGGTAAGGCTTGCACACTCGGTTCATGAGATCCATGAATACTGCAGGCGCATTAGTCATTCCAAAGGGCATGACGAGGAATTCGTAATGACCATAACGAGTTCTGAACGCAGTTTTGGAGATGTCTTCATCATGGACTCTCAGCTGATGATAGCCTGATCGCAGGTCAATCTTAGAGTAGTAACTCGATCCTTGCAACTGGTCGAATAAATCGTCGATGCGAGGGAGTGGGTAACGATTCTTGATGGTAACCTTGTTTAGCTCACGGTAGTCGATGCACATTCGGAATGTGCCATCCCTCTTCTTAACAAAGAGCACTGGTGCTCCCCAGGGTGATGAACTAGGACGGATAAATCCTTTATCCAATAGTTCTTGTAGTTGCGTAGAGAGTTTCTTCAGTTCTGCGGGGGCTAGTCGATAAGGCGCTCGAGCTATAGGTGCTGCTCCGGGAGTTAGCTCGATTTGGAATTCGACCTGACGATGAGGAGGGAGTCCAGGTAGTTCTTCAGGAAATACCTCAGGGTAGTCACGTACCACTGGAAAATCTTCAATCCTCTTTTCCTTTTCCTGCGTGTCGATGACAAGTGCTAAGATAGCGGTGTGCCCTTTTCGTAAACACTTCTGGGCCTTTAAGTACGATATGATGCCTGTGACTTCTCTGCCTTTGTCACCTTGAACGATGAGGGGTCTGCCAGAACAGCGGGGGATGCGAACCATTTTCTCTTGACAGAGGATTTCAGCGCGATGTTTGGATAACCAATCCATACTGATGACGACGTCGAAGCTTCCAAGATTGATAGGGAAAAGATCGATGCTAAAGGTCTGACCAGACAATACTAGTTTGCAGTTGCTGATAACATGTGAGGCCTCAATGTTTCTACCATTAGCTAACTCGACGATATGCTTAGAACTTAATAACGTAGGCGGGTGCTTAAGCTTCTTACTAATACGTAGGGATACATAACTAGCACCGGCTCCAGAATCAAATAATACAGAAACATAACGATCATCGAGTAGGAACTTACCCGCCACGACGTTGGGGTCATTCCTTGCCTCTCCAACTCCAATCACAAAAGCCATTCCTCTTGCACCATTCCCAGCATTGTTGTTGTTTTGGTCGTTGTTTCCAGCTCCTTGGTTGTTGTTGCGATTCTGGTTCAGTTCAGGGCAATCCCTTCGCATGTGCCCCGTTGCTCCACACTTATAGTATACACGGTTGTTTCCTTGCTGCTGTTGTTGTTGTGGTTGTTGCTGATTCTGCCTAGCTGGAAACTGGCTTCTGCAGTCTTTGGCTTCATGCCCCATTTTGTTGCATCGCTGGCACGGACTTTTGCCACATGGCCCATTATGGTGTCTGTTACACTTGTTACACTTAGGGTGGTTCCCTCGATAGCCACCCTGTTGCTGAGGGCCTTTGTTGTTTTCAGTTTTCCTTTGCTGAACTAGGGTCTGAGTGGGGTTAGCATCCTTGCTCTGATTTCCTTCCCACTTACGCTTGTTATCACTAGAAGTTCCAGTAGTAGCACTGATCCTTTTGGGCAACTTGCCCTGTTCCACAGCTTGATCAGTGAGTTTGTGAGCAAGACGGACGACTGGCTGAATGGTATCGAGGTTGGCTGAGGTCACATGGCTCTGGATTTCTGGGGCCAAACCCTTGATGTACAATTCGATCCTTCGATACATAGGTCGAGACATGTTTGGGCAGAGAGCAGCATAGTCGTTGGACTGTTTGGTGTAGGTCTCAATCTTTGATCCAACCATCTTGAGCTCAAAGTACTCGTTTTCAAGCTTTTGGATATCATCCCTGTGACAGTACTCCTCCTTGATCATATCCTTGAAATCTTCCCATGCGGTAGCATTAGCAGTTTCCAACCCAAGCATCTGAATTTGCGCCTTCCACCATGAGAGCGCGTTTCCTTCAAGCGTACCAGTAGCAAACTTCACCCATTAGCAGGGGGACACTCGCAGACAGTGAAGACAGCTTCGGCCTTCTCAATCCAGTGCAGAAGACCTATGGCACCCTCAGTGCCATTGAAAGGGAGAGGCTTGCAATCCATGAAGGTTTTGAAAGTACAAACACGTGGTTGTGCAGGTGCATGCTGACCTCCAGGGTGAGCTGCGAAAGCTGCAGCCACCGTGTTGATCAGGTTAGTGAACTGGGCCTGAGTCATGTTAACGTTTCCTCTTCCGCGTCCACTCATTGTCTTCAAAACCAGAAAACATAGCATGAGTGTGATGTCATAATGTAGCAAGAATGAATAGAAGAGGAAGGTGTATCTATCTAACTAGGCACACTAGTACGTATAGCAGAACAGAAAGCATAAAGTAAGCAAGCAAGTAAACACTAGTCCGAGCTATGAGGTCTAATGTGCTGGGTCTTGCACTTGGAGTGTAATGTCGTCACGAGTCACGGGTTATAGTCTGGTTTTTCTGAAAAAGACTTTCTTTTTAAAACCGAGTTCACTATAACCAATGGCTCTGATACCAATTTGTCACACCCCCAAAATCCACATGCGGATTACCACCGCTTGGGGGCGTGACTGACCAGGATCCAGCCACCAATTATACTGAGGACTGGTTAATTGTAATAATGTTCACCACCCATAATGTATAGTAAGCATCATAGTTCAAAAGTTTAAGTTTAAGTAGCAGTTTAAGTAAGTAGCGGAAGCATAGACAAATCAGTTTAAAACAAAGTTCAAGGTTCAAGTTTATTTAGAACCCAACACATGGGTTAGACGACCACTACACATCCCCAAGTAGCAAGCTCCTGAGTCACTGGGTACCTGCAAAGCATGCAGTAGGGTATCAACAAAAATGTTGGCGAGTTCACGAGTTGTCCAGTTTTTAATTACCAAAAACTTGTTTCACCAGTTAATTTATCCGTTTATACATGCCATGGGGAGCTACCCCAAAAGTAAGCGACTAAACTGTTTTTCCAATACCGAATACTAGGTGACCGTACGTTTCCGCAGTGCCCCGTTTGTCAATGTTCTATCGTCATTGACGGTTTGCCAGAGTACATTAGTTCACGACCGATCCTCTACAGCCATGGTGTGAGGCTGGTAAGACCTAAATAGCGCTATCAACTAATAACCCGTTCGCCTGGCCCCGGCGACTAATCGGTATTAAGTAGTAGGGACTTGAGTGATAGAGTTTCGTTTAGTGTTGCTCGTTGCATTCCGTATAAACAGTAATTAACTAAGAGTCCCATTTAAGGGGATAAAAGTAGGTTTGTATCCCTTACGAGGGGGATAGCGTTGTTTAAGTTTCCGTTTCCCAAACCACCGGGAACGCATGCTTTAATAGTTGTGAACTCACCTTGGGTTGCTCGGCAGACAGTTTACTTGGTCAAGTACGTTGGTCACCACGTCCTAACATGGTTACCAGTATAGGTCAGGTTTGGGTACAGGAAGATCACGTATATTTTACACATAGCATGCATAAAGTTACATGTTGAGTTATTGGGCCTGCTCTACTATTTGAACAGTCAAACAGTAACAACTAACACATAGTCCAATTAAACAGGTAGCCCAAACAAATCACATTGTGGCCCAATAACTAAAGTAAGCAGCCCAGTCGAGACAAGGTGGTCTCGACTCGAGAACACGCGGTCTCGAGTCGCAACCAGGAGGTCTCGTGTCATGGACTTCTGGTCTCGAGTAGTGCAGGCTTAAGTCACAACCTCAGAGGTCTCGAGTCCCGTCTCGAGTCGAGAGTCGAGACCTTGCTGGTCTCGAGTCCCTGAAGTCTGTTTTGAGTTGTTTGGTCAAGGTCTCGAGTCGCAATCACTGCGGTCTTGAGTTGTAACTCAATGGTTTCGAGTCGAGACTAAGGGTTTCGACTCCAACACCTGCTGTTTCTAGAATGTCTGCACAAATCTTACTATCCAATAGAATTCCCATTTCATGATCCCATGTACTATCCAATGAAAATGCACAAACATGTTTTGTTATCTAATCCTATTTCAAAACAGATCAAAGCATGGCATTTCAAATATTTTCAATAACCTTCAAACAGTTCTTCATATATTCAAACTATTCATCATGCATATTCATTCAAATCCGACCCGAAACATGTTATCCTAGATCTATACTTGCAGCTTTGAAAGCATTTTCAGCCAACATTTACCATCACTACTTCATAAATCATGTTTGCATCATATAACACCCTAGTCATGTATCAAACTTCATTAAACAACCTTAACACATCACTTTATTACCATACTTCTACCAAACCATTCACATATCATCATGAAGGAACACTGTTAATCACTTAAATCAAGCAAAACACACTACTCATATCATCAAGCAAACACCTTTATCATAGATAAGCAACAATTTTCATATATTTAACTAAAAGAGACACTAACCGGCTAGATACTCTAAGTGTGAGGATATAAAGGGTCGATGAGTGAACTTCCGAATGATGATTCTTTTTGGGTAAAGGGTTACCCCGGTGAATTTTATATATAAACCAATAAAACAAAGATGTGTCAAAGCAACACATCAACTAGACTTGACAAACCAAGCCTAGGACACCAAGCAAACAAAACCAATCAACAAACATCCAGACAAAACGTCAAGACTAAACAAAACAACCACGGCCGAAACACACAACCAAACACAAGACCGGCCTAAACAAGAAAAAGAAAATATCTAGCCCGGATCCAGATCGCCATCCTTATTATCACTAATCTTCCATGTTTCAAATATCCTCTTCCTTGGACCGAGAGTTCTAGTGTTGCCGGTTGGAGCCGAGAGATGAGGAGGAGAATTGTGGTGATGTTTTAGGGTTTTAGTGAGAGAAAGAGAGAGAGAGAGACAGTGTGTGTGGGAGAGAGTGTGAGTGAGTGTGGGTTGCCCAAAAATGGCAAGGTTGGCTATCAACATGGGTTATATACTAGCTCCAAGTTGGTGCACCCTAATGGGTTTCCGAGAGGGATAAAGGGAGGGGGGTGCGGCCCAACCGGCCCACTGTTTACTTTTCACTCGAGACCGAGTGGTCTCGAGTCGTGGTCTCGGTTCATTAGTAATTATACACATATATTTATTACCTACACGTTATCAACACATAGCACATCAAGATAATTCACACCTTTCATTTAATAATTCATACGTACACACTGCTAATACAAGAGGGTTACTCGGGAAAACCTAGAGTGTCACATACTGAGCTTTCAACGGGCACAACCTCCTATGAAACAACTCAGGATCCATAACCTCTAAAATATTACCCTCAACACCCAAGAATTGCGAATAATGATCAACAAGAGCCCCTGGAACATCTGTCCCTTCAAATACAACACCATGACGATCTTTTGTTGAGTCTATTCGGGTGATATGATTTTGGCATTTGAGAGAATTATGAAAATAGGCCGAGTTCGAGTCACCCACCTGAAGCCACTCCACCTTGGATTTTTGTTTAAGAAATCGCTCCTCATCCAATTTAGCTTCCATAAACTACTTTGCTAAGTCTGCCTCTTTATCACGCAAAGAAATGTTCGACGGATCCCAATCAATGCTCATTTGGACCGCATCCAGCTCCATCATTAGCTTAACTACTTTGTCATGCAAATTTCCTTGCTTATATAGCAACTTACGCAAAAGAGATTTAAGCAACTTCAAACGGGTAACAACACAATACATACGATGACCACTAGTTGTGGAGCTCCAAACTTTTGAAACCTCCTCCTTAAATTCAGGCTTATGCACTAGAAAGTTTGCAAACTTAAACGGCTTAGGTCCCTTTTTAGCGACATTCGGAAGCTTCAAAACACAAGGACTATGATCCAAGCAAGGAATCCTATTAGAGTGATGCAAGTCAGCCTATAAGATGAAACCGAAGATACTAAGCCTGGAATCAGTCGCTCTCTATGTCAATTTATCTTTAGCAAGAAGCCCTGTGAAAGCTATCAGATAATGACTTTATAGAGGTCCCTCGCTGACGCCTTCATTTTTCTTTTTTTCATCTCTTTACGATGCTATCTTCCTTTAGCCAGACTTCCCGCATTAGGAAGCGCTAAGGTCTATCCTTTCCTTAAGTTAAGAGTGAAGGACAGATACTGGCTCTTTAGGACTGATAGTAGCTGCTCTTCTGGTAGTATAGCTGGTAGCTCTCCTTATGCTAGCTCTCTTCTTTCTTATGAGAGAGATTCGCAATAGGGGCATTTCTCTGTAAGAAGAAGGCCTGTTACAGCTATCAGATATAGGGGATTTACTTCACCTTAAATCACTATCGAAAAATGGCTTTCTTTTAAACCGCTTTCCTATTTCATTAAGGTAGTTTGCTTACTTAGTGCTTTCGCTAAGGTGACGATTTGAATGAAACTTTCATTGTTGATAAGAGGAAAGGGAAGACCTCAATAAGGAAGAAGAACAAGAGCTACATCGGCAGGATTCTCTGCAAGTGGAAGGTCGCGTAGGGGCTCTGGGGAAGCTCTTTCCTTTATACTAGAAGGAAGATGGTCGAGGAGATCAGTAGCTAGAAAGCTCCTTTGGGAGAGCAAGGTAGCAAAAAGTATATTACAAAGTACATCACTATTAAGTCGACTACAGTAGTCTCATGAGCATGTAACTACATCCCCAAGCTTCAAGAGGAACCAAGGAGAAGAATACTCTGTAGTAGCAGCAGCAGTGGCCGAGCATCAGTCATCAAGTGAATCAGTAGATGCCCGCGCACGTGAGCAGCAATCACTCTATTGCAGCAAGACAAAAGTAGCATATGTCACATGGTAGATCATATCCAAGCAGAGGTGCACAAGAACGAGCACAACTTCACTCAGAACTTGTGACAAAGACTTGGTGTGCATCAGAACACGACTGAAAGCCCTTGCTGCTTCTTCATTCCAGGTGAAGCTATCTTTATTCAGTAAATTGGTCAGTGGCTTGCTGATAACCCCATACCCCTTTCAAAATTTTCGGTAATAGCCTGTTAAACCCAGAAAGCCTCTCAACCCCTTGACAGTAGTGGGTTGTGGCCAGCTCAACATGCTGTCAATCTTGCTTTTATCTGCTGATACCCCTTCACTGCTCACCACATGCCCGAAATACTCTAACCTTGCCTGACCGAAAGAGCATTTCGATTTCTTCACAAACAATTTGTGTTGTTTTAAAGTTTCAAACACTATCCTCAAGTGTTGCAAGTGGCTATCTAGGCTGTCAATGTCAATCAAGATGTCATCGAAAAAAACCAGTACAAATTTCCTCATATAATCCATGAAAACCTCATTCATGAAAGCCTGAAATGAGGCTGGAGCATTAGTTAAACCAAAGGGCATAAATATGAACTCGTAATGGCCCTGGTGAGTTCGAAATGCAGTCTTGTGTACATCATCTTCAAACACCCGAATCTGATTGGTAACCACTTCTCAAATGAAGCTTTGAAAATATCCTGCTACCATGTAATTCATCAAGCAATTCCTCAATGGGGAATTTCTCTTTCATGGTGATGGCATGGAGTGCTCGATAATCCATGCAAAATCTCCAGGTATTGTCCCTTTTTTTCACCAGCAACACTGGAGAGGCATAAGAACTCACACTTGCCCTGAGAATACCACTTAACAGCATCTCCTTGACCTGTTTTTCTATCTCAGCCTTTTGGATGTGGGGGTATCTATAGGGCCTTACACTCACAGGCTCACTACCAGGTTTTATGGGAATGTGGTGGTCGTGATTCCTCTTAGGAGGAAAAGGTCAGGCTAGTCGCTAAAGGCTTCGGCTTTACTCATAGAAAAGACTTGATCCAAGGAACTATACAAGTATGGTGGGAGGGCTAAAGTCTTTCACTTCACAGATCAGATAGAGATCTACTTTTTTATTCCATGGCCAGCTCAAGAAAGAGGCAGGCTAGAAAGCATACGATCTAAGACTCTTACCTAAAGCCAGTAGGGTGGAAAGAGGGTCTTAGAGTGCTGGCTAGATGAGATAAAGCATATCAGTAAGCGATTGAGGGTGCCTACCCTCAAAATAGTATACCTTCTAGTGATTCGACCTGAAGTTACAGACTTATCTTATCTATAGAAGAGGTTGGATTCCTTGTCCGACCATCCTATCCTCAAAGACAGCCTTCTAGCTCTTACCCATCTACCTTTCGAATACCCCTTCCTACTTCTTCATCCTAGCTCTCCAACTGATTGTCTTACTCCAGCTTTCATATCAGTTACTTATTCGCCTATCCTCTCCCTTCCGGTCGAGCTAGTTTTTATTCCTCTATCTAGGCCAACGTTCATTATAAGACTTTCACCAGCAAGGGCTGAAAGAGAAGAGCAGGGGATGGTAGGCTTAGTAGGGCTCGAACCTACAATATCACCGTTATGAGCGGTACGTTTCAACCAATTAAACTATAAGCCCCTACGGATCTCTATATGCAATTTGCTAACTTCGGGAAGAACGAACGGAAAGAGGAGGCCTTTGCTCTATCTGCTTCTTTCTCTCCCCAGGAATGAACAATTGGAAAAAGAAAACGATTCTATATATCTTATTTTTATAGATAGATATAGAATTCTATTTATTATATATATATAATTCTTTTAGAATAAAGAAAAATGAAGTTAAGCAAGCGGCCCTTTCGCGACTAAAGCTGCCGGTACGCTTTCCGGCTCGCAACCGATCAAACGGGCGGAGGCTCTCTATTTGCTTGCAATGCTGGCTCATCGCCTTTAGTTAGAAGTAGAAGTAGAGGGCGCCGTTTGCCCCACACTTCATAAAAAGTAAAAAAGTATGGATGAAGTAAGAAAAAGTACATAAGGAATGAGAAAGGTGGATGTTCTTTAACTGTATACAGTTGTCCAACTACTTTCTTCCTCCGACTTCTTTAGCCACTTTCGGCTTCCCCACTTCCGCATCTGGGGGAGCTTGCTTCGTGGCGGAGCATTTAGCAATGCCTGGTGAGGGCTGGCTGTTTGGGGACATTTTAAGGGCTGGGTTTGCTTCTCATGAGATTGGGTAAGGGAATCAGAAATGGGCTCATAAACCAGGCTTTTGGGCACACGGAAAAGGGGAAGTGGATGGAGGGTGCTTCTCAGCTAGAGTTGGGGGTGGCGTCGCTATAGTGGCTATGGTAAGTCTTCCTACACGGCTGGACGCCCGGCTCTAGACGAAGCTGAGGTGGTTACCACCACATCCTCTCCCGATAGACTCGAAGCTCTTCATAGTCAGGCGTGGTAGAAAAACTTCTCTCAAAAAGAGACGGACCTGAGATGACAGAGGAAGGTATTCGGTTCAAAAAAGATACGGCAGTCAGAACAGCTTCAGTCCAAAACTGACTAAGGACAGAAGCAAGCTACAAGCATTAGCAACCGCTTTCATTTAATCTTAAAAAAAAAAAGAAGCAGCGAAGAAAACAAGACAGTAAGTTGTTGCGCTAACTCGCTAGCGCTAGCGCACTATGGCTTTTCAGCCTCCTGCAGTTCATTCCATTCCCTTCGCTACACTCGACTTAAACCACCTACGAACTCACCCATAAGGAAACTTGTCAAGTAGGTCTTTCGAGCCTTTTCTTTTTTTACAATTCAGGTAAGGTGGGGGTATTATCCTTAAGTCTGCTTTATAAATCTTTAGTCGTCTTTCAGTACTGGCGAAGCTTTAGTTGAAGACCCCTCAGTGCCGTTTCGTTTGGTCCCATGGGTACCTTCTCCGCACTTAGCTGTAAGCATTTCTAGTAGATAAAATCATAAAAGAAGAAATGAGAAGGAGTACTTACATTACGCGATGCGCTATTATTTGAATCCGAAGGTCAATCATTCCCAGTGAAGGTATGGGGGAAAAGGAGTACGTTAGTCAAATAGAGGGCTCTCACTGGGGCGTAGTCCACGGCTTTAGCCTTAAGCTTGGGTTGTAGTTCTTGTATTGGGCGAACCAAAGCGTTAAATAGCGCCGTTTAGTGGCGTGCAGGGGGTAGTCGTCTTGTTGTGCTGGTAGGTGCGACTATGTGAGTTGACAAGAATACATTGCGGTATGTGTGAGTAAAGATTTTCCTTAGTGATCCAAAGGAGCAAGTAGAGTTACTGCAGACTGGCTTCCCCCTGTATTTCCCCGCGGATGCGGATTTCCTAACATTGAAGGAAATAGATCAAACTGCTAATCCCACCCACGCGATGCCCTACCTGATCCATTTCAAATCTAGCCGGAGGTCTTCGAGCCTTGTTACGAGCTAAAGTTCTAAAGCAAAGCGCCCTCCCCAACCCAGGTCAAAGGTATCCCCGCTCTTTTTAGGGGTTCGTTACGGTTAGCAATTAAGCCCTGCATCGTATCGATAGCGATTCAGATCACCTCCCCAAGCCTGCCTAACCTAATTGTGTGTGAGCAATCAGTCGTGACAAGTCGACCGATCCATATTGAAAGCACCTGTAGATAGAAGTCGTTTGCCGACCGGTGGACTCATCCTCAATGCAACCAACTGGGGTGTCCCAGTTGGCCAGCCCCACCTCTCCTCTTCATAGAGACCCGGGTTCGAGTCCAGGCACGGCACCAACCGGCCACCTTCTTCCCAGAAGGAAACGGACTCGGCTTGGGATGAGGTATTAACCGCCAGACAGCTACGGGGCTGAGCTAGCTTGTGGAGTGGGATCACTCCAGCGGCCGGGAGGTCCGTGCAATAACCCCCCCCCCCCCCCCCCGACTCATCCTCAATGCCGTTTAGGCTCCCCAGTTCAGTCGGTTGTCCACCGCTTTTCTTTCCCATGCTGGGTATGGCCTTATGGGTAGCAGCCTCCCACAGAGATGGCTTTGTGGTCACCTTCTATTCTGCTTGTTGGAAGGTTCGTCCGGGCCCGGGTCAACCCTCCCTCAACTGAGAATCATGAGAAGCAGTACTGGTTGAAGGATCGGCTTTGGAACAGGCCTATGTACGGTTTCTCCACTAAGCTTTGATTTATGCGCGCTAGCTTTCTCGGCGACTAATACCCTTCCGCGGGTCTTTCGTTCATTGCCTATGGTCTCTGGTATGTTGTCTATAGTTCACTTTCGTCTATGGCCCTGCTCTCTCTTCAACTTAGTTATTAGTACTTTGGAGTGGTGCTGACTCTCCGGCTTGGTTATTGAATGAATCTTATGCTTGTCAGGTCCACACTTGGGTCTTATCTTGCCTATCGTCCACTTCGGTGACTCCAACCCAGAAACATGAACTTCCGGAGTCCCTATCTAATAGTTACCCCTCTCTTACTGACTAAGGCTAAGGTGGTGTCAACCAAAGGCGCAAGAAGTTCTCACATAAATGACGTTTGAATATTAGCTCAGTAACATCATTCTCTTATGCCAGCTCTACCTCAATTCCCTTCTTAGCCTCAACAGCTAAAGCATCCCTTTTTGCACCTCCAGGAACAGCAGAAGAATCTGGAGTTTATGATTCCGGCAGGAGAGGTTCTTTTATAGCTCAGCAGGAGTGGTTTATGCTACTATTTTTAGTTACTGAGAAACCTTTCTAGTTGAATTAAGAGGACATTCCTATACTACAACTAAAGAAAGAAAAGCTGGTGAATGCCTGACCGGTGAAGCCTTTATCCGAGACTTATTCAGCTCCTGCTAAACCATTCGTCATCCCTCCATCTGTGAATGTCTTTCAGGCATAAGAACATGTCGGAGGCCTCTTACAGTAGATAGTAAGGAATCAGCTATGGAATAGACTCTGGAGGGAAATCTTTGACTTGATGCCCCACCCGAGCTCTCCATACTCAATTTATCAAGGAGAGTTTTTACCAACCCTGCCATCCTAGAACGTTAGCGTACAAGAGGGGCATTTCTCAATTGAGTTTGTCACACATGGAATCTTAGATGTGGAAATTTTCTTCTGGTTGCACTCTAGGTCTCACCTAAGATCCTTAGTCTATCCGAGGCTATCGTTAACTAGGGCACGATAGAACCAATGGTCAATACCTCTTTACTACAGATGGGGTTCCCGGGAGATTGCTCTGGTTTGTGCGCATTAGAAGTAGACATGAACAGTTGTCTTAGCGCGCATCGAAGCATGAAAGACCTTGCCTTTGAGGGATTCCTTCTCGCTTGCTTGCTGTCTAAGCTCTTCGATCCTGCCCTGCTTTGATTCTTGCGCTTGCTTGCACCCCTTCTTTCTTTGGCGCTTGCCTGGATCGCTATCTTACTAGCAGTAGTGCTATTTTCTATTTGAGTTTCTCTTTTTTCCTTTATCGAGCATAATGATTCGAATCGGTAAAATTCTTTGCCGAAAGAGTTCTCCCTTATCGGATGGCATCAGATGCCGGTTAGCGTTCTTTATGGGTATTATTCGGTGTCTGTGGCCTCTTAGCTTTGTGGGTGATATCGTATAGTTGGTATCTCATCGCATAAGTGTCAGGGATGGCGTAGTTCATTAGTGCTTTCCGAGGATGTCTGTGTGTGCTCTCCCGTCTTTAGTCTTTCTCGGCGTCAACCCCAAATACAAAAAGAATTTGAGCATTACCCGCTCTATCAGATAGGACGACCTACTCCTTAGTTGAACCAAACTTTGCCACTCACCTTCATCCGAAAGAGACCGCACGAAAGCAGTTTTTCCTAAATGGTGATACCGCCTGGTTTGAAAATTCAATCTTTTAACAGCTTGCGGGGCCTGAAGGTGATATTAATACCACTCCAGCCCCTGTAGCCCCATAGTGCTAGATCCATCGAAGTAGAGAGTCCATGGAACCACCTCTGCAAAGGCGAGGACTTCTTCATCGTGCTCGAAAAAATTCATGGTATGATCTGCCAAGAAGTCTACAAATACCTGTCCTTTGACCGCCTTCATAGGAACGTACCGAAAAGTGAACTTGGATTGACCTAGGATCCACTTCTCCCCTTCAACACGGGTCAGCAAATACTTAATCAGGTCCGTTTGAGCAATTACCAACACTGTTGTGGAAAGGATGTAGTGTCGGAGCTTGGTTGCTGCAAAGTAGAGCAATAAGCACATCTTCTTAGGGGTAAGACCCTGCTGAGATAATACATGGTCGGCTCCTACCCGATAGTTGAACTGGAATTACCTTCTCTACCCACTGGTACTACTCCTTCGGAAGGCCTGCTTTCAGCACCTATTCGATACTGGTTACACCTTCCGTTGTTGATTCCTCTCCCGGGACTCCTACTGCGGGTTCCCCATTTATGATGTTCTTTCACCTGGAGTAAAGAATTATGGTAAGGTTTCGAGGCTTAATAGATGGTAAGCTAGAAGCATCCAAGTTAGGTGAGCTTGAAGGCATCGGTTGAAGCCCTTAGTTGCAAGGTCTTTGACTGTGCCGGATGTATAATAGATCTTATATAGTTCCGGAAAGATAGAACACACTACTGTACGCTAATAGGTGCTTCTACCTAAAAGAGTTAGTAAACTACCTCCGGTCGAAGCAACGGTTGTTGTTGGGTGGATTTGGAATGGCTATATCCTTTGCTGTTAGCAGGCAGGTTTCCATTCTTTGTTGATGAAAGTATGGCATATGATCGAATAGGTGGGCGGCCTATCTCCTTCTCCAACTACTAGAGGTGTTGTATTTATCGAATATCCGCTTGAAGTGAGAACTCCTAGCTACTGGCTATAGCTGATGAGTTGCAGCAAAGGTGGGACTGGAATGGGTTGATAGAGTGATCTGGAGCATTAGAAGACCCCCGTATGAGACTCGACGTCGATCAGCTCGATGAGGGTGCTTTCTCTCCCATAGTGTGTTCATGAATGAAGCCCTGTAAGTCTCTTGCTTAGACTTATGGTTTCTTACTGAGGAAGCCTTCTGGTTCATTCGAGTTCGATGTACCTTTTGTAGTTGGGTTCCTCCCCGTTGTCTCTCCCCCGTGTTAGTCTTCTCTGGTTCTGCTTCTATGTAGTCTTATAGGAGAGGTGCTTTAGTTCAATATCATAGTTGGATTGTTCTCCCTTGCTTGCATTCAAGTTATCTTTCATTCTATGTAGCCTTTCGTTCATTCGTTTGGCTATTGTGCCGTGCCGTGGGCAGACCTTCACTATGGATCTAAGCCCGTCAAACAATCGCTAGAATGAATAACAACAGAGATCGGACTCTTTGAGAAAGTCGACCCATACGGTTATTACCCGCGCCTTATGTTAGGCTCTAGAGCGAGAAAGGTGCTGCTAAGGTATGATATATTCTATATAGCATATCTTAGGCCTTACCGAGGGAATTGATTGATCTGGCACAAGCTATCTTCCTACTTGGATCAACTCTATCTCGTTTACTTAGATTGATTGCTCTTTGAGCCTTCTACTTTAGTTCATCATTTTCTTTGCAACTCTCTTGAAAAATCTTCTCTCGTTATCGGTCAACCTTCAAGACTTGCTTACGATAGGAGGGAGTCGAAAGGCTAATCCATGAAAGACAAAAAAGAAATTCCATTCCCAATAGATCTGTAACATCCCGTACTCTCGATCCCAATCATCGAGAGCAGGTTAGTTTACCGGGTTATTATTATTGTTATTATTGTTAGTATTATTATTATTATTATTATTGTTGTTGTTGTTGTTGTTATTATTTTATCTATAAAATAATAATCGAAACGTGCGACGAAGGGTTTATCATTTTAATTACCGATACTTAGTAACAAAACCGGGCAAGTCCGTTGAACGAGACGCCAAATCGTTTAACAGGTTCACGCTCTTGGGCTAAAGCCCAACCCAACTTACCTAAACCTCTAAAACCCTACCCCATGTATATACCCCCCTAATGAACTTCACCTCTCCATTAAACAATTAAAACCTTAATTTATCACATCAGACGCACGAGTAGCATCCTCAGCATCCCCTCTCAAATCTTCGACCGCCAGAGATGTACTTCGGTCGACACACCGGCTTCCGGGCACCGTTCAGGCAGGCACACCACGAACACCCCTTTTTATTTTCTCCGAACACCCTCACATCTTTTTTTTTTGGTAAAGGGTTACCCCGGTGATTCTATATATTCACAACCAAAAAAACAAGTGGCGAGGAGAATCCAACGCTAGTTCAGACATAGGACACACCCCCATGACTGTAAAAACTAGACAACCAAAATAAACCAACAAACGTAACGTAGCAACAACTAGACAAACATCTAGAAAAAAAGAAAGACGATCAATAAAAATCAGCCGCCATTGTCAATCACGCTATCCATATGAATCTCCCAGCTTTCCAGCATTTTCCTCACTCTTTCCGTGTTCCTGAACTTAACTCCCATCAACTTGTATCTGACCGTATTTAAGACAATGTCTCGAACCGTGTCTGGCGGCCTGGCATGGTTATTGAAAAGTCTCGAGTTCCTCTCATGCCAAATGATATAAGCAGTCGCCGCAACAATTAATCTACTGACATAGTTATTAGCCGATTTAGAGCTTGCCCGGGCACATAACCAATCAACAATGCTGCTCCACTTTGAATCTAGGTGCGCCATAGCCCCTTTGGATTTAACTGAGTTCCACACTTGCGAGGAAAACGTACATCCGTACACCCTCACATCTACTCATCTCTCACAACAGAACCCCCCACCCTCTCCCTTTGATTTGGGTCACAGCAGCGCCGCCGTCTACGACGGTGGCGGGAGGTTTGGTTCAGCTTCGGACTTGGATTCGGGCTAACGTTGACTCAAGGAGTGGTTAAGTGCACATGTGGTTCGGGTTCGAGTATTGGTGAACTACGGCAACAGCCATAGCCGGCGGCTCAAAGCTGGCAGGCGACGACAAAGATGATGGCACCGGCGACGACGACATTCGATTCCGGCAGATTGACGGAAACAATGACTACACCAGGGGGTCCGTTCAAAAAGTAAATCAATTGGCCAGTATATGTTGGCTGTGTTTATATGCATTTCATGGTTCTTGGTCAATATTAGTCTTGTGCTCTCATTCACAGTTGAGTTGGTAGTGTTGGTAATTGTTGACATTTTGAGTATATAATTGTTAAATGTCTGTTGTTTTGAACCAGTTTGAAAGAATGACTGTTGTTAACTGATGTTAATAGGGATGATATGACTCTTTACGTATAAGTTGTTTATATGATATAAAGGTAGCTTATGTTGTGAACTATTGGTGGGCTTAAAATTGTGAATGAAAGTATGAATATAAGAGTAGGTCGGTGCCTAACTATCTCCTCTTCTATCTTGCATCCTTTGTATTTTTGATTGGTGAAATAAAAGGTTATACTTATACATGTTTAATTTTAAGAAGGATGATAGGGTAGGTGAGGATATTCTTGTGGCAAAACCGTGAATATCATTTAGAACTTGGTTGCATGAAAATTTCACCCTCAACATGTAACAGTTTCATTCAAAATCCTAGTTTTCAATTATAATTGGTATCATGTAATAAAAGGGTATAATCCAGTGGATTTATATGCAACATGTAATAAAGGGTCCAAAACGTATAATTGGTTGCAATTCAAGTATAACAGATTGACAATATGTGAATGAAAATAGTAACGGTTGAAATAGATGATTGATCGACAGGATGGTTAACAAAAACATGTGTTTGATTAGTTGGACATGTCACTGTTTGGATAATGTAATAACCGCACCGTCCTAGAATGTACAACCGGTGATGCGTCTGGTACGATCAGACCGAGCAAGCTCGCATGTGACAACTCGTAATTTGGAACCTATCTATGTACTTCGATGTAACATCTTTGAACAATATGTGTTTACGTGATTTGAGGTCTTAATGAAATATTATGTTTATATTATGTGAATGTGTGTATGTTTTTATATGTGACTCAATCGCACAACATTTGGCCGGTCGCACAAGCCTTTGGGCTTTGGTTCCTTACCACTCTCGGCCCACTCTCTCTTGTACTCGAATCAAAAGGGCAGCCCAAGTTGGGTTCGGCCCACTCCTCTTGAACTCGGACCGAATGGACAGCCCATTTGGGGTTTCGGCCATGTTACTTTATAATCGGGCACATAATGCGTTTGGGGGTTTGTTTTCCTCATCAATTGCTCAACACTCAAAACACACACCAAACCCTAATACTTTTCCTCTCTCTCTCTCTCTCTCGAAGCCGATGGCAGCCCCTTACCCACTCGAGGTCTCCTTGTTCCAATCATCTAATCCGGTTAGTGCTTTAGTGTTTTCTTGTTACTTGATTGTATGATGATCTAATCCGGGTAGGGTTTCTGTTAGTAGAATCATTGGTAATTATTTGTTGCATGATGCTAAGGTTGTATGATTAAATCGGATATGGTAATAGGCTAATCGGTTCGAGTGTGTGCATGATAACCGGCTGTGATGTGTTGTTATTCGGATGATCGTTGTATTGATGTGTAGGGTGCATGATAGTAATCAAGGCCATGAATCTGCTAATGTGTTTGAAAGTGTGGTTGATGTTCATGCTATGAAATATGTTAGGGTTCATATGAGTATTGCGATAAAAACGTTGTTTTGATCGATTATTGTTTGGTTTGGAAACTGTTAGTTGTTGATTGATAACTACATAAATGGAAACCATGTAACTGATTGCCATGATTTCGGGATAATTAAAACCAATCGCACAAGTCCCCCAGTCGCACAAGTGCAATCACATAAGCTCTTGAATCACACAAGAGCTCAATCGCACAAGGAGACTGATCGCACAAGTATAGTCGCACAAGATCTGGTACCACCAATTAATCACGGTACAACTATGTTATGCATGATCGCACAAGACCTTGTGGATCGCACAAGACAGTGCCGATCGCACAAGGCTTGGGCCACACACAACTACTTAAACCATTTCACTGTTGGGCCTCAAGGCCCAATTCCAATCGCACAAGGACTGGTCAGTCGCACAAGACCGTCCGGACCGCACAAGACTCAGGTTTATTGTTTGGGCTGTCATGCTGGACTGCTTATATTTTATTGGGCCGGGTATCATTGGGCTTCTATGGGTGAATCGCACAAGGCTGTTAGACTTGTGCGAGCCCAATCTTTCGAAACGCACGAGTATGAGCATGTTATATACTTGACTGTTAATGTGTTGCTATGTTAAATACATGTTTGTAACCTATGTGTAATCATACGTGCACTTCTGGAACCTAGACCTGACTTGTATGGTAACCATGTTAGGACGTGGTTGACCCCCTTAGCTTAAGTAACCTTTCTGTGTACCTGCCGAGCAAACCAAGGTGAGTTCACACTCTTACCAAGGCATGGGATTCCCAGGGTTGGGAATGGGGTGGAATGATTACTTGTACTTTCATCGTTACTGGAATACGTACCACTGACCTCGTTAGGGGAAGGTCACTTATAGATACAGCTAGACTAGTAACACATGGGAAACCCCCACTAATCTTCGCACACATGCCTGGAATGGCCGCGATACGAATACTAATCTTCGCACACATGCCTGGAATGGCCGCGATACAAATACTAATCTTCGCACACATGCCTGGAGGGCCACGATACAAATACAACTAGTCTAGAATACATGGGAAACCCCCACTAATCTTCGCAAACATGCCTGGAAGGCCGCGATACAAATAAATTCGAAACATGGTTTACAAAACGAACATGTGAATTACGAAACGAATACTATAACTAAACAACCAGCTATGAACTCGCTCAACTTTGTTTTTGACTCGTTGTTACATGCCTTGCAGGTCAATAGGTACTCTGGAGCTTGCACAGGGAGGCGCAGTCATTGTGGACATGGATCGTGGATGCCATGTTAAACATTTATGACATTTTCAAACTTATAACTTATGTTGGGTTTTACATTTATGCTTCCGCTAAACATCGAAACTATACTTTTGTTTTGGAAAACCTTTCATATTGTTTGGTTGAATTACATTTACTATTGTTCAATATGATTGGTGGTTTCATCCTGGTCATGTCACGCCTCCAGGCGGTGATACTCCGCGTGTGGATTTTGGGGGTGTGACAGATTGGTATCAGAGCCATTGGTTATAGCGAACTTGGTTTTAATAAGGGGTAAAAGTTTTTGTTAAGACCAGACTATAACCAGAACAGTGCTCAACGATCCACAACGACGCTTCGCTCCACGTGCAAGACTCAACATTCTAGGTGATATGGTTATGTTTTATTGCCTACTTGTTAGTTACATAGAACTTGCTCATGGTATGCTTAGATAAACGTAGAGACTATTGTTTGAAATGCATGCGTGCTTACTCTCTTCTGTCATCGCACTTTTGCGAACCTCTCTCACTTATGTTTCCCTGTTGTTATCAAGATCATGAGTGGACGCGTTAACATGACACAAGCCTAGTTGACGGCTATGATTAACAAACAAGTTGCTACAGCACTTGCAGCCGCACAAGCAGGAGGTCAACACGCTCAGCTACCTGTATGCACCTTCAAGACTTTCATGGACTGTCGTCCTAGCACATTCAGTGGCACTGAAGGAGCAGTTGGACTCCTCCATTGGTTTGAAAAGCTCGAGTCCGTGTTTGAGATGTGTGAATTCCCTGAGGCTCGCAGGGTGAAGTACGCTACTGGTACTCTCGAAGGCATTGCGCTGACCTGGTGGAATGCGCAAGTTCAGATTTTAGGGTTGGCAGCTGCTAACGCCACCCCTTGGAACGAATTCAAGGAACTAATCAAGCAGGAATACTGCACACGTGATGACATCCACAAGTTAGAAGTGGAGTTCTATAATCTGAAAATGACGGGGTCAGAGATTGAGGCATATACGAAAAGGTCAAACGAGCTGGCCATCTTGTGTCCAACTATGTTGGACCCTCCTATCAAGCGTATTGAGTTGTATCTCAAAGGGCTAGCGCTAGAAATTCAAAGTCATGTAACATCGGCCAACCTTGCTAATATCCAGGATACTACACGTCTTGCTCATCGCCTCACAGATCAGGCAGTGGAACAGAACAGGCTGCCTAAACGTATCGGTGCTACTAATGCTACTACTTCCGCTACTCCCAGTGACAACAAGCAGAAATGGGATGGGGATTCCAGCAAGGGTTCAGCTACAGCTCAGTCCCAGGCTCAGCAGGGAAAGACTGATAACTACCAGAGCCCTGGTCAGCAATCTTCCGGTAGTCAAAGGCAGGGTGGATATCGAGGAAACCTCCCAAGGTGCAACACTTGCAACAAGCACCACAATGGCCAGTGCAACAAGGGTCGTTGTCAGCGGTGTCTCAAGATGGGTCATGAGGCTAAAGATTGCAGGAGCTCACGACCTGCGAATCAGAATCAGCAACAACAACCACCAGCTCCAAGAAACCAGCAGCAACAACAACAGCGAGGCAACAGGGGATGCTATCAGTGTGGTGCTGAAGGCCACTTCAAGCGAGACTGCCCCCAGTTAAACCAGAACCATAACAACAACAACAATAATCAGGGCAATGGGAACAACAACGGGGGAAACAATGATAACAACGTCGCTAGGCGTCGAGCATTTGTGCTGGGTCAGGGTGATGCAAGGAATGATCCTAACGTGGTGATGGGTAAGTTCCTTCTCGACAACTTTTATGTTACTGTATTATTTGATTCGGGTGCGGATACCAGTTATATGTCTTTGAAAGTTAGTCAAATGCTCAAGCGCACACCAACACTTTTGAACACCAAACATGTCGTAGAATTAGCTAGCGGTAAGAGTCTAGAGGCCACACACATAGTTCAGGGTTGTAATCTTATCCTCGCTGGTCAGACTTTCTCTATCGATCTCATTCCCATAGATCTGGGTAGTTTCGATATCGTCATTGGTATGGATTGGTTATCTCAACAACAAGCAGAGATCCTATGCAAGGAGAAGATTGTTCGTATTCCCCGTTCTGGCAAGGAACCTCTCGAAGTTCAAGGCGACATGAGTGGTGCCGTGGTTGGCATCATCTCCTTCATGAAGGCGCAAAAGTGTTTACGAAAGGGGCACACTGCCATCTTGGCACTTGTTACCGACGCGTCGACGAAGGAGAAGAGGTTAGAGGATATCCCAGTTGTACGCGATTTTCCTCAAGTGTTTTCTGAAGACTTACCTGGGCTACCGCCTCATTGCCAGGTCAAATTCCAGATCGAGTTAGCTCCAGGAACAGCACCAATAGCTCGTGCACCGGATTGCTTAGCTCCATCAGAACTGGAAGAACTATCCAAACAACTGCAAGAACTCTTGGATAAGGGTTTCATTCGTCCTAGCTCTTCGCCTTGGGGAGCTCCAGTACTATTTTTGAAAAAGAAAGACGGTACCTTCAGGATGTGCATCGACTACCGTGAGCTCAACAAGGTGACCGTGAAGAATCGCTATCCTCTTCCACGCATCGATGACCTGTTCGACCAATTGCAAGGGTCGAGCTATTATTCGAAGATAGATCTGAGGTCAGGCTACCATCAACTGAGAGTCCGGGATGAGGACGTCTCCAAAACAGCATTTAGAACTCGCTATGGCCACTACGAGTTTCTAGTTATGCCATTCGGGTTAACAAACGCACCTGCGGTCTTCATGGATCTTATGAACAGGGTATGCAAGCCTTACCTAGACAAGTTTGTCATTGTTTTCATCGACGACATCCTGATCTATTCTAAGAGTCAGGAGGAACATGAGCAGCATTTACGACTCATTTTGAAACTACTTCGAGCAGAACAGTTGTATGCCAAGTTTTCGAAATGCGACTTCTGGCTTCGTGAAGTCCATTTCCTAGGCCACGTGGTAAACAAGGATGGGATTCATGTTGATCCATCCAAGGTAGATTCAATTAAGAACTGGCCTGCACCGCGTACACCAACGGAAATTCGCCAATTCTTGGGTTTGGCAGGTTACTACAGGAGGTTTATCAAGGATTTCTCCAAGATTGCGCAACCTCTAACCCTATTGACACAGAAGTGTGTCACCTATCGCTGGGGTAATACACAGGAAACAGCTTTTCAGCACCTAAAAGATAGGCCCTGTAGCGCACCTATCCTTTCATTGCCAGAGGGCACGGACGATTTTGTGGTCTATTGCGATGCATCCATTCAAGGTCTTGGATGTGTGTTAATGCAACGTGACAAGGTCATTGCTTATGCGTCACGTCACGTCAACTTAAGGTTCATGAACGAAACTATACTACGCACGATTTAGAGCTGGGAGCTGTTGTTTTCACGCTTAAGATATGGAGACATTACCTGTACGGTACCAAGTGCACCATCTACACCGATCATAGGAGTCTCGAGCATATCTTCAAGCAGAAGGAATTAAACATGCGGCAACGTCGATGGGTCGAACTACTGAATGATTACGAATGTGCCATCAAGTACCATCCAGGCAAAGCCAATGTCGTGGCTGACGCCCTTAGTCGAAAAGACACTACGCCTAGACGCGTATGAGCATTACAACTTACCATCCAGTCTAGTCTCCCTGCACAGATACGAGATGCTCAGGTAGAAGCATTGAAACCAGAAAATGTCAGGGCTGAAGCCTTACGCGGTTCAAGGCAACGATTAGAACAAAAGGAAGACGGCGCCTACTATGTAACGGGGCGTATTTGGGTCCCACTTTATGGCAACTTACGCGAGCTTGTAATGGATGAAGCACATAAGTCTCGCTACTCAGTACATCCAGGTTCGGATAAAATGTACCACGATCTCAGAACTACGTATTGGTGGCCTAGCATGAAAGCCCACATAGCCACTTACGTTAGCAAGTGTTTGACTTGTGCGAGAGTCAAGACGGAATACAAGAAACCATCAGGCCAACTCCAGCAACCAAAGATACCACAATGGAAATGGGAGGAAATTTCCATGGATTTTGTCACTGGCCTGCCTAAATCTCAACGTGGGAATGATACTATATGGGTGATCGTGGATCGACTCACTAAGTCTGCACACTTATTGGCAATCAAGGAAATGGACAAGTTCTCTACCTTAGCAGACGTTTACTTAAAAGAAGTGGTTTCGAGGCACGGGGTGCCAACCTCTATTATTTCCGATCGTGATGCACGCTTTACTTCAGAACTGTGGCAAGCGATGCACAAATCTTTTTGGCTCACGATTAGACATGAGCACAGCCTACCACCCTCAGACGGATGGGCAGTCTGAGCGCACTATCCAGACTCTAGAAGACATGCTTCGGGCATGCGTTATCGACTTCAGCAACGGCTGGGAAAAACATCTCCTGTTAGTGGAGATTTCGTATAACAACAGTTACCACACCAGCATTCAAGCAGCTCCATTTGAGGCATTGTACGGGCGTAAATGCCGATCACCTCTTTGTTGGGCAGAGGTGGGTGATAGTCAGATCACGAGTCCAGAACTTGTAGTTGACACAACCGAAAGAATTGCTCAGATACGACAACGAATGGCGGCAGCTCATGACCGTCAGAAAAGTTACGCTGATAAGCGCAGGAAACCACTCGAGTTCCAGGTTGGGGATCGAGTGCTACTCAAAGTCTCGCCCTGGAAGGGTGTAGTTCATTTTGGAAAACGAGGAAAGTTCAATCCTCGGTATGTCGGACCGTTTGAAATCATAGAAAGGATAGGCAAAGTGGCCTACAAACTGAACCTACCAGCAGAACTCGGTGGAGTTCACAACGTTTTTCACGTGTCAAATCTGAAGAAGTGTCTGTCAGATGAGACCCTCATAGTTCCTCTCAAGGAACTCACTATCGACGAACAGTTGCGATTCGTCGAGGAACCAGTTGAAATCACGGACCGGGATGTTAAGGTCCTCAAGCACACCAGAATACCGCTCGTTCAAGTTCGTTGGAACTCCCGTCGCGGCCCAGAGTTCACCTGGGAACGCGAAGACCAAATGAAACAAAAGTATCCCCAATTGTTCGCAAACAGTACAACCACTACTGAGGCTGAAGCTATTGCGGAATTCCCGGATGAAATTCCAAACCAACGGGGGGAGGATATGACACCCCAGGAAAACCATGCAACTTAACTAGCTTACTCAGTGAGTACGTACCAAATTTCAGGATGAAATTTCTTTTAACTTGGGGATAATGTGACAACTCGTAATTTGGAACCTATCTATGTACTTCGATGTAACATGTTTGAACAATATGTGTTTACGTGATTTGAGGTCTTAATGAAATATTATGTTTATATTATGTGAATGTGTGTATGTTTTTATATGTGACTCAATCGCACAACATTTGGCCGGTCGCACAAGCCTTTGGGCTTTGGTTCCTTACCACTCTCGGCCCACACTCTCTTGTACTCGAATCAAAAGGGCAGCCCAAGTTGGGTTCGGCCCACTCCTCTTGAACTCGGACCGAATGGACAGCCCATTTGGGGTTTCAGCCATGTTACTTTATAACCGGGCACATAATGCGTTTGGGGGTTTGTTTTCCTCATCAATTGCTCAACACTCAAAACACACACCAAACCCTAATACTTTTCCTCTCTCTCTCTCTCTCTCTCGAAGCCGACGGCAGCCCCTTACCCACTCGAGGTCTCCTTGTTCCAATCATCTAATCCGGTTAGTGCTTTAGTGTTTTCTTGTTACTTGATTGTATGATGATCTAATCCGGGTAGGGTTTCTGTTAGTAGAATCATTGGTAATTATTTGTTGCATGATGCTAAGGTTGTATGATTAAATCGGATATGGTAATAGGCTAATCGGTTCGAGTGTGTGCATGATAACCGGCTGTGATGTGTTGTTATTCGGATGATCGTTGTATTGATGTGTAGGGTGCATGATAGTAATCAAGGCCATGAATCTGCTAATGTGTTTGAAAGTGTGGTTGATGTTCATGCTATGAAATATGTTAGGGTTCATATGAGTATTGCGATAAAAACATTGTTTTGATCGATTATTGTTTGGTTTGGAAACTGTTAGTTGTTGATTGATAACTACATAAATGGAAACCATGTAACTGATTGCCATGATTTCAGGATAATTAAAACCAATCGCACAAGTCCCCCAGTCGCACAAGTGCAATCACATAAGCTCTTGAATCACACAAGAGCTCAATCGCACAAGGAGACTGATCGCACAAGTATAGTCGCACAAGATCTGGTACCACCAATTAATCACGGTACAACTATGTTATGCATGATCGCACAAGACCTTGTGGATCGCACAAGACAGTGCCGATCGCACAAGGCTTGGGCCACACACAACTACTTAAACCATTTCACTGTTGGGCCTCAAGGCCCAATTCCAATCGCACAAGGACTGGTCAGTCGCACAAGACCGTCCGGACCGCACAAGACTCAGGTTTATTGTTTGGGCTGTTTACATGCTGGACTGCTTATATTTTATTGGGCCGGGTATCATTGGGCTTCTATGGGTGGATCGTACAAGGCTGTTAGACTTGTGCGAGCCCAATCTTTCAAAACGCATGAGTATGAGCATGTTATATACTTGACTGTTAATGTGTTGCCATGTTAAATACGTGTTTGTAACCTATGTGTTATCATACGTGCACTTCTTGAACCTAGACCTGACTTGTATGGTAACCATGTTAGGACGTGGTTGACCCCCTTAGCTCAAGTAACCTTTCTGTGTACCTACTGAGCAAACCAAGGTGAGTTCACACTCTTACCAAGGCATGGGATTCCCAGGGTTGGGAATGGGGTGGAATGATTACTTGTACTTTCATCGTTAGTGGAATACGTACCACTGACCTCGTTAGGGGAAGGTCACTTACAGATACAGCTAGACTAGTAACACATGGGAAGCCCCCACTAATCTTCGCACACATGCCTGGAATGGCCACGATACGAATACTAACCTTCGCACACATGCCTGGAATGGTCGCGATACTAATACTAATCTTTGCACACATGCCTGGAGGGCCGCGATACAAATACAACTAGTCTAGAATACATGGGAAACCCCCACTAATCTTCGCAAACATGCCTGGAAGGCCGCGATACAAATAAATACGAAACATGGTTTACAAAACAAATATGTGAATTACGAAACGAATACTATAACTAAACAACCAGCTGTGAACTCACTCAACTTTGTTGTTGACTCGTTGTTACATGCCTTGCAGGTCAATAGGTACTCTGGAGCTTGCACAGGGAGGCGCAGTCGTTGTGGACATGGATCGTGGATGCCATGTTAAACATTTATGACATTTTCAAACTTATAACTTATGTTGGGTTTTACATTTATGCTTCCGCTAAACATCGAAACTATACTTTTTTTTGGAACACCTTTCATATTGTTTGGTTGAATTACATTTGCTATTGTTCAATATGATTGGTGGCTTGATCCTGGTCATGTCACGCCTCCAGGTGGTGATACTCCGCGTGTGGATTTTGCGGGTGTGACATCGCACACCCAAAAATGGACCGCACACTTCCTACGTCACACAAGCATGACCGCACACTTGTCAAAGTGTTCACACACTCTTGTGTGGACCGCAGGCTTGACAAGTGGGCCGCACACTCACTGTTCCATATTATTATTTCATGATTAACTGTTTTATACATCGTTTATTTATGGTTAAGGTGTAATACCGTAATTGATACGTGTACACTACATGAGGAATATGTGTTAGATACGTGTAGCTTATACGTGATTACTCGTGTACCGTCCTAATAAATGATAACCATAATAGGATATGGTTGACCAACTTAGGTCAAATGCTTTATCTATCGAGCAAACCAAGGTGAGTTCACACTCTTCATAAGGCATGGGATTCCCGGTGGTTGGGAATGGGTTAAGGAATTTAAAACGGAACCTACATATTCTCCTTGGGTAGGATATGTACCTCCATCCTCCATGGGTAGGGTGCCAATATTAAATCTGCGTATTCTCCTTGGGTAGATTACGTACCTTCGTCCTCCTTGGGTAGGACAACAACCTTAAACTTACTAGACAAAACTCTATCATGAAGTCCCTCATTTTTATATCGACTTAATAGCCGGGCCAATGGCGAGCGGGTCATTAGTTAATAGCGCTATTAGGGTTGACAAGCCTCACACCGTGCCGGTAGGACGGGCGTGTACTAATGGATCTGGGCACTTAGTCAATGATGATAGACATTGACGTAGGGCACAACTTACTTTCGCCAGTTGTCGATATGGTAATGGTCTAGTGGTTCACATGGGGAAGCCCCCACTGATTATGGATATGGTTTGGGAAACAAAGATTCTGGTTAACTCGTGGTTTACGAAACAACTTATGGTTTTCAAAACAAACTTTTAAGACTAAACAACCAACTATGAACTCGTTCAACTTTGTTGTTGATTCGTTGTTACATGCCTTGCAGGACTTTAGGTGCATAATGTTGGAACTTGCTGTCTGGGAGGCTGGAGTGGTCATGGGTCGAGTTTCATGGAATCGCAATACAAGACTACTGGTTTTCACATGGGGTTTATAAGCACTTAACGAATGAATTATGTTTCCGCTGTATACTGTGAATTACTTGTAACGTGTAACACTTAATGTTAATAAGTGAAAGTTTTATTTAAATATACCTATGAGTTCAATGTGATTGGTGGCTAGATCCTGGTCGGTCATGCCTCCTGCGGTGATATTCCGCTGGTGGATTTTGGGGGTGTGACAAGATCAAGCCGAGGTAGTAGACCAAATCGTCTATCAACGTCCTCCACTTACTCTACTAGGTTGGCGAAAGCCTTGTTACGAACTATTGACCGAAGAGCCTTACTACCAGAGCTAGCGGAAGAGCTCAGCTCCTACTAGAAGCTGATGAAGGTGATTCGCCTCAACTACAGGATGAACGCCGGGTAGAGCTCCTCTTCCGTATCTGCATCTTCCTCATATGTAGTTTCTATGCCTTCTGAAAGGCCTATTCTTGATCCCCGAGAGGTTATAAAAAAGGTACATTCGGATATATAGGACATATAAAAGAAGTCCAGAAAGGAGGGATCTCAAACGAAGATACCTGCGAATGGTACTGCTACATTTAAGCCTAGGGCTAATAGCAAGACAGAGAGATTCGTGACGTGGAGAGATGTGCTAGACTTTCTTTTTATCCTAATTCCCCTATCCTCTTTCTGATTCCAGTTACCATCAGATTGAATGACCAGCAGATGATAGCAAGGCTAAACAGATTCGAGATTCTCGATCAGATGAGCGAACAGGGCAAGCACGTACTACCTACCAGAAGAGTAGAGCTCAGAGCGAGAGAAAGGTGAGGGCCGAAGAAGGCATTGACTTGAAAGAGACTTACCTGTAAGTGATATCTAGTAAACTACCTTATGTGTGATGTGATGCAAGGTTTTCTTACTCCGCGTCTGCTGCCATTGACTCTTTTTGAGTAAGATCAGTAGGCGAGAAGCTCACATCCCGCTCCATAGAAGGAAAAGAGTCATCTTATCTCCCTAGAAGGGAGAAATGCTTTGAATAGCAATCTTTCGCACCCCATTCAATAGACTTCCCTTGTGAGATGGGAAAGCTTAATGGAGTGACCAAGCCAAGACCTTAGACGAAGAGAGTGTCCAGGCCAAGAATTGAAATGAAAATGCCACTTAACACACTGACTTCGATTTTCTTTCCTAGGTCAAGCTCGGGGGAAGTTGAATCTAGCTCTAGGGTAGGGAGGTCTTTTCTTAACAACATACCTAGTCGAGAGACTCCGTAACCTCTCTTTCAAGCCAATGCCTTTCCATAGCTTTTTCGGTACTGTGTTGTTGAACCGCTTGTTTGATTGGGTGGCTTTCGCCTCCGGATCTACTGTATCTTATCTTCATCTTATCTTCTTTCCAGGGTTTCGAGCACAAGCCCAACTTATTTAGCCTCTATCACGCAAAAGGGACTCCACAGGTATCGTTACATTAATGCCTAAACGTAGGAAATCGGCTAAAAAGAGTAGCCGTTGGAACGCAATAAGCTAGCCTCTCCCTCTAGACAAGCTACTCCGTTCCTCTCTCGCTGGTCGAGCTACTCCGTTCCTCTGATAGGCTTGTTTTTCTTTCCGGAGACAAGCCATTCAACAAGATAGTTAGGAAGTTTACATGCTAAGTGTTATACGCGTAGGAAGGGACCGATCTTCTGACTCCAGACTATCCATATCGACACCCGGCAGCATGAACTAAGTAAGAGTAGGGTTTTTTTGAACAATTACTGTACACAGGCCCAATTCCCTGAAGAATTCACATGATGTGAGCTAAACTAAACCGGCTCGCTCACCTTCAAGTTCAAGAGTCGTAAGCCGAAACGGCAGCATCATCGTTGAAGGATTCGAGTATGCTGCTTAGCTTAAGGCTTTGACATATATAATATATTACAATATATATAATATAATTGATAAGTGAAGAATAAGAATGAATGAAAGGAGTTGCGTTCATGCGATAATTTGATTCATTCCTAGAGACCCAAGTAAAGAACTAAGGAGAGGAAAGTATTCAATCCTTGGGGATTGACCAACTTCATAGCACGAATACGAATTAGGGCTCTTTAACAGCATCTCGTCTCCGACTGAGCTGATTAGCTGATTCAGTGCCTTTTTTGTGAGTGAAAGTGTGGGTAAAGAATCTTGAACTTGAAGGTGAGCAAGACTCAAAACTAGGCAACAGCTTGCGTTGCCCGGGGTGAAAGACACCATAGACGAAGTGTTTAATGTAGCAGCTGTGGCACCCGAAGACATAGGAAAACTGACATCTTTTTCTTTTTTTAATAGGCGTCACCCAATAAAACGTCAACTAAATGAAAGCCTCTAACGGCGCTTGTCCAAAAAAGGAAAAAAAGCAACTCATAAACCCAAAAAGTTTAACCCAGGTATACATATCCTTACCTCATCTCTGGTTCAGGACCAACCATTGTAACATCTGTGCTTGTAATCATTGTGAACAGTTCTTTTTTTTTTGGGTAAAGGGTTACCCCGGTGATTCTATTATAGACAACCGCCAATTAAGTACAAGTTGTGAACAGTTCTTTTATCAATAAAAGAATGTTATTTGATCCCAATGTTTGTTTGGTTGTGTTTTACATTTTTCATGTTTTGACTTTTATTCAATTTCAAACTCTATATCGCTTTCTGGAGAGTTATACGCAAACTGGTGCGTAAACGTAACCAGTTTAATGCGAAAAATACTCCGGAACATCAACATATACTTAACATACCTTAAATAACCTTTACATAACTTAGAAATAAGTTTTAAAGGCTTTGGTATGGCAAAAACAAGTTAATTCGCTTACAGGGACTAAACTTGACAAACTGCGAAAGTATGCCAATTTGAACTGTAACGAACATTCCAGAACATGACCATAAGTTAAACACACCTTAAATATCCTCTATATAGCTTAGAAATAGGCTTTGAAGGGTTCGGTGTGCTAAAATATACTTTTGGGTCGTTCAGGGACTAAAAGCGTCAAAAAGTGCACAAGTTTGCACTTTCGCGCATAACTTACGTTCTGAATACATCCGGACATCCAAAAATTTATGTAAGCACTAAAATATTTTATTTTAGTGTTTGGCATAAGAAAAATCCATTCGTCACGCAATTTAGATCGTTTTTCGCGCTTATGCGCATTCCGTCGTAATTAACCGAACATCGCGATCGTAAGGACAAACGAACCGACATCCGGCATATTTTTGAGCATGTTTCATGTTCCCTATACTTTAACATCCTTTTGAAGCTTAAAAATGGGCTTGACGGGTGTTAGAAGTGCCAAAACACGACGATACGCGCACAGGAACCAAAACTGCAAAACTGCAAAAAAATAAAAAAAAATAAATAAATAAAAAATGCATAAACTCGTTTTTATAGCCCTTCAACCCCTCCAAAGGCCAATGACAAGTGTCAAAACCTTATGGTGAAGGGCCAAATGAGTTACCACAACTTTCCAACAAGTGTACGGCTTAGATCGTGCCCCCTTTTCCAAGAAACGATCCTAACGGTTGTGGGTTTACTATAAATACCCACCTCAACTTCACTCATTCCTCACATTTGAATCTGATTCTACACTCTCTAAGTGGAAGTTTATGCTTCCTACCTGAGAGTGAATCGGGTTCGAATCTTGCGGGGACCCTTTGTAAGTATTCCTTCGTTCTTTTATTGCTTTTCGAGTCCGAAAGTCAAACTTTGTTTGACTTTCTGCATCGACCAGTTTATGGTCAATGCGAAGTTCGTTTGAACTTCGCAACGTGATTGTAATCACGATGGTTATAGTCCCTTGTGACTATGCCTACTGATTACCACGTTGTCTAGGGTCGTAAGGGTAAGCCATCTAATAAATCGCTTATACCTCCGAACCCGACCCAATTGGTCGATCATTAGGATCCGACCAAATACATTAGGTGACCATAGTATATAGGGAATAACCTTCCTAGGTTATACCTTATGGTCGCTTCGTTTGAGTAGTTGTATGATAGGTAGTTTATATGCCTTAGGTAAATTACCAAAATGCCCTTTTTAAGCCAAAATTCATTTTAATCATATGTAACATAACTTTTGGTATCTAAACTGATTTGGCAACAATATTAGACATGTTAAGGCATATTTTACTTATCATATGGCTAGTTAGGCATTCCGAACGCGTTTTACGCGAACGACGCGTTAAAGTAGCATAAGCTACCTAAACGGGTCGTAATGGGTCGTAAGCACTTAGGTTAGGTTTCATTTTAGAATATAGGCTTTGTTAAACCATATTACACGAGTCTCCATACTCGTTTGGTTTACGAACCCTCATTCTACCCAATCCTCCGATTTAGGTCCGGATTATTAACATAGTTACCTATATTAGGTGCCGTTTGATTTCGTGATCTCTAGCATTGCTTGGTGGTTATCTTAGGACTTCTGAGCAATCTCAAGTGAGTACATAGACCCCTCTTTTACTGTTTTCAAACTGTTTTGGGGTGGAACACATGTGCCTACTTGTTACTTTCATGCTTTCCTGTTTTCATATCATATACTTGCTATGTTCAATAGTACACTTATAGTACATGATTTCATTACATTTTATGCTATGTATGCCCATTGTGTGCCTACTTAGTACATTGTTTTACATTACATCACATCACATGCTATGTATGTTCATCATACTTAGTACATTTATTATTCATTCACATGCTATGTATGTTCATCATACTTAGTACATTTATTATTCATTCACATGCTATGTATGTTCATCATACTTAGTACAGTTATTTTCATCACATGCTTACATTTTGGTATGACATTTGGTTTGTTTAAATGGGACAATACATTCATTAACATTAGCTACGCCGTTCGTTAGTAGGTAGTGGTACCATAGGAATTGACAACTCCCGTTCCTGAAATCCTGGGTTTGTTTGGATTGGAAGGAATGACCGAATTCGATACACATAACTTAGATAAACCTTTAATTTGTTTAAGGGTTTATCGCCACAGTCTCAAGGCTTGAGTGTATGCATTATAACAATACCACATAAATGTTCATATTCAGTATAGCGTGCATTTCCACAAGACATAACATTGATTTAAACCATGTTTTACTTCAATATATTGTTTTGTGGATTTTTACCTATGGCTTAACGGATATATTTATACATATATATATTCCACTTGCCATACATGACATTTTGACAAGGTTTACACAAAGACATTTGACATAGACATTTTGACATAAACATTTTGACATGATTTACATTTGATCATGCATTTCCACAAAACATAACTTTGATTTAAACCAAGTTTTACTTCAATACTTTGTTTTGTGCGTTTCACCTACGGTTTAGTTGATGCATTTCACTAGCCATACATATCATTTTGGTTACATATTACATGATTTACATTTGACACATAAACATTTTTACATTTGTTATACATTACATGATTTACATCTTGACATAAACACTATGACATATTATTCAATGCATTTGGCAATTGGTTTAAATATAGACATCTCACATTGTTGGTTTGATTTGGGTAAGTGATTTAAGTAACGAGGCGCGTGTAATATGATACAAGCATGGTGGATACGCCGCTGGTACTTCCTATATATAAGTGATTGTATGGTATTACATATCGTAGTGTTATTTGAATCATTTCAATTTGGACATATAACATTTTATACAAATAACATACTTTTTCACAATACATTGTTTTACAAACAACTTAATTTATACAAACTCATTTCACATGGTTATTCGCTTAACCATGTATTATTCTTTTATACATATATATCATTTGGTTTATTTATCGTTTTTCGAATGATTTACAAGACAAAGCAAATTACAAGGTTCATGACTAAACATTTTCTTAAACATAAGTCATGAATTCTATTTTCACAAAACCTATGTACTCGCCGGCATTTTTATGCTGACGTACCTATTTTCACATGTGTTTCAGGAAATGATGCATAGGATTGATCAAGATACACTTAGGCGGACTTGGGCCTTAGCGACAATAAAAGATGCAAGACTAGTTAATTTTGTTATATTTCTTTGCTTGTCAAGACATTGTAACTATTTTATTCAATAAAACAATATTTCAATTTCCATGTGTTATGAAACAATGATTCTGTTACAACACTCCCCGACGTTTTCCGCCACGTTTTGTTGTTTTACGTGGTCGGGGTGTGACAACCATGCACTCACATGACTCTATTCTTAAGCTTGCAGTAGCGCCGTTGCTCTAGTAGTCCAACCATTCAGTAGCATACCAATGCAGATATCGCTCCATCCATCTTTCTTTCAAAAATCTTTAAAACACGCAATCTGCATCGTCACCATAGAAAGTACGAATCCAATCAATTTCTACTTCATTGAAGTGGACGTACACGCTCCATGATAAACGCCCTTACCATTCCATACTGCTCTGCAGTCAACACTCCCAAATCTGGAAATGCTAACCAAAACTTCAATGGTAAAGCCTGTTAGCGAAAACATTAAGAGATAATGGCGCTTCCAATGTTTAGATGCTGGAAGACCTTGACGTGAGTAGACCTTATAAGAGAAGATCCACTGCGTAACCTGTACGAACACAACAAATTGACTCGCAGTTCCGAAAACAGGAAAGTGGAAACTCCAGAAGAGAAGAGAGAGTACGGAGAACCCGAAGGGACACAGGACTAAAGTAAAGTGCAACCTTATAGAATAGGCCAAAAATCTTTTAGCAAATTCTAGAGCACTCACGTTAGGGACTTTTATTGACTGATCAGCACCCCTTTGGTCGACTTCTATTGTCACAACAGCGTAAATGATTTGCTCTCGCGCTCAAACTTCTTCTTGGTGAGCAATTGGAGGCGCTTCTGTCTTTATCTTGAAAGGGAGGCCCTTTAGTAGGGGCGTACTCATTAGACTACTGAAAGGAATATGATGGCTTAACGCCCCAACTGTTATGTAGTTCTCTCTTATATAGAAATAGGTATCCTCGCCCTAGTAGTGCGGACTCTTTTCTGAGTACGTGGCTATCCCACTAGTAGGGACTTATTTGCCTGTAAGTAGAAGGCCTTTTCTATATATTTAAGAAGAATCCCTTTCTAATTTAATAGGATAGTACTTTTTTTATACTTATTGCTATAGTTATCAGTCATTATCAGGTAGATCATCTTGGTATTTGATGCGCCCATTGATCAGAACAGGATATTTATCCAAAAATGAAGGAAACATTGTGGATATCGCCTTTTCTAATGCCGGGTTAGTAACCTATGTAGGTTTCTTTTCATCTTCTATTTCATGAAATATATCTGTAATAAGCTCCCTAGAGAATCTCTTGACTAGTAAATCAAGGAACTCATCCCATCAGTGCCCTCTTGTTAGTGCTAGTCAGCTATCCTCCTTGATATAGGTTGTTCTCCTGTGCTCCTGTAAGAAGTCCTTCCTATACCTGATGCGCTTTTTATCCTTTTTTTAGTTAATGCAAAGACCCAATTTGCCTGGGCTGGGATGGCTTCCGACCTAAGCGGGGTTGCACCGTAGGTACCCGAAGTCTCCAGAGTGTTAGTCTGCAGGCAGAGACTTGTCATCATCCCAACGTCATCAAAAGGCCTTCAATCCAGTAGTATACTTATAGGTGTCTAGGTGTCCGGTCTTTGAAACCAGACCGCAGTTAAAAGCCCGTCAACTAGCTAGCCTACCATACCACTTAGAAAGACGGTGACGAAAGTTGTCACAAATCAACCCTATTTCCTAGAGCAGATATAGTTAACCGAAGGGGTTGAGGGATTCTTGCTTTAATCCGTCCCGCCATTCCTTACTTAGGAAGGAATATAGTAAGAGACGACTGCTTATCCATCATCTTTTATGAGTGAAACAACAAGCTCTATGACTATTTGTATTTTAGCCGAAGGCCTTTTGATTGTTATAGTCTCTCGCTTGGACTCTTCTCACGAATTGGATTCGAACCAATATACTCCTTTCGGCGCGACTTCTCCTTTTAGTTGATCGTGAGTAGATCTGTCATCCCCCTCATTATAGTCCTCCTAGAATCAATAGCATTTCATCGGAATACATCCTGTCTTTTCACCTTAGTAGTCCTGTGCATAGTCAGTACTATAGCCCCAATCATGGCTACTAATAAAATCAGACTAGGAACCAAAAACCAGACGGAATAGTAGGTATAAAGTAAATTGCCCAATGTTTCCAAATTAGTCCAACTTTAGATCATCAATGGGAGGTTCTCCTTTCTTTCTCAGAATGACGACCCTTAAATTATCGTAAATAATATTATTTTTCCAATAAGGGGGCTTCTCGTCTAAGAAAGATAGTTCCTCCTTGATCGCTGTATGACGTTTTTTAGGGTTGTACGGGAAGAAAGATCGAAAAGTCGAAACTTTCAAAAGCGCACTCACTCTTCTCAAAAAAAGGAAGGGATGGATAAAATGGTAGAGGATGGACCTTGGATGATTAGAAATGTTCCGATAATTTTGAAGGAATGGTCGGCCTCTGTCAAATTGGAAAAGGAAGATATAAAAGCTATCCCAGTTTGGGTCAAGATGCATGATGTGCCGTTAGCAGCATATACTGAGGACGGTCTTAGTTTGCTCGCTTCTAAGATAGGAGTGCCTAAGATGCTAGATTCGTACACTGCTACAATGTGTGTTGAGTCGTGGGGAAGAAGCAGTTATGCTAGAGCTCTCATTGAAATTCAAGCCGGGGCTGAGTTAAAGAGGAGTGTTACTGTTGCAATCCCATCTTTAGATGGTAATGGTCATTCAAAGGTGGAGATAAAAATTGAATATGATTTTGAGCCTTTAAGGTGCTCATCTTGTTGCGTGTTTGGTCATGAAGATAGCTTGTGCCCAAATAACCATTAGGTTGTTTCGAGTGGGGATTCAGGGAAGAAAATTGATGATTTTCAGGTTGTGGGTGCAAAGAAGAAGAAAGCTACTAACCAAGGTCTTCATATGAAAAATCAGAAGCCTAAGGTAGTGTATAGACCAGTTGTAAACCCTAAACCAAATTCGTCCTTGAGGAAGCCGATTAACAATCAGGTATCAACGTCAAACCCATTTGATATCCTTAAGGACGACGATGGTGGTCAGGGAGGTATTTCTGTGGGTCGTCTAGAGAAGAAGGACAAGCAGACTAATGACAAGTAGGATTCAGATGAGGAGGAGGTCGTTGAAGTATACAATGAAACTAATGAATTTATGACTTCGGGAACACATCCTTCATCTTCTAGAGCAGGGGCAAGCAACTCCTCCACAAAGGGTTCCAATGGCTAGACACGCTGTGATTCGAGTCAAGGGGTTGCCGATTTGTGGTAGCTTCATCTTTGATGATGGAGGTTGAGTCGTTTTTTGTTATTTGGTTTTCGTGTTTGGTCTTGCCTACTTTGGTTCATGATGTAATGTAGGCTAGGTTATGGGTTGTCTTAGAATCTTTGGTTTTTGTTTTGGTTTACATATGCGGGGCATGTCCTGTATATGAATTAGTGTGGAACACATCCTCACTACTTGTACTTTATTGCGGTTGTTTTAATAGAATCACCGGGGTAACCCTTTACCCAAAAAAAAAAGATCTACGCTACGAAAAGGAGTGAGCGGAGAAAGCATAAAGAGCTTACTTATAAGGTACGAGATTAGAGCCTTGCGTCACTCTGGTATGCTAATCACTTAGTTGTACGACTCTGGAACGGTAGTCGCTTAGTGCGACAGCACTATGGGATGCAAAGAAGCTTCGTCACCCTTCTTTAGTTGCTTCTACTTTTTCATCGAGATTGGGTTGGTGTTCAGTGTACCTATGGGACCCACCGTAGCCTGCCTTATAGAAGGCTGATGAGTGTGATTCATAACTTTGATTTAGACCTGGACTTTCCAAAAATAAAGGGGAATAGTTAGGCAAGTCCATCGCGGGCACTACCCGACTTCTTTCGGTAGTAAGGCAAAGCACAGAACAATTTCACCGCTGACATGGTAAGGTTCAAAGTGAGCTAGAGTTAGCATCAATCTGGAGAAGATGATTATAGAGTCGAGAAATCCCTCATTAAGGTTGTTAAATTGTGTTTTGATTTGAAAGGTCTACAATGGTCATAGAATTAGTTTGATAGTTGTTATAGAATAGTTAGATTGACAGTGTTCGCTTCACCATGAGAAAGCTTGTTAAACTGTGTTTTGATTTGAAAGGTCTACAATGGTCATAGAATTAGTTTGATAGTTGTTATAGAATAGTTAGATTGACAATGTTCGCTTCACCATGAGAGACCCGGTTGGCCTGATCAAGGGAAATGTTCCCCTGCAGTCCCTAAACCCAGTTTGTAGCAAGCCAAAAGTTTGACTTGAGCTTTTTCTAAGAGAGAAGGAAAAGTATACCTGGTATTTCCAACCCAAATTAGAATGAAAGATTATCTAAGTGTTCAATCAGACTACGTTTGAAAGAAGGACGTAACCAGTGCTAGTTGAATCATCCCTTACTCTTCTCCTAGTCAGTGTAAAAGTAAGCGCTCTTTCCCTACCCGCTGTTACAACTCGAGTAGGAGTTCTTGGAGATGAAAAGAGAGGAATGAAATGCAGCGCTTAGGTCCCTCTCGTCTTCTGCATCGGCTACTGGTAGAGCTCCTGTGAAAAGAGAGAAGCTGATGTAGAGGTATTCCATTCCCCTAAAACTCTTGTTTTCTCAGGATCAGGGTAGTGAATTGGCTGTTAGAACAGCTGGCGACCATGCAAGGTTACTTCATAAAAGTAAGATTGCTGGTCTCACTAAGGAAGACTGCATTGGATCTTACCAGCTGGCATAGAGGATAGTGAAGTTGGCTCGGCGATCGGGACTTTAGCCTTCTATTTTGAAAGAGTGTGCTTCATGTCTCATTAGTCAGGGAATAGGCGCACTGCACACTTTCTATTCCAGATCTTACGCTGATCCAAGGTGACTGGCCCTTCGAGGCACTACTGAAGGGCACATTGGGCCTGTCAGTTTCTCAATCTCGTTCTCTTCCTTCGATTGAAGTTTATCCAGCATTTGAAAAGCAGGAGCGAAGCGGTACAAAGCCAAGCACAAACAGCTAGAGCCCTACATTGGGGAAAGCGGGGATAGGGATAGCGGTCTGGTACCAGTGTTGCGCTTTCGTGATCGGGAGGGTCAATCCAAGACATCAATCATACCCTACAGGTCGTAGCCATAACGGACCACTTCGTCCGGGAGTGAAGGAAGCCTGGCTTAGGTCCAGATATGCCTGGGAATCGCTCACACAATATACATGACAGCCCCACAGCACTCTTGCTATCAAGTCATGCCCCACCCCGATGGCTATAGTCAAGCAGAAATGACTTATCTATTATTTAGTAGCTGAACCAAAGAGAAATTAAGCCCCGTCGCTATCACTACATCCTTTCTTAACCGGCCATAGGGCCTCTTTCCTAATTCATCTACGGTCTTTCTTACAAGCACCAGAATGAGAGAAGGGCTTCCTGGCTTGACTTTCTCACATAAAAACTTCATTAGTATAGATCTGTAGCCCGTTCTGGGTCTTTAACCGAAACTGGGACTAGGCATGGAAAAGCTCGATCAACGTCCTTCTCTCCCGAGGTTCGAAATGTGGAGGTACCTTTACCGTCACCTGCTAACTCTGTCCGCCATGGGTTAGCGACATAAAATGCGAATAAAGGTTCATCGGGACATTTTCTTCAACAACTGAAGCCCTTATTATCCCCGCAGAGCCTCCAAAGGAAGTAAAGACTACAAGTCCCTAAGGAAGTTCCTTGCCCACTTCTTGGCATCTGCCTTGATTATGTTTCATGTCCGCAAATCGTATTCATGTCCGACCCCCCTTCTCTGTTGGAGAATCGACTTCAGCTCCTGTACTTCTTTCCTTAGGGCCGTCTAAAAAGTCTTAAGTTCTTTAAAGATCTTCGGCTCCTTTTGAAGCAGAGAAAGGGTGAAAGCTAATAATCACTTTTTCCATAACTTACTTGGAAAAGGGAAACTCATGCCTTTCCTTAATCAGTTACTTGCCTTCTTCTGCTACTAGTGAATCAATTGCAAAGATGGAGGAAGTGTTACCCAGCGTCGAAGTGAAGTTCCTTGTCTCAGCGTCCTTCTTCCTATTGGAAGGGCCCCATTACTTTGGCAAAGAAGGCCCTACCTCAGACATTCAATCAACCGGTTTAGACAAAAAGTAGGGCAAGTCATCAGGTATCGAACTAGGGCATCGTCTCTTGGGCTTTTGAATGGCTACAGCCTAATGTGTCATTTGACCTTAGTCATTCCAGGCAAAAGGATCCGTTCCTGGACTTCGGTTAGGGCAAGAAGGCTACGGTTAAAAACCACCGACATGTCAAGATCAAAATTCGAAAGGTAGATCATTTCCGTAACGCTTTCGCAGAAAGGTTCGGTCTTTAATCTATATCAATAGCAAACCAACCGAATCGCTGCCTTTAAGGGGGAGTACTGCTTATGGCTTTTTTTTAGGTAAAGGGTTACCCCGGTGATTCTATATATAGACAACCGCCAAATAAGTACAAGTAGTGAGGATGAGTTCCCCACTAGTTCATATACAGGACATGCCCCATATATGTATGCAAATAGAACAAAAGAAACTATGACACCACATCAAACTAGCCTACAACATATCATGATAATGACCTATCTAGTAGACAAAAGCTAAAACAAAACAACTTCATCCGCCATCATAAAAAATGAAGTTGCGACCAAGAGGCGTCCACCTGGCACGAATCAAAAACAAACTATCCATTGGAAAATTTTGTGGAAGAGGTGCTTGCCCCTGGTCTGGAAGACTTAGGATGCATACCCAATGTTATAAACTCTGCAGTCTCATCATAGATAACCTCAACCTCTGACTCATCAGTCTTTTCACTAGTATCTCGACCACCCTTATCTTTCCTTTGGATGGGACCAGCATTCCCCCTATCAGAAACGAGGGCACTAAACGGGTTATGCCTCTGAAATTTAGATGACTTAGTACCCTTCTCATTCGCATAGATAGAAGTCCATGCCTTTTTCTTTGTATCCACCGGTTTATATTCAAACTTAGGTTTCAGATTATTAACTTGGAAACCATTCTTCTTTGCACTCTTCTTAGCCTTTACTTCAGTAAAACCATCCGCGTCTACTCTCGGCCTGTTTGTAGGAGGTTTTGGACTCGGATCAATATGTTTAGGACATTCCTATGATTCATGCCCAAACACACAGCAGTGGGCACATCACGGGGGTTTCTATTCATATTCCACAGATATAGTCTATTTATTCTCTTCCAATTCAGGAATAGCCATGGTTAGAACCTCTTTAAAATCCCGGTCAGCCGAGATTTCAATGAGAGCTCTAGCATAGCTACTCCGTCCCCAGGCCTCCTTACACATAGCAATAGTATACGTATCCAACCGCACAGGAGTACCAATATTTGACGCCAACATGCTTAACCCATCATCAGAATACGCCACTAGAGGAATGTCATGCATTTTAACCCAAATTGCGACCTTGTTTATATCTTGTTTTTTAAGGTTGTTTGTAGGAGACCAATGTTGAGAAATATTGGTTTATTTCGAATCAGCCAAGGTCCCCCTTCAAGCACATCAGTCATACCCTTACTGTCTTCAAAGTTGAAGAAGAAAAACCCATTTGAATTCATCATAGTTTTTTGCAGACCATATTTTTTCCAATTTGTTCGCACAAAATAATCAACAACCGGATAAGCAATTCTAACCCCCAAGAAGTACCCGTAAAGAGTATTAGCTAACCTGTTGTTAACCTCACGAACAGACTCAATTGGTAACACAACATCCACTCCATCCAATGAAACATTTGATTTTAAAGATCGAAAGTTGATTTTTGGAGCTTGATCAGCCGGTTCATTGGCATTTCTAACTATACCATCAACATTCTGATTCTGGTTTGAACCGAGACCCATGTTAACATCAACTTGCTCAGCTTGATCATTTGAGACCACACTAGCATAAGATTGATGTTGCGAATGACTTCCCAGTATCTGATCTTGGATTGGAGAATCAGGACATACATCATTTAGCGGAAGGGAAAAAGCTACCTTCCGTTTATCAAACACCTTAGCGTAATTCTGAATTGGAGAATCAGAACGACCAGCATGAAGCACATCATTTAACGGTAGCATAAATCTTACCTTCTTCGGAGAATCAGAAAACCTAGCCGCCATATGTAAAGCTTGTCTTGGCTCGTAAGGTTTTCCGTCAATGTTCTTAATCTTCCTAGCAAAGACATTTGCGTTGTCGGCACTGTTACCATCCATGTTGAAGCAAAAATCAGTAAAATAAAGGATTCGAACCTGCCGAACCCTAATGAAGATCGGACTGAACTGGAATCACAAAATCGCTAAACATGTAATTACAAATCTGCCGAACCCCTAATGCAAATCAGACAGAAGTTAATCACCGAACAAGTATTAGGAATCAGCCGCCTAATACCCCTAATCTGATCTGCAGATGATTGGAAGACCCAAAAACAGAAACCCTAAAATACGAACCCTAACCTGACTTCACTTGATTAGAAACAAAGGAGCAATTGGAATTCCTTACCAGTAAAGAATCAAAACACCCTAGTTGCTAAGCAAAATCAATCAGAGTTAGGAATGGATTGAAAAGACTTAGGTTTTCGCAAGTTCGCCCAATTCGCCCAGAGCTCCCATAACTCACTTGACATTTTCCAACATGATCTGCTTATGGCTTTGTATAGGTAAAAGGCAGTATTCCAGTCATGGGGGCTAAGCTTGTCATAATGTACCGAATTGGGTATTTCAGGGGATGGTCAGTCATCTAAGGGATTTGGCATTTGAACAAGAACCTTTGAGGATTTCCCAATCAATAGGAGTTTGATTTATGAGTCCAAATGAGCTCGTGAAAATAGGAACTCGTCTTTCCGCCCTGGTCCTGCGAAATAAGTAAGACTTCAAAAGTCTAATGGAAATAGAGTAGGTGCCAGTATCCATAGGCTTGTAGGTATGAGTTCCTGAGAGCTCGGCTGCAAGTATCTCCCTTTCAGTGACTGGGACAGGAGACAATTTTCTGAGTTTGCCTCGTTGGCATGCTCAGTGGTCATAGCGCCTTTGATTGAAATTCCATTTGCACCCGTCTCCTTCGGGGATCCATTAAAGGGATTGGAGTGGAATGGAAATTCCACCTATCCGCACCCTATCTCGCTGGAACTTAGATATGTGAGCCCAGAAACACATTTTCAAATACGCCTGTCAGCGTAGCTCTTTTTGGAACGGTACGAGCAGACCACTTAAGCAGATACCTAGACTTCCATTTTGAACCACCAAGCAAGGTAGCTGTGTAGGCGGAATATAGTATCCTTCATCGGAATCAGAACAAACTGAAGGAACGAGACAGCACCAGATCAGCTTTAAAGAGCAAGCAAGAACCACTGAAAGAGGCCGATACCTTTCGTATAAGAGCCAGCAAAGCTACTCATGCACCTGGAGCGAGCCACCTGGCGATTGAGGGGCAATCATATGCTTCTGTGAAAAAATGATCCTCTCATCGGTGTTCTACCGAACTGAACTAATAATAGTTTATCATTTAGAAAGAATGGCGAAAGAGGCCTCCTTGCATTGCCCAACTAGAGCGAAAAGCCTTATTGCGTTGCGGCCCTAAGTAGCTGTGGGGTGTTGATGTACTTGGAACCTAGACCGGTTACCTGAGTATGGCGGTTCGGTAGCCGTTCAATGATAGCATGAGATCCTCGCTTCGGTAAGTTACAAGGATGAATGTAAATAGCAAGGCGCTGTGCTGTGTGAAGTGAGACTGGCTGCCCTAAGTTAAGTGCTTCCTTATTAATATTAATATTAATGAATGATCTTGCTCAGTAAGAGGGCTTTCCCCCTTCTGTGCAGCTTGATTCTCTGTCTGGAAATGAGGGTGCCCTCGATTGACATTTATCATCGAATAAGGAATCCTTCCATGGATGAGAAGGTTGAGTTACAGTACAGACTCCGTTGGCTTTCGCAAGGAAGCATCTCGAAAGTTCCGCAATCTATGGTTGATGCCTCACTCGAACTCTATCCCATACCCTACTCGATGCTGAAGCTACTATGCCTTTCGGAACCCAAAAAGAAAGCCGGGCGCTTGGGAAGCTATGCAAAACCTGAAAAAAGGAATCTGCTTTCCATCTTTGAGCTCAGAGGATATGATCGTCTCCTCATTAGGCTATTTTAAAAAAGTATAGCTAACTCATCAGCTGAGTGGTTCGCCTCTTATCCACCTGAGTTGTTTACTTCATTTTCCGACTTGGAAAACCAATGACTCTTCAGGTTAGGTTCTCTTTCAACATAGACATCCCGATGACCATGGATTAACTTCGTTCCATGAAACAGAAAGCAAATTCAATCTTCCTCTTAGAGCGTTCGATTCCGCGAAAGACCCGTTTTGCCAGAGTATTCCGCTGTGGCTAGCATTGTTAGGAATGCGTATTCCCATCTACAGTGCTGGTGCTAAGACTTGGTAAAGAATGAATCTGTTTGCTTGACCCATCGAGCCTATAGTTCTTCTGATTTGGCTAACATCCTTCGATGACAAGCCTACCGAAGGAAGACACACCGGGAACCTACTTCTATCTCATCAGATGCTGGCTATCCTACCTTCTACTCTATCAGCTACTCTAATTTGGGTTGGTTATAGGTTGACAGTTTCTGGATTTGAACTATTGGAAGACGAAAGAGAACCGATTTAGTCGAATAGTGTGCCATTACCCTCAAAAGCCTACATTAGCAGTGCGGGTGAAATCAGACTGAAACCAAGTCCAAGAAGACCGAGGAGGACTTGGGGTAATAGAACAAGGGAGGAAGAAAGGTGCTTCAGCTCCAGTTCAGCAAAGGCAGACTTTTCCAGGTTTGCTAGAGAGGGCGAGATTCATCTTTTCTCTAAGTATACAACACTTCCCGCAAGGTTCAACGTTGTCTCTGTCAAATCACTTCTTTCATTTTGCTGATCCAAATCTTGTACTTGTAACTGCTATTGAGTTTGATTTAGGTATAATCATGAAAGTTGCTAAACAGTTTTTTAAGGGCCTACAGTTACCATAGAATTCGTTTCATAGACTGTGTTCATGGATACTTTGTATGTAAAGAAGAAGAAGGTTTGGATGCTTTGAACGACCTCTGGGAATAGAACGCTCAGGAAAGCCACACCAATTGTTGAGAGAGGGGTAAGCGGGAAGATCACAGATCTTCCCACTTAGCTGCATTGCTCTCTGAGCTCTTTTGTCTGCTATCGCTTCCTCTAGTACTAGCTCTGATCTCTCTTCAGCAGTTGCAGTACGATTCTTTCATTCATCTCCTGCCCTTTATAGTCGTAATCGCTAGAAACTCTATATCATTGGCAATTGGCATTGACGTAATCTTTTTTCTCCTGTCGGAAAGGGGTCCTGTCGAAAGCAAGAAAAGGCATTGCAAATGGCGTGGCCTTACTCTAATTATAAATAAAGCTCTTTTGCGCTCTTGGTCAGGCCTGTAACAAGTATCTAAAAAATGTTTTCTTTTTGGCCTATGGTTCGGTCAAAGCAATGACTTGAGAGAGCAAGGAAGTAGGAACTTTTTACCCCGGCTATGAGTTATTACTGACCCCTCTCTATCTCTCCCCCGCGCTGTGAATGAAGTGAGTAATTCGTTGGTGCTTGCCCTTCAGTAAGTAGTTCGGATGGCTGGATACATGCTACGCTCTGCCACGCTTGCCTGACAGCGAGAAGCCTTAGGGTAAAATAATCTTTAACAGCAATTTGAGAGCATCTTTGGAATTGAAAGAAGGGGCTAACCTGACTTTCACTTTCATAAAAAGATAAAACTGGACTTGCACTTTAAGAAATGGAATTGCGATGAGCTTGAAGTTAGAATATCGCCTAACCACCTGTCTCTGTCTCTCGTAGTTCCCCCCAGAAACATCCGTTTGCCTACTTCTACTCTGGCTGGGGGTAACAGTTATTTTGAGAACCAAGTGGCCCTTGAGGAAGACCTTCAGAAAACCCCTCTAACTCGGGGAAAGGAATTCAAACCCATAAAATGAGTCAAGTCTATGATAGGTACCAATAGTCTTTATGGCGCGCTCACCCCTTATGCAAAGCACCAATGACTTCGGTCTTCTGAAAGGGGCTTAGGGCATATCATCAAAGAAAGAATCCCGAGGAAGGGGGTGAAGCTGAGGTTAGAAAAGGTTTCTCCCGCTGTTGCTTGTTCTTCCGTTGTTGGTAGTTCCTCAGGTCGGGTTGTTTCTTTTTCAGAGCTTTTTCAATTCTTTCAGAACCTTTCGTATGCGCCTATTGGAAGATTTGGGCTAGCTCCTCTCTTTCCGAATGTGGGCCTAGAAGCATTAGCCGAGTCTCTGAATATTCCCGAGGGTTCTCAGGATAAAGACAGCCTTAAGGTGCTAACGGAGCTTCCACGGTCTCAGTCCATGAAGGTGCTTGCTTTATTGGTTGGCAGCTTGGTTATAGTCGTTATGAAGAATGAAGGAGCACTGCTGCACCTCCACGACATGGGAAAGGATCATGGGATGAGGAAAAGAAAGAAAAGGTGCAAGGTGAGGAGATATCGAGAGGTAGAATAGCTTAAATGAGTTCAAAGGAATTAGTTAAGACACGCTTCTTTAGCACAGGCCACTGAGTGAAGTTGGAAGGTTCAATGAACTACGCGAAGGGCAAATCTTGGGCGCTATTGTTGTCTATATACAAGTGGCGTAGGCGAAGCTGTGGCAACTCGTGGAGTAGACAGCGAGCTCCGCTTGAACTGAAAGCAGCAAGCTGCAAGCACTACTCTAAAAGCAGTGAGCTCCACAACAAAAGCGAAGCGAGCCGCGGTAGCCTATTTAGTTTTTCAGCTGCATCGTACCATACTATGGGAGGGGTCCGTACCTCCTTTAGATAGAGCGCCCTGCTCCTAATGTAGAGCTAGAACTACTGCTACCGTGGAATCCGCGGTCACACATAAGTATCTCACCTTCCAAAAAGGCTGCTAATTAGCACTAATGCTAATGGGGACCATCGATCAAGAAGGACTTCGGAGACTGCAATCGAATTGATCAAAAAATCGAAAGAGGGCCAACTCTTCTAGTTGCGCCTCTAACCTTACTACGCTACCCTGATAAAAGGTCGAATTCAGCAGGACTGGAGGCACGAAATGTCGATCAAATCCGTTAAAGGAAGCCTAATTAAAGCGGGCAAACAAGAAGATCTGACTGGGCTGATGATGGACCGGATCTCGAAAGGCGAGAGGCTTTCATAAAGACGTATGATAAAAGGAGGGTCGAGAGAGGCTTATTGCACGATCCACCCAAGCCAGCTAAGCTAATAAATGTTGCATAAGATAAGAGAGTGGGAGGCCGGCCCCCGCCCATCTGGAGGTGCACACCCATTTATGAACATATACAAAGGGCTAAAGAGAGAAGTCCATGGAGAACTACCAAATCCAATTACTTTGATTTGTTCGTACTATTCTGTCATCGATCACTACTGGGTCGGTTGGTGAGTCACCCAAAAAAAAGCATCGAGAAAGGGAAAGCATATATGTTTTATGAAATGATCAGCGGTTTCATTTATGCTATGCCCTGCATCGTGTTCGTCTGTGTTTATTGAGCTTTCAGCGCCATGAGCTTTGCTTCGCTTTATAAAAGAGAGAGAGCCTTGTCTTGAGAGTGAAAAGAAAGGGCAAGCGATAGAAAGGATAGTCCCTCGCGCGTTCGCGAGAACTACTAGAAAATGGTGAGATCATTAGATCATTAGTGAAAGAAGGACCAACGACGATCCTATCCTAAAGGAGAAGAAGGAGTAGGAGGAGTCAATTTTCTTTGAAGATCGAGGAATCAATCTCCCACTTATGCCATTCGGAAGAAGTCTTCTACAGAGGGAAAGCCTGTTACGAGTAAGTGGAGAGGAAAAAACCCTAGAAGTAGGAAAAAACCCTAATTCTCTCTCTAGCTATGGCGACCTCTTCTCTTCTTGAAACCCTAGTGTTTTCAGCGTGATTCTTCAAGATCAGATCAGAGATTAGAGGTTCTAACGTCTAATTCTCAATCTGGTTTGCGGAATTGTTTGATTGTCGGCTAGGGTTTTCTGTTTTATTTAAAATCGCCGCCTTCACTTCTGGTTCCAGCATATTGGATTGATTTGTTGGTCGATCAGCCTAGATTTATCAGTTTTTCTGTCCGATTTGTAAGATCCATGGGTTAGGGCATCAGCTAGTTTAGGGTTTCGGTTTTCTTTTTGTTCGTTGTCATCTGGTTCGTGTAGTTTCTTGGTGCTTGCTTTATTTCTTCCGTGGGATTATAGAGAGTTGTCAACTTTGTAATGGATGATCGAATGAAATCTGGGGGAAGGCCGCCATTGACGTTTAAACAGATAGCCGATCGAATTTTGGATGTTGATGGTAATACTGTGCAGCCAAGACGTGGTATAAACATCATTGATGAACTCACAAAGGTCACTTTACCGGTTCAATTGGATAATCCAGGTTCATCAACAACAGGTGTGGATGGAGTGAAGTTGTCGGCCGACCAGGGGAGGTATGTGAAACCGACTGTTGAGCGATCGGAACATTGTTGGGATTATCCCAATATGGGATATTCGCCTTTATCAAATCTGGATGGAATGAATGTGTCGGATGCACAAGGAAAATCACGAAATACGGGGGCTGCAAATCCTGCATCATTCGCTAACATTGTTAACAACGCCAAGGAAAATGCTAAGGTGAACTTTAGGGCGATGGAATCTACCGAAACAGTTGATGGTGCTGATGTTGTAATTCCGTTGACATCGGTTCAACAAGTCAATTATAGGTATGCTAACACTTTGTATGGATATTTTCTGGGTAAACGGTTGGCTTTTCCTGTGGTCGATTATTTTGCTAAAAACAATTGGGTTAAATATGGTCTGTCACGGCTAATGATGAATGCAAACGGGTTCTTTTTCTTTAAGTTTAGAACGAAGGAAGGGATGAATCGAATGTTAGAGGATGGGCCTTGGTTGATCAGAAATGTACCGATAATCTTGAGGGAATGGTCGGCTTCTTTAAAGATGGAAAAAAAGGATATTAAAGTTGTTCCAGTTTGGGTGAAGATGCATGATGTGCCGTTAGCGGCATTTACCGAGGATGGTCTTAGCTTGGTTGCTTCTAAGATTGGAAATCCTAAGATGTTAGATTCGTATACTGCCACGATGTGTGCTGAGTCTTGGGGAAGAAGCAGCTATGCTAGAGCGCTTATTGAAGTTTGGGCAGAGGCTGAGTTAAAGAAGAGTGTTAGTGTTGCAATTCCATCTTTGGATGGTAATGGTCATTCAAAGGTAGAGGTCAAAATTGAGTATGATTGGGAGCCTCTAAGGTGCTCCTCTTGCTGTGTGTTTGGTCATGACGATTGCTCATGCCCAAAGAACCCTCAGGTTACTTCAAGTGGGGATTCTGGAAAGAATAATGATGATTTTCAGGATGTGGGTACTAAGAAAAAGAAAGTTAATAACCAAGGCCTCCATATGAAAAATCAGAAGCCTAAGGTAGTGTACAGACCAGTTGTCAAACCTAAACCAAAATCGTCCTTGAGGAGTCCGGTGAATAACCAGGTTTCAACATCAAACCCGTTTGACATTCTTAAGGACGATGATGGTAATCAAGGAGGTAGTACTGTGGGTCGAGTGGAGAAGAAAGCTGCGCAGACTAGTAGTGACAAGCAGGATTCGGATGAGGAGGAGGTTGTTGAAGTCTATAATGAAACTAGTGAGTTTATGACCTCGGGTACACATTCGTCATCTTCGAGAGCAAAGGCTAGCACCTCTTCCACAAAATTCTCCAATGGATAGATCTTTTTTGGTTCATGTGAAGGGGTTGCCAGTTTCTAGCAATTTCATTTTTGATGATGGTGGATGAGGACTTTATTTTTCTTTTTTGTATTGTTTCGTCTACTGATGTATAGTAGGCTAGGTAATGGGGTGTCATAGTTTTCCTTGGTTTTTTTTGTTTTACATATATGGGGCATGTCCTGTATATGAACTAGTGTGGAACACATCCTCACTACTTGTACTTATTTGCGGTTGTTTTAATAGAATCACCGGGGTAACCCTTTGCCCAAAAAAAAGACCTCCAGAGATTCTTATCTCATTCCATTCCAGTGGCTCAACCAGTAACCAATGGCGAAAACTAAAAAATCCAGGGTTTCCCGGTAGAACCCTATTTCGTCCAAGTTGTTTTAGAACCGGAAAAAAGAAGCTGTTTTTCGCACAGCTTGCGCATAGTGCAGGTCCCACTTGTATATCGTATTTGGCCGAAGAAGCATCGGACAGGTTGGAGTTCTTACCTTCTTGGGATTCCATGGACCAAGATCTGCTTTTATTATATGGGCAATACCGATCTACTTTAGTAGGTCATATGGATGTAGAAAAAGCTTCTCATTTTGATGAATTGGAAACATCTCTTTTCCATTTCTATTTACCCAGTTCATATCTTTGTTTCGTGTGTTCCCCGGAGGAATTCGATCTCTTCAATCTCGGGATACCACCTAAATAACTATAACTGCGGCCAGAGAGTCAAATAGGTCGGGAAGAAAGAGTCTAAGGTTGGGTTGGACGACATACATCTTGGTTGGTCCCACCACCACTGGGGATTGGACATATATAGAATCTTTCTTCTAAAAAAGTCTTCTATTTATTATATTTTTATATTCTTATTTATTGAAATAGCTGCAAGACCACAAAATGGGGTGAAAAAAACCGAAAGCCCTTCTTTTAAGTTCCTCCCGGATACATGTCTAACATACCCGGCTCAACCTTCTTAGAAAACAATCGAATCAAGGGTCCGGAGGAGAATTGGCCATTCAATCTTGTGAACTAATCGAGACCGAAATTGGAGAAAGAGATACGAACGGAAAGGAATAACCAATCGATGAAAGAACATGAAACCATTTTGTTTCAATAGAGGTACGAGAAAGAGTTGGGGGCAATGAAGTAGGTGAAGTGGTTGGATTTTGCGAGCTGTTCCCACCACTGCTGGATGTGATTCCAAGAGCCGAACGAGAATGAATACCACATAGAAAAGTCAAGACCAGGCTCCCTAACGGAATGTTTAACCGATCCATTCCGGATCGACCGAATTGGTACGGAAATTGTAACATGGGAAAACCACAGAAAACACGACTTATTTGAATAACCCGGTGACCTACCAATTGTAGAAGTAGGATTTTTGGCAAGCAATACGCACTTAAATAATACAATTCAAGTGTACCATCTTCTTTCTCATTTCGAGGAAAAGGTGCGGAAGGAAAAGGAAACAACGAAGGGAACCGAATCGGACCTAAATGGGAATGACATGAAAAGTCTTTTTCAAAACCTAGCATTAAGGGCGTTACGACGATATATGAGAGGAATGGAGAAAAACTCGTGATTGGTGTGGAGGGGAAGGTCTATTTATAATATAGTTCAAGAAAGAGTCGTCTCATTTCCTTACTTCTTCGTTCTTTCTAATTCATTCACTTCAAGACTGGTTCTGAACGCCACGTAACATCATCTTCAACCAACCTCCATCGTACCGGTGCGACCACTAAAGAATTGCTTATACACTAAACAGCTGCTTATATAGGCTTACTAAAAGACTGACTTTTATTCATATTCAATTCATTAGGCCAACTTGAAACTAAGAAAGATAGATGTGCCTAAGGCGTAAGCAAACTGTGCACGCTAAGAGAAGAGGACAGATGTTCGCAATGACTACCACAAGAAAGCCGCCCCCTATCTCTATAAGGGCCCGTCACTTCATTCGTACCTTCTTGGCTTAGGCTTGCAACTTCACTTACTTTATGGCCTTGCTTTTTATGGCAGAAGCTAAGCGCCTGAAAAGCGCGCTAAGAAAGGTTGCTTCTATCGGCCTTTATGTGCAACAGTCCACCAGTAGCGGAAGATAGGGTTACCGTACATACAAGAGTCTTCCAGTTCTTACGGAAGCTCTTTCTTACTAGTCAAGTAGTACACTGTATCTTATCTTATAGCCCGACGCGGCGGGTCGCCTTTTTAATTCAGTAGATAGAAGAAAGTATTAGATAAGGAGCAGGTGAGTGAGTCCTCGCTGACCTGAGCGATTTCGATCACCTAGCAGGCCTTTTATTTGGTAGGTAACATTGCCAAAGCGTATCATCAGATTTTACTACGAAGGAAGGAACTCGCCAGAAGATCGGTCTGCAAGAAAGGCCTACTTATCCGCGGGTTCATTGACAAAACCGCCGTAGGAATGGAGACCTTTCAATAGAGCGGAGGCAGACTGATCAACGAGAAAGAGGCCCTACTCACTACAAAGGAATACACCACAAGATCGAACTGCACTCATGCCTCTCCCGCATCAAGTTGACCGCCAGACTGGAGCTTCGTAACATGTTGACGAAGACTTCCGAACTGAGGGTTCGGTCAGTACAAGAGACTACTTTGTCACCTCGGAAGAAGATTAGCCCCCCTCTCTAGCCGACTGATCCCATTGATCAAACTGGGAGGGAACGTGTCACATTAGAGGTGAACGATTAGAGGTGTCCTCTAATCACTACGATGAGATGGTCCCTCTTTTAGTAAACTCAGCTATGAATATTCAAAAATGAATGCCGGGCTCTTTCTTTCACAGCTAACCCCATTTTATTAATGCCGAGACTTTCTCTTTCGTTGAGGCCCGAGCTTGTTGTCCTCCTTTGAGTTTGGGTTCAATTGGATGAATCTGTCAAGTCAAGGTCAACGTACGTAGTAGCAAGGATGGTGCATCGCCTCTTTCTCGGTCTCGCTCGGGAGCCAAAACGAACACGCCTGCTACGTACTGTACTGGACCTTCGACCAGGCATTCTACCTTTGTCGAATCGGAACCAATACCACTGCATTGCGCTCAAACAGTTGAGCGGCCGCCGGCCCGTCCGTGCACAGATATAGATTCATTCTTCATACCTGGTCCAGCCTCACAACTCTTCGCGGGTTGGTAAGAAGTCAGTCTTGTTTGGTAAGACGGAATTTGACAAAGAAAAGAGAGTGCTCGCCCCGGCCAACAAAGACCGTAATTACATAGATAACTGCTCCTCCCCTTCTCCGTCTTTAAGGCTTTAAGGCGAACCGTATGGCGGCTGGAAATAAAGACGACCTCACCTTCTCGTAGATGGTGTCAGTGAGAGCCGTTTTAGTACCCCCCGTTGACCTTTTTTTGTAGATAGAATCTTCAATGAGTGGAAACAAGCAACCTTACTAAGCTAAGAAAGGTGCTTGTTTAGTAAGGTTGCTTGTTGAGTAAGGCCGGCTTTCTTCGAATGCTTGAGCGCTTCTTTCTCATATCGATCATTCAATATCCTTGACTTTTCAATAAGGGGCGCGTTAGCTAGGCCGTTTTCTTGCAGGAGTGCAAGCGCGCGCCCTTACGTTTTCTTTGCTTGCTCTGCAGTACGAGCCTCATACAAAGCCGCGCCTGGTTAATATGATGAAGAGGGGCCGCCCTCTTTGATTTTCCGCACCAATCCTTATTTACTACTACATCTTTTTTGGGGTGTATAGCTCAGTTGGTAGAGCATTGGGCGTTTTTTAACCTAATGGTCGCAGGTTCAAGTCCTGCTATACCCAAACCTAACTTGCACTATACTATGAGTAAGGATGCGTAGTAACGCAAAGAGCACTCTTTGGCCTTTATGTCAATTTATCTTTAGCAAGAAGCCCTGTGAAAGCTATCAGATAATGACTTTATAGAGGCCCTCGCTAACGCCTTCATTTTTCTTTTTTTTCATCTCTTTATGATGCTATCTTCCTTTAGCCAGACTTCCCACATTACTGTGATCAAGAGGAAGCGCTAAGGTCTATCCTTTCCTTAAGTTAAGAGTGAAGGACGGATACTGGCTCTTTAGGACTGATAGTAGCTGCTCTTCTGGTAATATAGCTGGTAGCTCTACTTATGCTAGCTCTCTTCTTTCTTATGAGAGAGATTCGCAATAGGGGCATTTCTCTGTAAGAAGAAGGCCTGTTACAGCTATCAGATATAGGGGATTTACTTCACCTTGAATCACTATCGAAAAATGGCTTTCTTTTCAGCCGCTTTCCTATTTCATTAAGGTAGTTTGCTTACTTAGTGCTTTCGCTAAGGTGACGACTTGAATGAAACTTTCATTGTTGATCAGAGGAAAGGGAAGACCTCGATAAGGAAGAAGAACAAGAGCTACATCGACAGGACTCTCTGCAAGTGGAAGGTCGCATAGGGGCTCTCAGGAAGCTCTTTCCTTTATCCAGAAGGAAGATGGTCGAGGAGATCAGTAGCTAGAAAGCTCCTTTGGGAGAGCAAGGTAGCAAAAAGTATATTACAAAGTACATCACTATTAAGTCGACTACAGTAGTCTCATGAGCATGTAACTACATCCCCAAGCTTCAAGAGGAACCAAGGAGAAGAATACTCTGTAGTAGCAGCAGCAATGGCCGAGCATCAGTCATCAAGTGAATCAGTAGATGCCCGGGCACATGAGCAGCAATCACTCCATTGCAGCAAGATAAAAGTAGCATATGTCACATGGTAGATCATATCCAACCAGAGGTGCACAAGAACGAGCACAACTTCACTCAGAACTTGTGACAAAGACTTGGTGTGCATCAGAACACGACTGAAAGCCCTTGCTGCTTCTTCATTCCAGGTGAAGCTATCTTTATTCAGTAAATTGGTCAGTGGCTTGCTGATAACCCCATACCCCTTTCAAAATTTTCGGTAATAGCCTGTTAAAACCAGAAAGCCTCTCAACCCCTTGACAGTAGTGGGTTGTGGCCAGCTCAACATGCTGTCAATCTTGCTTTTATCTGCTGATACCCCTTCACTGCTCACCACATGCCTGAAATACTCTAACCTTGCATGACCGAAAGAGCATTTCGATTTCTTCACAAACAATTTGTGTTGTTTTAAAGTTTCAAACACTATCCTCAAGTGTTGCAAGTGCCTATCTAGGCTGTCACTATCAATCAAGATGTCATCGAAAAAAACCAGTACAAATTTCCTCATATAATCCATGAAAACCTCATTCATGAAAGCCTGAAATGAGGCTAGTGCATTAGTTAAACCAAAGGGTATAACTATGAACTCGTAATGGCCCTGGTGAGTTCGAAATGCAGTCTTGTGTATATCATCTTCAAACACCCGAATCTGATTGGTAACCACTTCTCAAATGAAGCTTCGAAAACATCCTGCTACCATGTAATTCATCAAGCAATTCCTCAATGGGGAATTTCTCTTTCATGGTGATGGCATGGAATGCTCAATAATCCACGCAAAATCTCCAGGTATTGTCCTTTTTTTTCACCAGCAACACTGGAGAGGCATAAGAACTCACACTTGCCCTGAGAATACCACTTAACAGAATCTCCTTGACCTGTTTTTCTATCTCAGCCTTTTGGATGTGGGGGTATCTGTAGGGCCTTACACTCAGAGGCTCACTACCAGGTTTTAAGGGAATGTGGTGGTCGTGATTCCTCTTAGGAGGAAAAGGTCAGGCTAGTCGCTAAAGGCTTCGGCTTTACTCAAAGAAAAGACTTGATCCAAGGAACTATACAAGTATGGTGGGAGGGCTAAAGTCTTTCACTTCACAGATCAGATAGAGATCTACTTTTTATTCCATGGCCAGCTCAAGAAAGAGGCAGGCTAGAAAGCATACGATCTGAGACTCTTACCTAAAGCCAGTAGGGTGGAAAGAGGGTCTTAGAGTGCTGGCTAGATGAGATAAAGCATATCAGTAAGCGATTGAGGGACGGCGAATGCCTACCCTCAGAATAGTATACCTTCTAGTGATTCGACCTGAAGTTACAGACTTATCTTATCTATAGAAAGAGGTTGGATTCCTTGTCCGACCATCCTATCCTCAAAGACAGCCTTCTAGCTCTTACCCTTCTGCCTTTCGAATACCCCTTCCTACTTCTTCATCCTAGCTCTCCAACTGATTGTCTTACTCCAGCTTTCATTTCAGTTACTGATTCGCCTATCCTCTCCCATCCAGTCGAGCTAGTTTTTATTCCTCTATCTAGGCCAACATTCATTCTAAGACTTTCACCAGCAAGGGCTGAAAGAGAAGAGCACGGGGTGGTAGGCTTAGTAGGGCTCGAACCTACAATATCACCGATATGAGCGGTACGTTTCAACCAATTAAACTATAAGCCCCTACGGATCTCTACATGCAATTCGCTCACTTCGGGAAGAGCGAACGGAAAGAGGAGGCCTTTGCTCTATCTGCTTATTCCTCTCCCCAGGAATGAACAATTGGAAAAAGAAAAAGATTCTATATATCTTTTTTTATAGATAGATATAGAATTCTATTTATTATATATATATAATTCTTTTAGAATATAGAAAAATGAAGTTAAGCAAGCGGCCCTTTCGCGACTAAAACTATCGGTACGCTTTCCGGCTTGCAACCGATCAAACGGGCGGAGGCTCTCTATTTGCTTGCAATGCCAGCTCTTCGCCTTTAGTTAGAAGTAGAAGTAGAGGGCGTTGTTTTCCCCACACTTCATAAAAAGTAAAAAAGTATGGATGAAGTAAGAAAAAGTACATAAGGAATGAGAAAGGTGGATGTTCTTTAACTGTATACAGTTGTCCAACTACTTTCTTCCTCCGACTTCTTTAGCCACTTCCGGCTTCCCTACTTCTGCATATGGGGAAAGCTTGCTTCGTGGCGGAGCATTTAGCAATGCCTGGTGAGGGCTGGCTGTCTGGGGACATTTTAAGGGCTGGGCTTGCTTCTCATGAGATTGGGTAAGGGAATCGGAAATGGGCTCATAAACCGGGCTTTTGGGCACACGGAAAAGGGGAAGTGGATGGAGGGTGCTTCTCAGCTAGAGTTGGGGGTGGGGTCGCTATAGTGGCTAGGGTGAGTCTTCCTACACGGCTGGACGCCCGGCTCTAGACGAAGCTGAGGGGGTTACCACCACATCCTCTCCCGATAGACTCGAAGCTCTTCATAGTCAGGCGGGGTTGAAAATCTTCTCTCAAAAAGAGACAGACCAGAGATGACAGAGGAAGGTATTCGATTCAAAAAAGATACGGCAGTCAGAACAACTTCTGTCCAAAATTGACTAAGGACAGAAGCAAGCTACAAGCATTAGCAACCGCTTTCGTTTAATCTTAAAAAAAAGAAGCAGCGAAGAAAACAAGACAGTAAGTTGTTGGGCTAACTCGCTAGCGCTAGCGCACTACAGCTTTTCAGCCTCCTGCAGTTCATTCCATTCCCTTTCGCTACACTCGACTTAAACCACCTACAAACTCACCCATAAGGAAACTTGTCAAGTAGGTCTTTCGAGCCTTTCCTTTTTTTACAAATCCGGTAAGGTGGGGGTATTATCCTTAAGTCTGCTTTATAAATCTTTAGTCGTCTTTCAGTACTGGCGAAGCTTTAGTTGAAGACCCTTCAGTGCCATTTCGTTTGGTCCCCTGGGTACCTTCTCCGCACTTAGCTATAAGCATTTCAAGTAGATAAAATCATAAAAGAAGAAATAGGAAGGAGTACTTACATTACGCGATGCGCTATTATTTGAATCCGAAGGTCAATCATTCCCAGTGAAGGTATGGGGGAAAAGGAGTACGTTAGTCAAATAGAGGGCTCTCACGGGGGCGTAATCAACGGCTTTAGCCTTAAGCTTGGGCTGTAGTTCTTGTATTGGGCGAACCAAAGCGTTAAATAGTGCCGTTTAGTGGCGTGCAGGGGGTAGTCGTCTTGTTATGCTGGTAGGTGCGACTATGTGAGTTGACAAGAATACACTGCGGTATGTGTGAGTAAAGATTTTTCTTAGTGATCCAAAGGAGCAAGTAGAGTTACTGCAGACTGGCTTCCCCGCGTATACCCCCACGGATGCGGATTTCCTACCATTGAAGGAAATAGATCAAACTGCTAATCCCACCCACGCGATGCCCTACCTGATCCATTTCAAATCCAGCCGGAAGTCTTTGAGCCTTGTTACGAACTAAAGTTCTAAAGCAAAGCGCCCTCCCCAACCCAGGTCAAAGGTATCCCCGCTCTTTTTACGGTGTTCGTTACGGTCAGCAAATAAGCCCCGCATCGTATCGATAGCGATTCAGATCACCTCCCCAAGCCTGCCTAACCTAATTGTGTGGGACCAATCAATCGTGACAAGTCGACCGATCCATAATGAAAGCACCTGTAGATAGAAGCCGTTTGGCAACCGGTGGACTCATCCTCAATGCAGTTTAGGCTCCCCAGTTCAGTCGGTTGTCCGCCGCTTTTCTTTCCCATGCCGGGTATGGCCTTATGGGTAGCAGCATCCCATAGAGATGGCTTTGTGGTCACCTTCTATTCTGCTTGTTGGAAGGTTCGTCCGGGCCCGGGTCAACCCACCCTCAACTGAGAATCATGAGAAGCAGTACTGGTTGAAGGATCGGCTTTGGAACAGGCCTATGTACGGTCTCTTCACTAAGCTTTGATCTACGCGCGCTAGCTTTCTCGGCGACTAATACCCTTCCGCGGGTCTTTCGTTCATTGCCTATGGTCTCCGGTAAGTTGTCTATAGTTCACTTTCGTCTATGGCCCTGCTCTCTCTTCAAATTAGTTATTAGTACTTCGGAGTGGTGCTGACTCTCCGACTTGGTTATTGAATGAATCTTATGCTTGTCAGGTCCACACTTAGGTCTTCTCTTGCCTATCGTCCACTTCGGTGACTCCAACCCAGAAACATGAACTTCCGGAGTCCCTATCTAATAGTTACCCCTATCTTACTGACTAACGCTAAGGTGGTGTCAACCAAAGGCGCAAGAAGTTCTCACATAAATAGACGTTTGAATATTAGCTCTGTAACATCATTCTCTTATGCCAGCTCTACCTCAATTCCCTTCTTAGCCTCAACAGCTAAAGCATCCCTTTCTGCAGCTCCAGGAACAGCAGAAGAATCTGGAGTTTATGATTCCGGCAAGAGAGGTTCTTTTATAGCTCAGCAGGAGTGGTTTATGCTACTATTTTCAGTTACTGAGAAACCTTTCTAGTTGAATTAAGAGGACATTCCTATACTGCAACCAGTGTTGTAGTAATCGCTAGTCGCTAGTCGGGCGGTGGGGTGGGGACTAGGGATTAATTGGGATTAATAGGAATTTATGGGGATTAATCAGGATTAATTTGATTAATCGGGGATTAATCGGTGATTAATCGGCAACTAGTCGGGATTTTTACAACCATGACTGCAACTAAAGAAAGAAAAGCTGGTGAATGCCTGACCGGTGAAGCCTTTATCCGAGACTTATTCAGCTCCTGCTAAACCATTCGTCATCCCTCCATCTGTGAATGTCTTTCAGGCATAAGAACCTGTCGGAGGCCTCTTACAGTAGATAGTAAGGAATCAGCTATGGAATAGACTCTGGAGGGAAATCTTTGACTTGATGCCCCACCCGAGCTCTCCATACTCAATTTATTAAGGAGAGTTTTTACCAACCCTGCCATCCTAGAACGTTAGCATACAAGAGGGGCATTTCTCAATTTATTTTGTCACACATGGAATCTCAGATGTGGAAGTTTTCTTCCGGCTGCACTCTAGGTCTCACCTAAGATCCTTAGTCTATCCGAGGCTATCGTTAACTGGGACACAATAGAACCAATGGTCAGTACCTCTTTACTAGGGATGGGGTTCCCAGGAGATTGCTCTGGTTCGTGCGCATTAGAAGTAGGCATGAGCGGTTGTCTTAGCGCGCATCGAAGCATGAAAGACCTTGCCTTTAAGGGATTCCTTCTCGCTTGCTTGCTGTCTAAGCTCTTCGATCCTGCCCTGCTTTGATTCTTGCGCTTGCTTGTACCCCTTCTTTCTTTGGCGCTTGCCTGGATCGCTATCTTACTAGCAGTAGTGTTGTTTTCTATTTGAGCTTCTCTTTTTTCCTTTATCGAGCATAATGATTTGAATCGGTAAAATTCTTTGCCGAAAGTGTTCTCCCTTATCGGATGGCATCAGATGCCGGTTAGCATTCTTTATGGGTATTATTCGGTGTTTGTGGCCTCTTAGCTTTGTGGGTGATATCGTATGGTTGGTATCTCACCGCATAAGTGTCAGGGATGGCGTAGTTTATTAGTGCTTTCCGAGGATGTCTATGCGTGCTCTAACGTCTTTAGTCTTTCTCGGCGTCAACCCCAAATACAAAAAGAATTTGAGCATTACCCGCTCTATCAGATAGGACGACCTACTCCTTAGTTGAACCAAACTTTTCCACTCACCTTCATCCGAAAGAGACTGCACGAAAGCAGTTTTTCCTAAACGGTGATACAGCCTGGTTTAAAATTCAATCTTTTAACAACTTGTGGGGCCTGAAGGTGATATTTTTTGGGTAAAGGGTTACCCCGGTTAAATTTCATTCATCATCAAATAAAACAAGTGAGGTATAATGTACACCTCAATTCTCTAGAATGACATGCAATGACTAGAGTTCTCTCGCAAACAAAACAATGCAACTAACACGCAACACAAGCAAAACAGGTCATAACGACAAACAAGTAACCAAAACAGCTACAACCAGACGCTCTCAGGAATCAGCCACATTCATCTTGATCCATCAGCAACTCTCGAGGAAGACTCCACTCGGTCAATACTTGGTTCACATTGCTTGTTCGTCTAAACTTCATTGTATGTAATTTCATTCTAACGGTCATAATAATCACCTCGATAACTTGAGCCGCACTCCTTTTATTCGAAGAGAACAATCTGTTATTACGTTCCTGCCAAACAAAATAAGCCGACGCCGCCACCAATAACTTGCCAATGATGTGAGAAGCAAGCTTTGAATCCACGTGTTGCACTAAATAATCCATAATCTCGTCCCACTTCTTCCCGATTGTTTGCATACCCGCCTTCTCTCGAACCCCATACCAAATTTGAGATGCAAAGTCGCATTCAAAGAAAAGGTGATCATGAGAGTCCGGTCCCGATGTACATAAAGAACAACACAAAAGGTTGTAGTTTGCATTACCCAACGATCGCCATTTGCACATTATATCCTGAGTTTTAGTTTCTTGCAAACTATAAGCCACATAAGAAAAGAATGTCGAGGGATAGCCTGAGGAAACCACACTATACGATCCCAAGCAACCTGACCTTGCACTTGTCGAATATCGTTCCACACCCCATAAGTGCTATACTCCATATCTTTACCATCTCTAGAGCGCCAAATAGTCCTATCTTGAGCATGTGAGTCTAACAATACAATAGGGAAGTCTTGCAAAGCAGGAAATCTAGTCACCCACGAATTCGGCCAACCCCACCCACCGTTTTGAACCATATCCACAACCGTGTACCGCATATCGAAACCCGCATTAGATATAATTCGAGGTGTAATAAAAAGGTTCAAAGGACACAAGGTATCCCATGTATCAAACCAGACTAGAGTGTTAGCATCATTACCCAGCTTAATCCATATGTGCTGACGTATGATTAATCGTAGTTGTAACATCTTTCTCCAACCCCACGTGTTATTATTCCGAATAGGCACATCCCAAAAACTTCTATCCCGGATACGATAAGAGTGAACCCATTTAACCCATATGGATTCCCTATGTGTCAGGAGACTCCAAATATGAGCAACCATAAGTGCGTTGTTCATGTCAGAAATTCTCCGAATACCCAAACCACCTTCTTTCTTAGGCAAACACACGCGACTCCATTTCACCTTAGCCTTCCCCTTAATATTATTTCCTTGAGCCCAAAGAAATCTTCGCATCCTATCTTCAAGATCATGGACAATTCTTTTTGGTAAGATAAAAACGAAAGACCAATAAACATGCATAGATGATAACACTGATCTAATAAGTTGAAGGCGACCAGTAAAAGACAAGCTTTTTGCTTTCCAATCAGTGATTCGAGATTCCAAGTTTTCGAACAGCTTTTTACAATCAGAATAATTCAATCTAGAAGAGATAAGGGGGACACCAAGATACCGAACCGGGAGAACGCCTTCCTCGAATTGCATAATACATATTAATACCACTCCAGCCCCTGCAGCCCCAAAGTGCTAGATCCATCGAAGTAGAGAGTCTGCAAATACCTGTCCTTTGACCGCCTTCATAGGATCGTACCGAAAAGTGAACTCGGATTGCCCTAGGATCCACTTCTCCCCTTCAACACGGGTCAGCATATACTTAATCGGGTCCGTTCGAGCAATTACCAACACTATTGTGGAAAGGATGTAGTGTCGGAGCTTGGTTGCTGCAAAGTAGAGCAATAAGCACATCTTCTTAGGGGTATGTAAGACCCTGCTGAGATAATACACGGTCGGCTCCTACCCGATAGTTGAACTGGAATTACCTTCTCTACCCACTGGTACTACTCTTTCGGAAGGCCTGCTTTCAGCACCTATTCGATACCGGTTTCACCTTCCGTTGTTGATTCCTCTCCCGGCTCCTACTGCGGGTTCCCCATTTATGATGGTCTTTCACCTGGTGTAAAGAATTATGGAAAGGTTTCGAGGCTTAATAGATGGTAAGCTAGAAGCATCCAAGTTAGGTGAGCTTGAAGGCATCGGTTGAAGCCGTCTTTGACTGTGCTGGATGTATAATAGATCTTATATAGTTCCGGAAAGATAGAACACACTACTGTACGCTAATAGGTGCTTCTACCTAAAAGAGTTAGTAAACTACCTCCGGTCTTTGTCATTAGGGTTTCGTTTTTTCTTCCTTTCTTGGGTTCGTTGCACTTGGCTGCCGTGGTTTTTTGGTTTCACGTTTAATCTGGTTTGGGTTTACATAGAGAGAGTACCATAGTTGTTACGCTGATTCGTCATCTTTTGATTGCATTAGGGTTGACGGCTACAAGGTTTTCAGGTTGTTTCTGCATTTTAAGGTTGACGGCTGCTAGGGTTTCTACAATCTGATTACGGCAGGTTGAGATTGTCTAGTGGGTGTTATCTGATTGCTGAAAGAAATCTATTGGAGGCTGCAATTATGATTTAGGGTTTTGTCTTCAAGAGTCTGAATTAGGGTTTGTCGGCATATTTTGATTAGGGTGTGACGGCAACAACTCTTTAGGTTTTCTATAAACTTAATTGTGTTTTCAACAAGTCTCTGATTAATGGATGAGAAGAAAACAGGCGGGGTTTTTCCGCAAGATCGTGGCAAACCTGCAGTCCCTTTTGAAGCTTTTGCTAAGCGTGTAATTGATGTTGAGGGTAATACTTGGGTACCCCGAAGAGGATTGGTTCAGAATCCAAGCATCATTGGCAAGAATTCTAAGGGTTCGGCTCCTGATAATCTGGATGCGAATTTCTGGGATTCTCCGGGTATGGGATACACGCCAATTTCAGGTTTGGATAAATTGAAGTCGATGACCGATCATGGGTTGGGAAAATCATCCGGTTCTGCGGATCCTATTTCCTTTGCTAATGTAGTGAAGAACACTAAGGAAAACATTAAGGTGAATTTCAGGGCAATGGAATCTAGTGAAGTTGTTGATGGAGCAGACGTAGTTATACCATTGACATCGGTGAAACAAGTCACAGACAGGTATGCAAACACTTTGTATGGGTACTTTCTGGGTAAATGATTGGCATTCCCTGTTGTGGATTTCTTTGCAAAGAACAACTGGGTTAAATATGGTCTATCTAGGTTAATGATGAATGCAAACGGGTTCTTTTTCTTTAAGTTCAAGACTAAAGAAGGGATGGATCAAATGTTAGAGGATGGGCCTTGGTTAATAAGAAATCTTCCTATAATTCTAAAGGAGTGGTCAGCTTTTATTAAGATGGAAAAAGAGGATATTAGAGTTGTTCCAGTTTGGGTTAAGATGCACGATGTGCCGTTAGCGGCGTTTACTGAGGATGGTCTTAGTTTGGTTGCATCTAAGATAGGTGTTCCAAAGATGTTGGATTCGTATACGGCCACTATGTGTGCAGAGTCTTGGGGTAGAAGCAGCTATGCTAGAGCTCTCATTGAAGTACAGGCGGGGACTGATTTAAAGAAGAGCGTAACTGTCGCAATCCCATCTTTAGATGGGGGTGGTCATTCTAAGGTAGAGGTAAAAATAGAATATGATTGGGAGCCTTTAAGGTGCTCTTCTTGCTGCGTGTTTGGTCATGAAGATAGCTCGTGCCCAAAGAACCCTCAGGTTGTTTCTAATGGGGATTCTAGGAAGAAGAATGATGATTTTCAGGTTGTGGGGGCCAAGAAAAAGAAGGCTACTAACCAAGGTCTTCATATGAAGAATCAGAAGCCTAAGGTAGTGTATAGACCAGTTGTAAACCCTAAACCAAATTCGTCCTTGAGGAAGCCGATGAATAATATGGTATCAACATCGAACCCCTTTGATATCCTCAAGGACGATGATGGTGGTCAGGGAGGGAGTACTGTGGGTCGTCTGGAGAAGAAGGCCGTGCAGAATTATGACAAGCAGGATTCAGATGAGGAGGAGGTTGTTGGAGTATACAATGAAACTAATGAATTTATGACTTCGGGAACACATCCTTCATCTTCTAGAGCTAGGGCAAGCAACTCCTCCACAAAGGGTTCCAATGGCTAGACATGATGTGATTTGAGTCAAGGGGTTGCCGGTTTGTGGCAATTTCATCTTTGATGATGGAGGATGAGTCGTTTTTATTGGTTTTCGTGTTTTGGTTTGTCTACTTTTGTTTCAGGATTTAAAGTAGGCTAGGTTATGGGTTGTCTTAGAGTGTTTGGTTTTGTTTGGTTTACATATACGGGGCATGTCCTGTATATGAATTAGTGTGGAACACATCCTCACTACTTGTACTTTATTGCGGTTGTTTTAATAGAATCATCGGGGTAACCCTTTACCCAAAAAAAAAACTACCTCCGGTCGAAGCAACGATTGTTGTTGGGTGGATTTGGAATGGCTATATCCTTTGCTATTAGTAGGCAAGTTTCCATTCTTTGTTGATGAAAGTATAGCATATGATCGAATAGGTGGACGGCCTATCTCCTTCTCCAACTACTAGAGGTGCTGTATTTATCGAATATCCGCTTGAAGTGAGAACTCCTAGCTACTGGCTATAGCTGATGAGTTGCAGCAAAGGTGGGACTGGAATGGGTTGATAGAGTGATCTGGAGCATTAGAAGATCCCCGTATGAGACTCGACGTCGATCAGCTCGATGAGGGTGCTTTCTCTCCCATAGTGTGTTCATGAATGAAGCCCTGTAAGTCTCTTGCTTAGACTTATGGTTTCTTACTGAGGAAGCCTTCTGGTTCATTCGAGTTCGATGTACCTTTTGTAGTTGGGTTCCTCCCCGTTGTCTCTCCCCCGTGTTAGTCTTCTCTGGTTCTGCATCTATGTAGTCTTTTAGGAGAGGTGCTTTAGTTCAATATCATAGTTGGATTGTTCTCCCTTGCTTGCATTCAAGCTATCTTTCATTTTATGTAGTCTTTCGTTCATTCGTTTGGCTATTGTGCCGTGCCGTGGGCAGACCTTCACTATGGATCTAAGCCCGTCAAACAGTCGCTAGAATGAATAACAACAGAGATCGAACTCTTCGAGAAAGTCGACCCATACGGTTATTACCCGCGCCTTATGTTAGGCTCTAGAGCGAGAAAGGTGCTGCTAAGGTATGATATATTCTATTTAGCATATCTTAGGCCTTACCGAGGGAATTGATTGATTTGGCACAAGCTATCTTCCTACTTGGATCAACTCTATCTCGTTTACTTAGATTGATTGCTCTTTTAGCCTTCTACTTTAGTTCATCATTTTCTTTGCAACTCTCTTGAAAAATCTTCTCTCGTTATCGGTCGACCTTCAAGACTTGCTTACGATAGGAGGGAGTTGAAAGGCTAATCCGTGAAAGACAAAAAAGAAATTCCATTCCCAATAGATCAAGCCGAGGTAGTAGACCAAATCGTCTATCAACGTCCTCCACTTACTCTACTAGGTTGGCGAAAGCCTTGTTACGAACTATTGACCGAAGAGCCTTACTACCAGAGCTAGCGGAAGAGCTCAGCTCCTACTAGAAGCTGATGAAGGTCATTCGCCTCAACTACGGGATGAACGCCAGGTAGAGCTCCTCTTCCGTATCTGCATCTTCCTCATATGTAGTTTCTATGCCTTCTGAAAGGCCTATTCTTGATCCCCGAGAGGCTATAAATAAGGTACATTCGGACATATAGGACATATAAAAGAAGTCTAGAAAGGAGGGAACTCAAATGAAGATACCTGCGAATGGTACTGCTACTTTTAAGCCTAGGGCTAATAGCAAGACAGAGAGATTCGTGACGTGGAGAGATGTGCTAGACTTTATTTTTATCCTAATTCCCCTATCCTCTTTTTGATTCCAGTTACCATCAGATTGAATGACCAGCAGATGATAGCAAGGCTAAACAGATTCGAGATTCTCGATCAGATGAGCGAACAGGGCAAGCACGTACTACCTACCAGAAGAGTGGAGCTCAGAGCGAGAGAAAGGTGAGGGCCGAAGAAGGCATTGACTAGAAAGAGACTTACCTGTAAGTGATATCTAGTAAACTACCTTATGTGTGATGTGATGCAAGGTTTTCTTACTCCGCGTCTGCTGCCATTGACTCTTTTTGAGTAAGATCAGTAGGCGAGAAGCTCACATCCCGCTCCATAGAAGGAAAAGAGTCATCTTATCAACCTAGAAGGGAGAAATGCTTTGAATAGCAATCTTTCGTACCCCATTCAATAGACTTCCCTTGTGAGATGGGAAAGCTTAATGGAGTGACCAAGCCAAGACCTTAGACGAAGAGAGTGTCCAGGCCAAGAAGTGAAATGAAAATGCCACTTAACACACTGACTTCGATTTTCTTTCCTAGGTCAAGCCCGGGGGAAGTTGAATCTAGCTCTAGGGTAGGGAGGTCTTTTCTTAACAACATACCTAGTCGAATACAAAGTATTTCCATAATGTAGTTAGAGCAAAGAATCATCGGAGCAGGATTTCATCTATAAAGGATGATACGGGTAACATGGTTGAGGGAGATATGGTTAAGCAGGCCCTGGTCGATCATTACTCGAAGTTTTTTGGATCGACTGTGGATGTTAATGTGCATCCTGCTCCAAATCTTTTTCGAACAAAGTTGACAAATATAAAAGCTGAGTATATGGTGCGAGAGGTGACGGATGAAGAGATTAAAAAAGCTATATTTTCCATTGCTGGGAATAAGGCTCCAGGCCCGGATGGGTATACGTCGGTTTTCTTTAAAAGAGCTTGGAATGTGGTTGGCGATGACGTGTGTCGTGCCGTTAAAGCATTTTTCATCAATGGGAAATTGCTTCAACAACTTAATCACACAATAGAGTCATTAATTCCTAAAGTCCCTATCTCGTCTTCTATCACGGATTACAGACCTATATCGTGTTGTAACACGTTATACAAATGCATCAGCAAGATTGTTAGTGATCGTATGAAAGAGGGTTTGGCGGATATTATTAGTATTAACCAGTCAGCATTTGTGCCGGGAAGACGAATTTCAGATAACATCTTACTAACACAAGAGCTTATGCATAATTATCATCGGAAAGTGGGTCCTCCTAGATGTGCGTTTAAGATTGATATCCAAAAGGTGTATGATACAGTGGAATGGTCCATTTTGGAAGCGACGTTGATCGGATTTGGGTTCCATTCGAGGATGGTGAAGTGGATCATGGCTTGTGTAACTTCTACTTCGTTTTCGTTATCCATTAACGGGAACCTGTTTGGGTATTTTAAAGGGAAACGAGGGCTTCGACAGGGAGACCCGATGTCGCCGTATCTGTTTACGATGGTTATGGAAGTTCTCACCTTATTATTGGACAAGCCTGTAGCGATATCAAATTATTTTCGTTTTCATAATAAGTGTGAAAAACAAAGAATTATTAATTTGTGTTTTGCAGAGGACTTATTTCTTTTTGCGAGAGGTGATCATAAATCGGCTGAGGTCATAATGTCGGCTATTAAGGAGTTTACCGCCATGTCGGGTCTTGTTCCAAGCATCATGAAAAGTACTTTCTTCTTTGGCAATGTTACGGATCAGGTGAAAGCGAGAATTTTGAGCATAATGCCGTTTGTTGAGGGAGAACTCCTAGTTAGATACTTGGGTGTTCCTCTCATATCAACTCGGTTGAAGTATAAAGACTGCAAAAGACTTGTTGAAAGTATGGAGGCTCGGATTACAGACTGGAAAGCAAAATGTTTGTCGTTTGCTGGTAGGTTGCAATTAATCCGTTCTGTGTTGGCATCTATGCATATTTATTGGGCCTCGTTCTTCATTTTACCAAAGTGTATTATATGTGATCTCGAAAATGGGATGAGGTGCTTCTTATGGTCTCAAGGCAATAAGATAAAAGGTAAAGCGAAAGTTCGTTGGAAAACGGTTTGTCTTCCTAGAGGTGAAGGGGGGCTGGGCATACGTCGAGTTGAAGACATGAATAATGCCCTTATGGTTTCGCATATCTGGAGCTTGCTTACTCATCGAGAGTCCCTATGGGTAAAGTGGATTCACTCATATCGTATTGGTAATAAGAGTTTGTGGGAATTACCAATAAGGAACAGTATTACTTGGAGTTGGAGGAAAATACTTCAGCTGAGAACGATCGTCCGCGAGTATATATGGACTTTAGTTGGAGATGGTACGGATACGAAAATTTGGTTTGATAAGTGGCATGAGGTGTGTCCAATTATCTCTATCATTACCCCTCGTATGATAGCAAATGCGGGTTTTAATCTTAATTCTAAATTAGCGGATGTTTGTGTGAATGGGGTGTGGAGATGGCCGTCCGATTGGTTCAATCGTTTTCCGGTGCTTCGTACTGTTCATGATTTCAATCTTCACCCTACACGTAAAGATATGGTAGTTTGGAAGTCGAGGCAAGGAACTCAAATGGATTTCAATACATCAACAGTTTGGGAAGACATTCGGGTGCAAGATGCCGAGGTTCCATGTGGGAGTGTAGTGTGGTTCTCTCAGGCTATTCCTAAGCACTCTTTCATAATGTGGTTGATAGTCAATAGGAAATTGAAAACTCAGGACATCATGAGTAGCTGGCAATCTTCAGGTAATATGAACTATAGTCTGATGTGTTGCTCGTTGTGTACTTCTGGTCTAGACTCCCACGGTCACTTGTTTTTTGAGTGTGACTATTCAGCTCAAGTGTGGAATGGGGTTAAAGCTTTCGCTGGTATCGATTCGGTCAGGAACATTTGGAATGAAATCATGAATTTCTTAGTGGGGATTTCGACTTCAACATCGGCTAGTCATATTATCGCTAAGATGGTGGTAAGTGCTTCAGCATATTTCGTTTGGAATGAGAGAAATAGAAGACTCTTCTCGAACAAAAAAAGGACCAAAGACCAGCTGGTGGAGGTGATTCTTGGTACTGTTCGACTGAAGCTTCATTCGATGCGGTTCAAGAGGACATATCACACGGCACAAGTTTTACAGCAATGGATGCTCCCTCGGGGATTGATGATGGCAGATGACGATTGTGGTTGATGTTTGGTTGTTTTCTTTATCTCGTATGTGCCTTGTATTGGCTAGTCTTTGTTATGGGTGTTTTGGTTGTCGTTTAGTTGTTTTTGTTTCTGTGTTTAACTCCTGTTAGGCATGTCTTTCAGGAGAACACTAAGAAGTGTGTTACTTCTCACTTGTTTTTCTTTTGGTGTGATATAAAATTAACCGGGGTAACCCTTTACCAAAAAAAAAACATACCTAGTCGAGAGACTCCGTAACCTCTCTTTCAAGCCAATGCCTTTCCATAGCTTTTTCGGTACTGTGTTGTTGAACCGCTTGTTTGATTGTGCGGCTTTCGCCTCCGGATCTACTGTATCTTATCTTCATCTTATCTTCTTTCCAGGGTTTCGAGCACAAGCCCAACTTATTTAGCCTCTATCACGCAAAAGGGACTCCACAGGTATCGTTACATTAATGCCTAAACGTAGGAAATCGGCTAAAAAGAGCAGCCGTTGGAACGCAATAAGCTAGCCTCTCCCTCTAGACAAGCTACTCCGTTCCTCTGATAGGGTTGCTTTACTTTCCGGAGACAAGCCATTCAACAAGATAGTTAGGAAGTTTACATGCTGAGTGTTATACGCGCAGGAAGGGACTGATTCTGACTCCAGACTTGCCATATCGACACCCGGCAGCATGAACTAAATAAGAGTAGGGTTTTTTTGAACAATTACTGTAGACAGGCCCAATTCCCTGAAGAATTCACATGATGTAAGCTAAACTAAGCTGGCTCGCTCACCTTCAAGTTCAAGAGTCGTAAGCCGAAACGGCAGCATCATCGTTGAAGGATTCGAGTATGCTGCTTAGCTTAAGGCTTTGACTTATATAATATATTATAATATATATAATATAATTGATAAGTGAAGAATAAGAATGAATGAAAGGAGTTGCGTTCATGCGATAATTTGATTCAATCCTAGAGACCCAAGTTAAGAACTAAGGAGAGGAAAGTATTCAATCCTTGGGGATTGACCAACTTCATAGCACGAATAGGAATTAGGGCTCTTTAACAGCATCTCGTCTCCGACTGAGCTGATTAGCTGATTCAGTGCCTTTTTTGTGAGTGAAAGTGTGGGTAAAGAATCTTGAACTTGAAGGTGAGCAAGACTCAAAACTAGGCAGAAGCTTGCGTTGCCCGGGGTGAAAGACACCATAGACGAAGTGTTTAATGTAGCAGCTGTGGCACCCGAAGACATAGGAAAACTGACTCTTCATCTTTTTCTTTTTTTAATAGACGTCACCCACTAAAACGTCAACTAAATGAAAGCCTCTTCCGGCGCTTGTCCAAAAAGGAAAAAAGCAACTCATAAACCCAAAAAGTTTAACCCAAGTATACATATCCTTACCTCATCTCTGGTTCAGGACCAACCATGCACTCACAGTCTGTGATTAGAGTTTTGATCTTCCAAAACTCTATAACGAACTTGTTAGCAATTGTGATCAATCAGAAACTAGGGTTTTCTTTTTTCTTTCTTTTTCAATCGCCGCCTTAGATTTCTGATTCGATATCCTGACATATTAGATTGGTTGTTATTGATTGCGGTTAACTGAGTTTAATTTAGCTAGATTGATACACCGATTTAATTAGTTAAGGATAGAGTTTTGGCGCTAAGGTATAAGGATTAGGGTTTTGCTACGGTTTTGATCTTTGTTTTCTTTGCTGGATTTGGGTTTTGTGTTGCATGGTGGTTTGTTGATTGTCAATTAAGAGAGAGTGGATTAGTTGAGTATGAATGAACGTAAAAAACAAGAGAGTAATATCCCGAACAGCCAATTGAAGCCGCAATTTTTTGATAGGGGTAAGCCGCCGTCAGGTAAGAGTCATGCAGAAAGGGTTCTTGACTCTGAAGGGAAATCTGTACTTCCACGGCATGGAGTTGTCATCAATGAACAGAAGGAACCCAGGTTAGTTAATATTATTGATGAACTCTCTAAGGTTACAGTGCCTGTTGATCTGGACAAACATCAGCCAAATCCTGATGGAGGAGGCGATAATAAGGGTCAGGGTTTTACAGAAGGGAGGGCGTCTAATGTATCGGTGCAGGAGTTGAATCACGGAATTAGGGAGGATGTAGGTAAACCGATGACATATGCTGACTCTCTTATGGCGAAAACAGTTAAACAGGTGAATTTCAGATTACTCGCTAGTCAGGATATGCATGAAGGGTGTGATGTGGTGCTCCCTAAGGAGTCGGTTAAAACTGTTCAAGATAAGTTAGCCAACACGTTGTATGGGTATTTTCTGGGGGATAGAGTAGCCTACCCGGTAGTTGAATATTTTGTTAGGAACAATTGGAAGAAGTTTGGTCTACAGAAATCCATGATGAACGCTAATGGATTTTTCTTCTTTAAATTTGCTGATGAGGAGGGTATGATGAATGTTATAAAGGAAGGGCCTTGGATTATTAGATCTCAACCTTTTTTGGGTAAAGGGTTACCCCAGGTGAATTTTATAAATAACCAAATAAGAACAAAGGCATGCCTGAACGGACATACCAACTAGACTTGACAACCCAAGCCTAGGAAATCCAAAATAAACAACCAAAACAAGCCAACACAAACAACCAGCCAAAAAAACACAACCCTATCCGAACAAAACAAAAACCAAGCGACTATATCTAGCCTGGATCAATAACTTCAACATTAGGAAGGATCTCCCACTTCTTCAACAGCCTCTGGTTATTGGCTTCACCTCTGATCTTAAACCCCATCAATCTTAGTCTTACTGTCTTCAAAATCCTCTCAGTAACCGACTCGACACTTGGATTCAAACACGAAAACAAGCAGTTGTTTCGCTCTTGCCAAATAAAATACGTGGCAGCCGCAATGACCAGCTTACTAACAATATCATCCGTCTTCTTCGATCTCGCATTACGATCAAACCATCCCATAATTGAGTGCCACGAATCATCAACAGTTCCCATGTTCACCATAGCTTTAACCTTTCGCCAAACTTGAGTTGCAAACGAACACTGAAAGAACAAATGGTCTCGTGAATCACGATCATTTCTACATAACGGACAACACATAAGCCTTAAATTAGTTTCACTCCCCGCCTCCCACACAGCTAACCGATCTTGTGTCTTTAGTTTATTCTTGATTACGAGCCATAGGTGAAACGAGTGTCTAGGGATGTATTGACTAAACCATACCCCATTAACCCATGAAACCGGTTGTTCACGGTGGCGGGTATTTTGCCAAACTTCCATAGATCCGAAAGGCCTTATATTACCATCTAAATCTTTCCAGCTTGTACTATCCTCCATATTCTGTATCAACTAAGGAACACTTAAGCCAATTAAGACCGGATATAGATCGTACCATGCACGGGGCCACTTCCACTGGCCATTATCATCAACGAGCTCCGCCAGAGACGAGTTAAGATTAAAACCCGCATTAGCAATTCTTCTAGGAGTAATGAAAGAGTTGAGGGGACTAAGCTGGCACCAGTTGTCACTCCATACATTAGTTTGATTACCACTCCGAACCGCTTTCCATACAAATGGACGGATAGCACTTCGAATTGCCAAAATCTTTCTCCACCCCCAACTGATACTCCCACGAGGCTGAATATCCCAAAAGCTTCTCCCATTTAACTTATGAGAATAGATCCACTGAACCCAAAGCGACTTCCGTTTAGTGAGAATACTCCATATATGGTTGGTCATTAGCGCTTTATTCACATCTGATATGCTCCTAATGCCTAACCCACCTTCCTCCTTAGGCAAGCAAACCTCAGCCCAAGACACCTTCGCTTTAACCCTACCCTGATTATTAGCATTCCACAAGAACTGACGCATGAGTTTCTCTAGATCATTAGTGACTCGAGTAGGAATAATAAAGACTGAAGCCCAATAAATGTGCATAGATGACAGAACCGAGTTAATAAGCTGCAACCTACCAGCAAAAGATAGCGATCTATTCAACCAACTACCTATTCTCTTCTCCATTCGATCAATCAACGGCTTACAATCTTTAAACATGAGCTTTGTTGATATCAACGGCACCCCCAAATATTTAACAGGCAACATACCTTGATTAAACGGCATGATTTGAAGAATTTCCTGCTTCACATGATTCGGCACATTACAGAAATACACCGTGCTCTTAGCCGGGCTAGGCTTTAGGCCCGAAGCATTGGTGAACCTCTCAAGAGCATCCCTAACTTTCTTAACCGAAACGATATCCCCATGCACAAAAATGAATAGATCATCCGCAAACGACACATTAATAATCCTCTGTTTAGAACAGTGAGCATGGAATTTGAAACCCGTAGCTGGACTTGCACCCCGCTGCAAAAGTAACGATAGAACTTCCATAACCAACGTGAACAAGTATGGCGACATAGGATCACCCTGCCGTAACCCCCTTCTACCTTGGAAATACCCATGCAGATTACCATTAAGGCTTATAGAGTAAGTGACCGAAGTAACACATGCCATAATCCATGTAACCATCTTAGTATGTAACCCGAAACCACATAAAACACTCTCCAAGAATGCCCAACTGACCGTGTCATAAGCTTTTTGAATATCTATCTTGAAAGCACATCTAGCGGGGCCACGATCCAAATGATAATTATGCATTAATTCCTGAGTCAGGAGAATGTTATCCGAAATTTTCCTACCCGGAACAAAAGCCGATTGATTAATGTTAACCAAAGCACCCAAGCTACCTTTCAATCTATCCGTAATGATCTTGCTAATACCTTTATATAAGACATTACAACACGAGATAGGACGATAATCAAGAACCGAGTCAGGCGTTTCCACTTTAGGCACAAGAGCCAAAATCGTATGATTAAGCTGCTTCAGAAGTTTACCATTATCAAAGAAATCTAACACAGCATTAGAAACATCATTACCCACAATATCTCAAGCACTCTTAAAGAAAGCCGATGTGTAACCATCAGGACCCGGGGCTTTATTTTCAGCAATACTGAACATAGCATTCTTCACTTCCTGACGGGTAACCTGACGAACCATGAAACTAGCATCCCTAGCAGTCAACACATTTATATCCAGCTCCTCCATATTAATGGGCGAAACTTGATCCAACCGACCCAGAAAATTTTCATAATGATGAACAAGAGCACCAGGCACATTATCGCCTTCAAAACGATTACCAGCTATATCCTGAATCGACTGGATTTTACCTCTAGCATTCCTGCATTTAAGCATGTTATGAAAAAAAGCCGTATTAGAATCACCAGCGCACAACCACTCCACTTTAGACTTCTGCTTTAGGAAGCATTCCTCATCATAAGCCGCGGTTTTAAAAAGATTAAGACACTCAGATTCCTTTTCCCTCAAGCCAACATCAAACGGATTATTATTCACCAGCATCTAAATATCATCTAGCTGCTTCCTTAAATCCACCACTCTATCATGCAGATTACCTTGTTGAACCAAGAGTTTACGCATTAACGGTTTCAAGTTTCGAAGCTTCTTTGCAACCGAGAACATTGTAAATCCTGGAACATTTTTCGACCACTCCTGCTCCACATACACCCTGAATTCTGGCTTAGATGTAATAAAATTTGCGAATTTAAATGGTTTCGGTTTCACCTTTTGCGATAACAGCCACTTGAAAATGCAAGGAGTATGATCCGAGACTCTAAACGGACGATAGCTCACAAAAGCCTCAGGAAACATCTCTAAAAACTTCAAGTTCCCCATGACACGATCAATCTTTTTTAACAAGCCGATACCTTGCTTCGGTTTCTGGTTCCACGTATAATGCAACCCATGTCCCTTAATATCTACCAGCTCCGAATATTGAACACAATCATGAAACTCTCTCATGCCAATAGTACTCGTAGACGGACCATACAAAGAATCTTCCACATGAAGAGCCGAATTGAAATCCCCCATAACTAGCCAAGGCTTATCATGACAAATGTTTTTATGAATACACAAATTCTCCCACAGTCGTCTTCTCTCCTGATACAAATTCTTAGCGTAGACAAACGAACAGAAAACAGCTTTATTATCATGTTTAGAATGGATTTGTGTATGGATAACCTGATCCTCCTGAGATAAAACCATGAGATCCACCACATCCGAATTCCATCCCAAAATGATTCTAGTACCTTGCACACACAAATCACCATTCGACGTCCAAGCCCAATTACGAAAAACACCTTTACACACCTTATCTAGATTTTTAACATCCACATGAGACTCTAGAATGGCACAAACATTTAACCTATTTTCAGATACAAGCATACGAACCTCGCTTTGTTTCAGGGGTTGGTTCAAACCCCTTATATTCCACGAAGCTATACTATCCATTTAAACCAACCATACCGGGAGTGCTTGCCCCCTCAGAAGTTTGACATTGTTCATGCCGCATAAAATCAGCCATTTCAGTAGGCACTGTTTCCACTACCTCTTCTTCAGAACTCATAGATTTTCCACCATCCTTCTTCAAATTTGGCCGTGTCTCATTATTATTACTTGCATTACCATCTGTGAGTTGTATATCATCCATAGCTAGAGCCCCAAACGAGTTGCTAGTACTCACATTACTATCCACTTTGTTACCCGGTTGATCATTCTTAGTACCGGATGTAGTCAGACCTTGTTTGTTTACTTTCGGCTTGTAGATAAACTTCGATTTTTGTTTCTTTTGAACAGCTCCTACCCTAGCCGCCTTCCTCTTATCCGTTATAAATCCTTCCTCATCAACCACCACATGTTTCGGATTATTATTCATATTTTTAACACACGTATGATCATTATGGCCAAACACACAACAAACCGAACACCTTTGTGGCTTCCATTCATATTCCACCTTTACTTTCTCAGTAATATAACCATCCTCATCCAACTTCGGAATAGCAACAACAATATCTTCCTTCAAGTCACTATCAGCATTAACTTCAATTAACGCACGAGCAAAGCTACTCCTTCCCCAATTATCCGACCACATATCAGCTGTATATCCATCTAATCTTTTAGGAATCCCTATCTTAGACGCCAATAAACTTAGGCCATCATCAGTGTATACCGAGATTGGAACGTTATGTAACTTCACCCACACCGGAACAGATTTAATACCCTCTTTTTTAAGACTCACAGACGGAGACCAAACATTCAGAAACAACGGCATTTTCCGGATCAACCAAGGCCCTCCCTCCAACACTTTAGCCATTCCCTCTTTAGTATCAAACTTAAAAAAGAAAAAACCATCGGAATTCATCATAATTTTTGTAAACCCATACTTAGACCAGACATTCTTTGCATAATATTCAACAACCGGGTATGGCAAACGATTACCTAAAAAATATCCATAAAGAACATTTTCAAACTTTTGCTGAACCTTTCGGATGACCTCACGAGGAATCACAACATGAGCATTCTGCAACGTCTCATTCGAATCCATAAGTCTGAAATTAACTTCACGTTTCACCGACTTGAAACTCTTAACCTTTTCTGCATACGAAGGCACTGAATTACTGTTTTCCCCATCCTCTTCAGTTTTACGATCCTTATGAACCGATGTAACCGGCACACTCACCTTCTCAAGCTCATCGATAATATTTATCATTCTCGGCTCGTTTTGGACTATACCTCTTTTTGGAAACATCGGATTTCCATCGATTTTCAGCGATCTGACATCAAGTGTATTCCCAAACTTGGACAACATACCACGTATCTCTTGTGAAGCCGCCGGCTTTGAAGAAATAAAGATGTCCCCATGCAACTTTTCATTGAACGCCTGGAAACCTAGATCCTCCAAGCCTTGATCTTTATTTCTCTCCATGCAGCCGAAACAACGACCCCAGACAAACGAATAAAACAAAAAAACATGCAGCCACCAGAAAAACCCTAAAACCTTATAAACCCTAGTGATAATCTTCAACTCTTAACCGATTAATCCAGGGTTTTCGATCTAGCTAAATTAATCTCAGTTAACCGCAATCAAAAACCACTAAATTAATAAATCAGAGAATCAAACTAAACACTAAGGAGGCGATTGAACAGAAACAAAAAGAAAAACCCTAAATTCGAAATTGGTCACAATTGCTAACTAGTTCGTTATGGAGTTTTGAAGGAATCAAATCTCCAATCACAGACTGTTATACAAAAGATCGCAAAGCAGAAACTTGAAAAGATCTCAACCTTTGTTTCTTAGTAAATGGACTCCTTCCATGAAACTTGAAAAGAAAGAAATGAAGAATGTACAAGTCTGGGTCAAGATCCATGAGGTGCCTATAGTGGCATATACCGAGGATGGGTTGAGTATGATTGCAACGGCTATAGGGGTTTCGAAACTTCTGGACTCGTATAGTACATCGATATGTATGGACTCATGGGGGAGGAGCAGTTATGCTAGAGCCTTAGTTGAAATATCAGCTGAAAACGATTTCAAAGAAGAATTAGTTATAGCCGTTCCAGAGCTTGAAGGAGATGGATTTGTCAAGGAGAAGGTTTATGTGGAATATGAATGGAGTCCCCATCGATGTGCCCATTGTAAGGTGTTTGGACACTCGGATGATATTTGTCCTAAACAACCAAGGAAAATTATGAAGGTTGAGCCTAAAAAGCCTAAACAAAATTCTGGTAGCCAATCTAGAGGACCAGTGAAACCAAGGGTGGTGGATGATGATGGGTTTACGGGTGTAGAAGGTAAAAAGGTTGCTAGAAGAGTGGGATTTTCTATTAACAAAACGAAACAAAAGTTTGAATATAGGCCAGTTGGAAATAAATCTTTTAATGAGGCTTCTACTTCAGCGTCTATTTTCACATCTCAGAATCCCTTTGATATTCTGAAGGATGGTCAGGGGGTAGGGTTCAGCCTAGTAAAGGTAATGGTGAGGATCTTGAAGACTCTGATGAGGACGAGGTGCTTGAAGTGTATAATGAGACTAATGAGTTTATGATAGAGGGCGTTTCAGGTGTTAATAATAAAAAAGGGGCAAGCACTCCTTCTGCTGAGGTTTTAAATGGGTAGTTTAGCGTCATGGAACATTAGGGGGTTGAACCGCCCTCTGAAACAAAAGGAGGTTCGTCAGGTGGTGAAAGATAATAGCCTTGGTTTTTGCGCGATTCTGGAATCTCATGTTGAGGTTCACAACGTAGGTACCGTGTGTCATGCCGTTTTCAGGAGGTGGGATTGGACGTCTAATGGGGGCAAGTGTACTAAGGGTACTCGCATTATTATTGGATGGAATCCGGATATATTTGAAGTTATGGTTCTAGATCAGTCAGATCAGGTTATGCACTTGCAAATCATTGTTAAAGCTTCCAAGAAACTCTTTTTCTGTTCGGTTGTCTATGCAGCCAACTACCATGTCACTCGTAGGGAAGTATGGCTTCAACTCTCTAGCCACAAAGTGGTTGTTAACAGTTCTCCTTGGGTTATCATGGGCGACTTTAACTCTGCTTTGCAACTAGAGGATAAATCTGTGGGTTCTTCGAGTATCACGGCTAGTATGCGGGAGTTTCAGGATTGTGTGTCGGAGATTGAGGTTTTTGATATTAATAGAACTGGATTTCAATATACCTGGACTCAAAAACCGAAAAAAGGTACTGGCTTGCTCAAAAAGATTGATCGTGTTCTCGGTAATATGGCTTTCGTTGATCTATTCCCTAATGCTATTGCTGTTTTCAAACCATATGGTATATCGGACCATTGTCCTTGTATTTTGAAGATGCAGGAGGCGAGTGAGAGGAAGTATAAGCCATTTAAATTTGCTAACTTTCTTATTCATAAACCTCAATTCCACGATATTGTCAAATCAAAGTGGGAGCATCACGTTGCTGGGGTTCATCAATTTCGGGTGGTTAAAAAATTGAGAGGTCTTAAAACTCCGCTCAGAAATTTGTTGTTTCAACAAGGGAACCTTCATAAAAAAGTTGAAGAGCTTCAGGGTAAGTTGGATACCATTCAATGTGCTATTGATAATGACCCTTCCAATCAAGACTTAAGAGCTGAGGAACGTACTATTGCATGTAAGTTTCAAGAGGCGTGTTTAGATGAGGAGAGATTTTTTACAACAGAAGTCTAGGTTGATTGTTGAAGGCGGGTGATGCTAATACTGCTTTTTTTTCATATGTCCTTAAAAACGCGTAATCATAGAAGTAGGATTGATGTTATTACTGATTCGGATGGAAATGTTTTTTAGGGTAAGGATATTTCGGTGGCTTTTGTTAATCATTATGAAAAAGTTCTTGGTTGCGTTGGCGATATCTCGCTCATGCCCTGGCTCCTGATTTATTCGAGAAGGTTATTCCTGCGGATGTCGCTAATAGTATGATTCGTCAAGTTACGGGTGATGAGATTAGGAGGGCAATGTTTTCGATTGGCAATGAGAAGGCGCCTGGCCCAGACGGCTTTACAGCTGCCTTTTTCAAGAGTGCGTGGCCAATTATCAGTAATGATGTTACTAGTGCTATTTTGGATTTTTCAACACGGGGAGATTACTTCAGGAGCTTAATCACACCCTTATCGTTCTTCTTCCTAAAGTTTCGTCGCCAACGGTGGTTTCTGATTTATCGGCCGATTGCATGTTGTAACGTGCTATATAAGTGTATTAGTAAAATTGTTTCGGATCGGGTAAAGGGAGCCGTAAAGGGGATTGTCAGTATAATCAGTCAGCGTTTTGTTCCGGGTAGGAAAATCTCAGACAATATCCTGTTAACTCAAGAGCTGATGCACAACTATCATTGAAGTTGTGGCCCTCCGTGCTGTGCTTTCAAGGTGGATATACAAAAGGCCTATGATACTGTTGACTGGAACTTCCTGAGGAAGGTTCTTTTAGGTTTCGGGTTTCATCAACGAATGGTGGAGTGGATAACGACCTGTGTGTCTACACCTCTTTCTCGATATGTATTAATGGGGATGTTTTTGGATACTTTAAAGGGAGACGGGGATTAAGACAGGGGGATCCGCTGTCCCCGTATTTATTTACTCTGGTTATGGAGGTTCTCACGTGTATTTTGCAGCATGCTACTAGGATTGATACATCCTTCAGATTCCATAACAAATGTGAAAAATAGAAGATTATAAATCTTTGTTACGCGATAATTTGTTTCTTTTCGCTCAAGGGGATCTTGGTTCAGCTAGGTGCATTATGACATCTCTCTCAAAGTTCACTAAAATGTCAGGTTTGGTTCCAAGTGCTCAAAAAAGTACTGGTTATTTTTGCAATGTGCCAAATCATGTTAAATGGTCCATTCTTCGTATTATACCGTTTGTCGAGGGCTCGCTTCCTGTCAGGTATTTGGGGGTTCCCCCTAATTTCGACTAGACTTCTTTACAAAGACTGCTCGATTCTTTTGGAAAGATTGGAGAATCGCATATTAAATTGGAGAAATAAACTTTTGTCTTTTGCTGGGAGATTGCAACTGATCATGTCGGTTCTTTCTTCTATGCATATCTACTGGTCCTCGGTATTCATTCTTCCGGCTCGAGTTACGTCGGATCTGGAGGCGAAAATGAGGAACTTCTTGTGGTCTCAAGGGTGTTTCAAAAAGGCAAAGCTAAAGCTTCTTGGAAGAGTGTTTGCATCCTAAAGAGGAGGGAGGTTTGGGCATTAAAAGGATTGGTGATATGAATAAATCTCTTATGATTTCTCATATATGGAGTATCTTAACGAATAGGGAGTCTCTTTGGGTAGCTTGGGTGCACTCGTATAAACTAAAAGGTCGTTCTTTTTGGGAGTGCAAGAGTCTTTCTAGTTGTTGTTGGAGCTGGCGAAAGATATTACAGTTACGGCCGATTATAAGAGAGCACATATGGACGAAAATTGGAGATGGTAGCAGTGTTTCTGCTTGGTTTGATTATTGGTGCGAGGGAGGTCCGTTAGCCACCTTCTTGACTCCAAGAATGATATCTAATGGCGGGTTTCTCTTTAGAGGCTACGGTTAAGGATATAACGGAGAATGGTAGTTGGGTTTGGCAGCTGTCGTGGAGGGATTCATACCCGGTTTTCCATCAGGTTAACATGCCGTCTATTGATCCTCTTAGGTCCGATTCCCTTTCATGGAAGTTTGACAATGATTTGCATGAGTACGCGTCTAGCACTGTTTGGAATACTATTCGCTACAGGGAGCCGGTTGTTAATTGGGCAAAGATAGTGTGTTTTTCTCAATGTATTCCGAGACATGCGTTTCTTATGTGGCTGATTATGCGTCGGAAGCTTTTGACTCAGGATAAAATTTTGCAGTGGGATTTTTCAAGAAGAAAAAACATGAATATGATGTGCTGTCTTTTATGTTATGAGAATGTTGATTCTCACAGGTCATCTTTTCTTCGAATGTAAGTTGTCATCTCAAGTTTTGAGCATCGTTCGAGAGAAAGCTGGCATGTGTAATGTGAATGGTCAATGGTCTGATATTGTGGTTTGTTTTCGGAGCGAGCTAGTTCCAAGTCAGCCGGGGACTATGTGAGTAGGCTGATTGTCGCTGCTTCGGCCTATGTCCATTTGGCAGGAAAGAAACATGAGACTTTTCAAGAATCAAACGAGGCCCCCAGATATCATTGCTTCAACAATCATAAATATTGTTCGATACAAGCTGTTTGGGAGTGAAGTTCAAAAACACGGTTAGAGTGAAGAGACTTCTTGACGATTGGGGGATTCATCAAGGTGCGGAATGCGGATGGAATTGGCTGAGTTTTATCATGTAATTGTGTTTTGTTCTAGATTGTAGTCTAGGCGTTTGGTTTGTTTGGCTTTTTTGTTGGTTGTTTGGTTTACTTTCATGAGGCATGTCTCATGATTGAACTAGTGAGGATTCACCTCACTACTTGTTTTTTATGGTTGTGAATATATAAATCACCGGGGTAACCCTTTACCCAAAAAAAAAGACTCTATTCTTAAGCTTGCAGTAGTGTCGTTGCTCTAGTAGTCCAACCATGCAGTAGCATACCAATGCAGATATCGCTCCATCCATATTTCTTTCAAAAATCTTTAAAACACGCAATCTGCATCATCACCATAGAAAGTACGAATCCGATCAATTTCAACTTCATTGAAGTGGACGTACACGCTCCATGCTAAACGCCCTTACCATTCCATACTGCTCTGCAGTCAACACTCCCAAATCTGGAAATGCTAACCAAACTTCAATGTAAAGCCAGTCAGTAAAAACATTAAGAGATAATGGCACTTCAACGTTTAGATGCCAGAAGACCTTGACGTGAGTAGACCTTATAGAGAAGATCCACCGCGTAACCTGTACGAACACAGCAAATTGACTCGCAGTTCCGAAAACAGGAAAGTGGAAACTCCAGAAGAGAAGAGAGAGTACGGAGAACCCGAAGGACACAGGACTAAAGTAAAGTGTAACCTTATAGAATAGGCCATAAATCTTTTAGCAAATTCTAGAGCACTCACGTTAGGGACTTTATGGACTGATCAGCACCCCTTTGGTCGGCTTCTCTTGTCACAACAGCGTAAATGATTTGCTCATTAGACTACTGAAAGGAATATGATGGCTTAACGCCCCAACTGTTATGTAGTTCTCTCTTTTATAGAAATAGGTATCCTCGGTGCGATCGACCCTAGTTCTCTCTCTCTAATGGAGAAAAACGGCGACCATACCATTGATTTGACCTAAAATTCGTGATTACTTGCTGATTATGAGGATTGTTTGTGTGATTAGAGTCTTATGATTTCTAGTTTATCCTTGCAATTCATTATAATTGTCATTGATCCGTTTTTTAGACTTTAGGTTACGAATTTCTTCTCTTCTTAGGTTCTTTGCACTTGGCTGCCGTGTTATTGGGATTCATTGATAATCTGGGTTGGGTTTACAAAGAGAGAGTGTGTTTTGCTACGTATGATCTGATACAAGGGTTACTACATAGTTGTTACTCTGATTCATCTTTCCTTGAATGAATTAGGGTTGACGGCTACAAGGGTTTTCAGGTTTCCTTTCTGCGTATTAAGGTTGACGGCTACTAGGGTTTCTACAATCTGAATAGCCTCTTAATCTGATTGACGGCTGCTTGGGATTATCAAGAGGGTTGTCTGATTGCTGCAAGAAGTCTGATTGGTGGCCTCAAGTTCGTTCTAGGGTTGCTGATAATCAGATTCTTTCTGTTGGCTGGTAATGGGTGATCAAATCGCAGATTTTCCAGGCAATTCAGGCGTATTTGTAAACAAGATCAAGAATATTGATGGCAAACCATTTGAGCCAAGACAATCGCTACGTATGGCGGCTAGGGGAGTGCACAAGAAGGTAACCTTTATTTTACTATTAAATGATGTAGAACACAATTTGGGTCATTCTGATTCTCCTAACCAGCAATACGCTAAGGTTGTTGACAAACGAAAAGTTGCTTTTGTGCTTTCGGTTAATGATGTTAGCCCTCCTCCCCGTGTTCATTCTCAACACCAATCATACGCTAATGCGGTTTCAAATGAACAAGCTGAACAGCGTGGTGCTAAAATGGATTTCTGTGCGACAAAAGTTGATAATTCAGCTATGAACACTACTGAATTGGCTGATCAAACTCCCAAGATTAATTTTTGGGCACTAAAGTCTGATGTCTCATTGGAGGGAGTGGATGTTGTCTTACCAATCGCCTCTGTGCATCAGGTCAACAACAGGTTAGCTAACACTCTCTATGGGTATTTCCTGGGGGATAGAGTTGCATATCCGGTTGTCGAACACTTTTTTTTTGGGTAAAGGGTTACCCCGGTGATTCTATATATTCACAACAGAAAAAACTAGTAAGGTAACATCCTTACTAGTTCAGACATGGGACATACCCCCATGAAAGTAAAACCAAGAAAACCACAAAAAACTGTAAGACCAAACGACTACTAGACACACAATCTAGAACAAAAGACTCCTTAACTTATTCGAAATCAACCATTTTCCATGAGTAAATCAGCTCTATGAATATCCCACTTCTCCAGTAATGCCCGAACTCGCGCCGTGTTCTTGTACTTGAGCCCCAATAGCTTATATCTAACACTTTCTATAACCAGCTGACAAAGAACATCCGGAGGCCTTGCATGGTCTCTAAATAAACGGTTATTTCTCTCCTGCCATATGGTATAAGCTAGCGCTGCAATCAACAACCAAGCCACCATATTTGATGCTGATTTTGACCTAGATCGACTACCTAGCCATTCGGAAACATCACTCCACTTAGAATCAACACTCTCCATACCAGCCTTCGCACGAATCATTTCCCAAACTCGTGTGGAAAGTTTGCACTCAAAAAATAAGTGGTCATGAGAATCAATATTCTCATAACACAACAGGCAACACATCATGTTCATGTTGTTACATCGAGTATGATTCCAAAGCACAATTTTGTCTTGAGTAAGTAACTTACGTCGCACAATAAGCCACATCAAAAAAGCATGACGAGGAATACAATGAGAGAACCAAATGAAAGCAGCCCAACCCACCTCCGGCTCCCTTGCTCGAACAGAATTCCAAACCACACTAGACGAATAAACGTCCTCACTATCTCCATCTTTCCAAAGAATACGATCTGGTGCATTTAAATTCCGTTGCATGTTATCAAGCTGAATAAGAACTGGGAATAAATCCCTCCAAGCTAACGGCCAAATCCAAGAACCATTAGGAGACACATCCGCAACTGTAGCACTTAGAGAAAAACCTTCACGGGTAATAATTCTTGGAGTCAAAAAATTGCATAACGGACCAATGCTACTCCATGTATCAAACCAAGTTGAGGTACTACTACCATCACCAATTATAGACCAAACATGTTGACGAATCAAAGGCCGAAGTTGAACCATCTTTTTCCAGCTCCAACAACAAGTAGCCGGAATCTTATGGTCCCAAAATTTTCTACCTTTTAACCGATTAGAGTGAATCCAAGCAACCCATAACGAATGACGATTACTTAGAATACTCCAAATATGCGAAACCATAAGAGCTTTATTAAAATCAGCTATACGTCGAATCCCCAAGCCCCCTTCAGTTTTCGGCACACACACAGATCTCCATGAAACTTTCGCCCTACCACGCTTAGAAGAAGATTGAGCCCAAAGAAAATTCCGCATTTTAGTTTCCAACTCCTTAACGACTCTAGCTGGTAATATAAAAACCGATGACCAGTAGACATGCATCGAAGAAAGAACCGAAATAACAAGCTGAAGTCTACCTGCGAAGGACAACATTTTATTCTTCCAATTATCAATACGGCATTCAAGCCGCTCCACAAGAATGCTACAATCTTTGTATAAAAGCCTCGAAGAAATAAGAGGGACCCCCAAGTATCTAACCGGCAACGTACCCTCAACAAAGGGCAAAATATTCAAAATCTCACCTTTGACATGATTTGGAACATTACAGAAAAACCCTGTACTCTTCTGAATGCTAGGAACTAATCCCGACATTTGAGTGAACTTTGTAAGGGAGAGCATAACACACTTAGCCGACGCCACATCCCCCCTCGCGAAAAGAAACAAATCATCCGCGAAACAAAGGTTAACAATTTTCTGCTTCTCACATTTATTATGGAACCGAAAGGAAGTATCAATTCTTGTCACTTGATTCAGAATGCACGTCAAGACTTCCATCACTAAGGTAAACAGATAAGGGGATAGAGGATCACCCTGCCTTAGACCCCTTTTACCTTTGAAATAACCATGAATATTCCCATTAACACACACCGAATAAGATGCTGTAGACACACACAACATTATCCAGTGAACCATAGTGCTATTAAAACCAAAGCCAAGTAAAACCGTTTTAAGAAAACTCCACTCCACCGTATCATAAGCCTTTTGAATATCAACCTTAAAAGCACATCTTGGAGGCCCAAAGTCACGGTGATAATTATGCATTAATTCCTGTGTAAGAAGAATATTATCGGAAATTTTCCGACCCGGAACAAAAGCTGACTGATTAATGCTGACAATCTCATTCAAATAACCCTTCAAACGATCCGCCAACACCTTACTAATACATTTAAATATAACATTACAGCACGAAATAGGCCGATAATCAGTAATATAGGTAGGAGACGACACCTTTGGAACCAAAGCAACTAGCGTGTGGTTAAGTTGCTGAAGTAGATTCCCCGTGTTAAAGAAATCTAGAATAGCATTCGAAACATCACTCCCCACTATTTGCCAAGTACTCCTGAAAAAAGCAGATGTATAACCATCCGGCCCCGGAGCTTTATCATTCCCAATCGAAAACATAGCAGCCTTAATTTCCTCCAACGTAACCGGCCTAACCATATGATTTGCACTCTCTAGATTCAACTTATTACAAAAAAGATCAGGAGAAGGATCCAAAGTGACTTGACCTTCACATCCTAGAAAGTGCTCATAATGATTAACAAAAGCTTCCGCCACCTTATCACCCTCAAACAGGTTTCCACTAGAATCAGAAATAGCCTCAATCCGATTAATGTGATTTCTACACTTAAGCGATGTGTGAAAATAAGCCGTATTAGCATCACCAGCCCGAAGCCATTCAACTTTAGACTTCTGTTTAAGAAATCTTTCCATGGGTTTACAGCTGCATTATTGATTTTTTTGGGAATGATATCTCTAGCGCTATTATTGATTTTTTTGCTACTGTAAAGTTGCTGCTAGAGATTAACCATACGCTTATTGTTCTGGTTCCCAAGCTTCCCACTCCTTCGGTTGTTTCTGACTACCGACCTATTGCTTGTTGTAATGTGTTATACAAGTGCATTAGTAAGATTGTGGCAAAGAGAATTAAAGGGGCGTTGAATGAGATAGTCAGCGTTAACCAATCCGCATTTGTTCCGAGCAGGAAAATTTCTGATAATATTCTTTTGACTCAAGAACTGATGCACAATTATCATAGGAATATTGGGCCTCCTAGGTGTGCATTCAAAGTTGATATTCAAAAAGCTTATGACACTGTCGATTGGAGTTTTCTTAGAAGTGTTTTGATCGGGTTTGGATTCAACATCAAAATGGTTGAGTGGATCATGGTTTGCGTTTCTTCTACTACCTATTCAGTTTGTGTTAATGGAAACGTTCATGGTTTTTTCAAGGGGAATCGTGGTCTTAGACAAGGGGATCCAATTTCGCCTTATTTATTTACTTTGGTAATGGAGGTGTTGGCAGCCATATTACACGAGACGATTCGGATTGATTCTTCTTACAAATTTCATAATAAATGTGAGCGGCAACGAATTGTAAACCTTTGTTTTGCTGATGATCTTTTTCTTTTCGCTAGAGGAGAAGTGAATTCAGCTAAGTGCATCATGAGCTCCCTATCAAAATTTACAAAGATGTCGGGGTTGGTTCCTAGTAATAAAAAAAGCACGGTTTTCTTTTGTAATGTGCCTAACCATGTTAAAAATGCCATCTTAAATGTTATGCCTTTTGTGGAGGGTATTTTGCCTGTGAGATATCTGGGGGTGCCGCTTATTTCCTCGCGGCTCATCTACAAAGATTGTAGTGTTCTAGTGGAGAAATTAGATAAACGGATCATGCACTGGAGGAACAAACTTCTTTCTTTTGCCGGCAGGTTACAGCGTGTTCTATCAGTTTTATCTTCTATGCATATTTATTGGTCCTCTGTTTTTATTCTATCGAGCCGTGTAATTCATGAGCTGGAAGCTAGAATGCTGAATTTCCTATGGTCCCAAGATGGTTCGTTTCATAAAGGGAAAGCAAAAGTTTCTTGGAGTTCTGTGTGTACTCCGAAGTATGAAGGAGGGTTGGGTATTAGACGGATTGGGGACATGAATAAAGCTTTTATGTCTTCTCACATAGGGAGTATTATCTCTAGGCGGAATTCTTTATGGGTGGATTGGGTGCATGCCTACAGGTTAAAAGGTAAAAGTTTCTGGTTGTGCAAGGTGCCTTCGAATTGTTGCTGGTCTTGGAGAAAACTCCTTCATATGCGGCCGATAATGAGGAGTCATATATGGACTGACATTGGTAATGGTGCGAAAACTTCAGCTTGGTATGACAATTGGTGTAACCTAGGGCCATTGGGTGATTTTCTGTCACCTCGAACTATTACAAATGTGGGGCTCAAGTTTGATGCTAAAGTTGCCGATATCAATATGAATGGGAGTTGGGCCTGGCCTGTGGCTTGGAGAGACTTATATCCCGTTCTGAATCAGCTGGATCATATACATATTAATCCGAATAAACATGACAGGGTCTTATGGAAAGATGGCGATGATCTTAGTGGGATTTCAGCTTCGGGTGTGTGGCATTCGATTCGGTACAGGGAGCCGGAAGTGGATTGGAGTAGTATTGTTTGGTTTGCGCAATGTATTCCAAGGCATGCTTTCCTAATGTGGTTGATTACGAAAGGTAAATTGACGACTCAAGATAAGATTTTGCAATGGGATTTGGCGCGTAGAAAGAATATGAACATGATGTGCTGTTTATTATGTTATGCGGATAATGATTCTCATAGTCACTTGTTTTTTGAGTGTAAATACTCCTCGCAAGTGTGGCTCTCGATTAGACAAAAGGCTGGTATGGAGTCGGTAAATCCAAAATGGGCGGATATTGTTAATTGGTTGGTTCTTCATGCTCGGTCAAAGTCTGCTGCTATTTATGTTGCTCGTCTTATGGTTGCGGCTAGTGCTTATTATATCTGGCAGGAGCGTAATGCTAGAATTTTCAAGAATCAATTGAGGCCTCCGGAAGTGCTAAGCAAAGTTATTCTTGACACGGTGCGTTATAAGTTAATGGGAGTGAAGCTAAAGAATACGGCTAGTGTGCAAAGGCTTCTTGGGGAGTGGAAGATCAACGGCAATGACATCAACGACGATGGTGGCTGATTTGTTTCTTGTTTTTTGAAGTCGGTTGTTTCTAGATGGTAGTCTAGTTTGTTTTGTTAGCTTTGGTTTTTGATTGTTGCTTTGTTTTACTTTCATGGGGCATGTCTCATGATTGAACTAGTGTAGGCTCTCTACACTACTTGTTTTGTTTGGTTGTGAATATATAGAATCACCGGGGTAACCCTTTACCCAAAAAACATATGTAAAAATAAAGTCAGCAAAGAAATGCTGGTGAGTACACAGGTTTTATGGGAGTATCGGATTCATGGCTCGTTTATATGTTGCAGTACCTCGTTAGACTACAAGAGTCAAAAGTGCAAACCTCGTTTTGAAAAGTGTATTGCAACATAGTTTAACCAACTCAAAAATCAAGATGGTTATAGTATATAAAATCTCATAGCCATGATTCTTAACCCAAAAACATTTGTTTTAGTAAAACAACTCGTAAACATCTCGTAAAAACTTGTTAATAAAACTCGTATGGTTTATATCATTTCGAAAACCTCGTTGTGTGACATCGTTTCAAATCATTTCCCAAGTGAACTAAATAATGACACACAATGTAGTATGATAGAAGCACTTATATATAAGATGTACCAGCGGCGTATCTACCATGCTTATATCATGCTACACCCGTCCCATTATCTAATCACTACCCAAAACCAATAGTTTAATTCGTTTAACTCGTTTCAAATCGTTTATCTCGTTTCAAATCGTTTAACGACTTACTTTTGGTCATCTCGTTAATAACATTCAAACCTTCGTGACTCGACTATCTCGCTTCTCGTATTAATAAACCACCAAAGGGTAAATTAACAATCACAGATTCGGTCGTTACCTACATAACCCCCACACATAACCATGGGTGTAGTCTGATAACGGGATTTGTCAGATCCTATGGTACCATAACCTAATACTGGTCGGCTTGATCAATGCTAATGAATGTCATTCGTTATGTAATTACAACCAACAAGTTTTGTTCACTTTATTGAAATCGTTATTTGTTTAGAATAAACCATCTTAATCATTTTTGAAATTATCGTTTAAACCTTGAAATTCGTTTTGTACATATGAATCACCCCAAAACCATTGAAAACAGTAAAATAGGGTAACTATGTACTCACATTGAAGTGCAAAGTATCCTCAATCTAAAGAACTCAACAAGCTCAATCAAACCAAGGAAACTCAAGCAGCACCTAATAATCGAATCACTAGTCAAACAATAGACACCTAAATCGGAAGATCGGACAGAATGAGGTCTTGTAAACCAAATGAGTCTTGGAACTCATGTGGTATGGTTTATCAAAGCCTACATTCTAAAATGAAACCTAGCCTAAGTGCTTTCGACCCATTGCGACCCATTAAGGTAGCTTACGCTACTTTAATGCGTCGTGCGCTCAAACGCGTGTTCAAGACGTCTAACTAGTCCTATGACAAGTATTATATGCCTAAACATGTTTAAATAGGTTGCATAATCAGTTTAGGTTACAAAAGTTAGGTTACATATGTTTAAGGTCCAATTATGCATGAAAATGGCATTTTGGTAATTTACCTAAGGCATATAATCTACCTATCATACAACTACATAAACTCGGTGACCATAGGTATAACCTCGGAAGGTTATTCCCTATGCAACTATGGTCACTAACCATGCTTGGTCGGATCCTAATGATCGACCAAACTGGTCGAGTTCGAAAGTCTAAGCGGTGGTTTAGACTGCTTGACTTACGACTCTAAACAAGCACTAACTAAAAGTGATGAGCTAAACATGTTAAAACATGTTTAACCTACTGATTTGGTATCAAAACAAAGTGTTTTGATACCTAATAGTAGTTTCGTTGCAAAATGCGTGCTAAAACGCATTTTGACCGAAACTTTGACTCGTCACTACACCTAGTTAATGTGGTAATCAATAGGTATAATCGCTAAGGATTATAACCATCGTGAATACAATCACGTTGCAAAGTTCAACCGAACTTTGCGTTGACCATAGACTGGTCAAACTGAAAGTCAAACAATATTTGACTTTCAAACTAGGAAAGCAATAAAAAGAATGAAAGAATGCTCACTAAAGTCCTTGCTATCTTTTCTACAAGAAAATAAGCTTCCAAATAAGATTGAGAGAGCTCCCAAATCAGATGTAGAGAAGAGAATGAGGGAAATGAGCAAGGAACAAGTGAAAGATGGATGGCTATATATAGTTTTCGCAAAACCGTTAGGATTGTTTCTTGGAGAAGAGGGCATGATCTAGGCCATACAAGTGTTAAGGACTGATTGGGGGACTTGTTCTCCACGCAAACCAGCCCCTAGCATTGAAATCCACTGATCAAAACCAACAAAAACGAGCTAAAAGACCAGATTCAATGTTTTTGTCTGATAGGCACTCGCCCCCGCGTAAGAATTAAGCTTGGGCTTACGCCCCAGGCCTGGCCAACTTTGACAGATTGTCAAAACAGGTCCCTGAACTTGCAAAACATTCATTTCGGCCCATTTTTGACACGTTTAAGCCCCGTTAACCTCATTTCAAGGCTCTAAAATGAAGTTAAAGTATTGGGAACTCAAAACATGCTCAAAAACATCTTGGATGTCGGTTCGTTTGGTCGTATGATCACGTTGTTCGGTTAATTACGACGGAAGTCGTAACGAACGCAAAAACGATCCAAATTAAGCGACGAATGGAATTTTATCATGCGAATCACTAAAATAAAATATTTTAATGATTACATAAATTTTTGGGTGTCCGGATATATTTAGAACGTAAGATATGCGCGAAAATGCAAACTTGTGCATTTTTTGACGCTTTTAGTCCCTGAATGACCAATAAGTTTATTTTTGCGCACCAAACACCTCAAAGCCTATTTCTAAGCTATGTAAAGGATATTTAGGGCATATTTAACTTATGATCAAATTCCAGAATGTTCGTTACTATAAAATCGGTATAATTTCGCAGTTTGACACAAATAGTCCATGCGATCGAACAAACTTGTTTTCGACACACCAAACCATCCAAAACTTATTTCTAAGTTATGTGAAGGTTATTAAAGGTATGTTAAGCCTATTTCACTATCCTGGAGTGTTTGTCGCGTTTAACTGATTGCGTTTACGCATGAGTTTGCGTATAACCTTCCAGAAAGTGATTTAAAGCTTGAAATCGAATCGAATCGAATCGAATTGTAAAATCACCAAACACATAAAACACATATAATAACACCAAAACACGTTGTATTATTGGAAGGAAATTATCCTAACAGTTGGACTACAAACGCATCGTCTCTAGATTATAGTCTAGTTGTGTTTTTGTCATCTTGGTGTTATTTTGGTGTTTTCCTTGTTTACTTTCATGGGGCTTGTCTCATGTCTGAACTAGTGTAGATTCACTACACTACTTGTTTTTGTTTGGTTGTGAATATATAGAATCACCGGGGTAACCCCTTTACCCAAAAAAACACATTGCATTATTGATAATTAACATTGTTTTGCATTGTTCATCGATTAAAGAGCACAGTTGTCACAGTTCACCCTAGAAAACCATTTTTCAACAACGAAGTAGCAACTACCTTAAATCAGCTATTAATATGGTTAGCCCCTTCGGGAAGAACCTGGAGAAAATAGCTATACAACAAGAGACATTGCCCATACAAAGACTTGAGGTGACTAGCCTTAGGGCAATAAGGAATGTCGGGATGCTAAAGATATATTGCCATGAGACTAGTGCAAAGAAGTAAGAAGAAGTCAAAGTGAAATCTGTTAATTAATTAAATATCTGTCTCGCCCTTAGCTTGCAAACAAGTCCTTTATCAAGCAGGCGTCTAAGAATAAGAAGTCCCTGCCCTTTCGATTGCTATTGGCTTATTCTCTAGCATCCGATTGTGGGCATCAATCCCAGCCATCAACATTTCAGTCCCTGCTTTGGCTCTTTCTCTAAGACTGTGGTTAAGAAGTTCCGTCGCCTTACTCAGCATTAGATGCGACGTAACGACTCTTTTTGCTTCCTTCTGGAGGCCTTTCTTAGGAGTGAACTTCCTTGTCTTAAAAAGACTCTATAAGCGTCTCAGTTCTTTGATCGAGTTTAGGTTTTTATTCCTCCAACGAAGTCCTTTGCTGGGGGCAGAGTGCATCCATTCTTTTTTAGTCGAGTCAGGAGATCCGCTACTCAGTCGTATAACTTCAGTCAAATCGTGAGTTCGCCCTTGATTCGGACTAGCAATTAGGAGATCGTCCTTGGATAAAGAGCTCAAAGCCTTAGATTTCATGCCGACTTTGGATCAAACCTCTTTTTTTGATAGAGCACTAAAATCAGTAGAGACACAGGGAAATGGCAGCTAAAAAGATCTCTTTTTGTGTGAAACATACTTGTCTGATCCATTTGAGGAAGACTTATCTTTTTCCGCTGTGAACAAATCCCCGACATCATGATCCTCTGCTCAGATGCATATATAATAACGAACAGCGCTTCCGCAAGCCATTGGGGGAAATTCCAGAACTTCCATTTTCTTTCTTCTACACTAGGAACATAGTCGCGGTTGTCGCTTCGCTTCCTTTGCCACCGGCCATCGAGATCAAATCAGAGCTCAACCCTAGATTGCGCGAGATCTTTAAACGAGGAAATTCAATGATAGAGCAAGCGCGAGCCAAAGAGAAAAAGAGCTCTTCCAAATCGAATAAAGAAGGGGTCAGCTGAGCTCTAACTGGTTAAAGCCGCTCTGGTAGCCCGCCCCAAGTCTTGCCCATAGCTGACTTCTTTGCTAGATGATATCGAATAGTACGACTAGAGTTCAATCCCTTAGAAAGTCATAGTACGACTACAGGGAAAGAGATCTGAAAGTAGCCTTTTACCCCGTTATTCGATGGTGAATGCAGCCTAGCTCTCCCCGTTCAATAGGCTAAGCCTATCCCTTTGCCTTAAAGCTAAGACAGAACTCAGCTAGGACCGAAGAGAGGATTGCCAACCGGATGAAAACCGAAGAGAGCATTGCTAGTTTCATTCCAGTCTTTTCTCAATTGAGAAGTCAACCAATAGGTCAATCCTTCCCTTATATCATATCCATTTTGCATAGTCTTTGTTTAAATAGTGTAAATAGTGCGAGACTTTCAACTAATGAAATCTAAACCAGCTAGTTCAGTCAGATACCGGCTAAGCAACCTCTAAAGCAGCTATCGGAGCAGTAGCAGCTTGAAATTCGCATACCAAAGACGATGGAATTCCCCACTTTCTAATGCAATACGGCAAAGCTTAGGGAGTCAGCTAGTCCAACATCAGTCATCCTAATGGAATATCTGGAATATCGAACTAGGAATTGGAAGACTTTCTTTCTTTATATACGAGTCAATTACATACCAGAAATATCGAGCAGTAAATACGATACCGGAAATGCGATATCTAAAGTCAATCTCAGTGAATTCCGTACCAAGCAGTCCAACCAAAACCTAACAGTATATCAGATCTATCCTATAAAGGTAGTCCAACACAAGTAATCGATACTACGCCTTCGACCTTTTTTTTGGGTAAAGGGTTACCCCGGTGATTCTATTAAAACAAACCGCAATAAAGTACAAGTAGTGAGGATGTGTTCCACACTAATTCATATACAGGACATGCCCCGTATATGTAAACCAATACAGAAACAAAAATTCTAAGACAGCCCATAACCTAGCCTACATTACATCATGAGACAAAGTAGGCAAGACCAAGACACGAAAACCAAAAAACGACTCAACCTCCATCATCAAAGATGAAGTTGCCACAAACCGGCAACCCCTTGACTCGAATCACAGCATGTCTAGCCATTGGAACCCTTTGTGGAGGTATTGCTTGCCCTTGCTCTAGAAGATGAAGGATGTGTTCCCGAAGTCATAAATACATTAGTTTCATTGTAGACTTCAACGACCTCCTCCTCATCTGAATCCTGCTTGTCATTAATCTACTTGGCCTTCTTCTCTTGATGACCCACAGAACTACCTCCCTGACCACCATCATCGTCCTTAAGGACAACAAAGGGGTTTGACGTTGATACCTGATTGTTCATCGACTTCCTCAATGACGAATTTGGTTTAGGGTTTACAACTGGTCTATACACTACCTTCGGCTTCTGATTTTTCATATGAAGACCTTGGTTAGTAGCTTTCTTCTTCTTGGCACCCACAACCTGAAAATCATCAATTTTCTTCCCAGACTCCCCACTCGAAACAACCTGAGGGTTCTTTGGGCACGAGCTATCTTCATGACCAAACACGCAACAAGATGAGCACCTTAAAGGCTCCCAATCATATTCGATTCTTACCTCCACCTTTGAATGATCATTACCATCTAAAGATGGGATTGCAACAGTAACACTCCTCTTTAACTCAGCCCCGGCTTGAATTTCAATGAGAGCTCTAGCATAACTGCTTCTTCCCCACGACTCAGCACACATTGTAGCAGTGTACGAATCTAGCATCTTAGGCACCCCTATCTTAGAAGCGAGAAAACTAAGACCGTCCTCAGTATATGCTGCTAACGGCACATCATGCATCTTGACCCAAACTGGGATAGCTTTTATATCTTCCTTTTCCAACTTGACAGAGGCCGACCACTCCTTCAAAATTATCGGAACATTTCTAATCATCCAAGGTCCATCCTCTACCATTTTATCCATCCCTTCCTTTGTTTTGAACTTAAAGAAAAAGAACTCGTTCGCATTCATCATTAGTCTAGAGAGACCATATTTAACCCAGTTGTTTTATGCAAAGTAATCCACCACAGGAAAAGCCAGACGTTTACCCAGAAAATATCCATACAAAGTGTTGGCATACCTGTCAGAGACTTGTTTCACCGAAGACAATGGTATAACGACATCAGCTCCGTCAACAGACTCGCTAGATTCCATCATCCAAAAATTAACCTTCACATTCTCCTTTGCATTATTCACTACTTTAGCAAATGATAAAGGTTCCGCATCCCCAAATGATCTTGTATTCAACTTACCAGCCCAAGGAGTCGCAGCCCCCGAAAACTTTAAACTTCCCGGATCGACCGACAACTTTACTCCATCCACATCTGATGTTGCCGGTGATGTGACCTTTGTGAGTTCATCGATTATGTTTATACCACGTCTTGGCTGCACAGTGTTCCCATCAACATCCAGAATTCTATCAGCTATCTCTTTAAACGACAGTGGCGGCTTACCACCAAGTTTCATTCGTTCGTCCATAACAAAATTGATAACTGTTTTCCTTAGAGATGTCGGTCAACAATGTTATGAGGAGACCCTTAATCTTATCAAACCGGAAAGGGTATGTCAGCTGAAACCAGACTTGACAAAAGAAACCTGCCAAACCCTAATAGCTGTCACTCACAAAAACGATACAGCAACCTTGTAAAGAACTCTAATCACGAAAATCTGTAATCAGCTGTAGGTGAATTGCCGAAACCCTAATGCTCAGGAAGCAGCCGCACACCCCGTCAATAATCAGAAAAGTCGGATCTGAATTCAACTCAATCAGCGCTGAAGAAGATGTAATAACGAACCCTAACTATAACAAAGAAAAAACAGAAACCCTAATTCGGAAAACCCCTAACTTAACGTCAATCAATTAGAAAATAGGGTAGACTCACGAACCCTTACCATTAAAGGGAACGAAAAACCCTACCTGCTAATCGATGTAGATCAAGAGAGGGATTAGAAACGAGAAACTAGGGTTCTTCAAGAAGTCGCCAAAATCGCCCAGGTCGCCTCCATTTTCTCTAACCCTAACACCTTACACAAGAATACTTTATTACGCCTTCGACCTTTGAGAAGTTACTTTGTGAAACAGGATTGATCCCTTGTACAATTTCTTCATTTTAGATAGCTAAAGCTAAGCATGTCCTAAGAATGAGTCGGGTAGGACCTTTCAGTCAAGTGCCTTGCCTTCCTTGCCTATTCATTTAGTCCAACAATTGAAATACCTATTCGCATTCCTTCCCAGCCCACTTCGAAAGTTACACTGTTCAGTCGATAGATGCAATGCTACGATGGAGAAATCTCATATGCTCTCCAACTTGAAAGACCTTCTCTTCCCCCTCTTGGAAACAGGCTAGTGACGAGGAGAAAAGATGATGACAAACGAACTGAAAAATGCGAATGCTTCAAATTCATTGAATCTTATTTCAGAATCCAATTTATTATATATATATATATATATATATATATATATATATATATATATATATATATATATATAAAGCAGAGTGATGTCTTTATGACAATTCGTCAAGTCCGATCGAGAAACCTGCGCCCAAGTGCTTACGTAGCCGGTCACCGTTTGGCTAAGATAAGGACCTTGATGACTGATTCAAAAACCACTCTAGCTTGATTTCAGTCTTGTGTTAAGTATTCGCATAGCGACTCAGGTCCTAACAACTTGATGTCAGACTGTTAAACATGAGGGACATCTAACTCCTCTAACACAGAGAACATAAAGACTAGGATTAGATGCTTAACATAACGACTCGTATGCTTTCACGAAAGAAGAAGGAGCTCGCAGACATTTAACAAAGGATTGTGTTGGTGTTCCGCGCGCTATCTCAACTCCTAGTTCTAGTAGTACAAGCTCGAATCTGATCTATAAGAATAGCGGAAATGGAGCTCTTTGAAATTGAAAGCGGTATTCCCCCTTATATCCAAAATCAGTAGAATCATGGAATTCTCTCCGAGAGCTGCTGAACTAACGACTCTATTAGAAAGTAGAATTAGCAACTTTTACACGAATTTTCAAGTGGATGAGATTGGTCGAGTGGTCTCAGTTGGAGATGGGATTGCACGTTTTTATGGGTTGAACGAGATTCAAGCTGGGGAAATGGTTGAATTTGCCAGCAGTGTGAAAGGAATAGCCTTAAATCTTGAGAATGAAATGTAGGGATTGTTGTCTTTGGTAGTGATACTGCTATTAAAAAGGAGATCTTGTCAAGCGCACTGGCTCTATTGTGGATGTCCCTGCAGGAAAGGCTATGCTAGGGCGTGTGGTCGACGCCTTGGGAGTAACTATTGATGGAAGAGGGGCTCTAAGCGATCACGAGCGAAGACGTGTCGAAGTGAAAGCCCCTGGGATTATTGAATGTAAATATGTGCACGAGCCTATGCAAACTAGGTTAAAAGCGGTAGATAGCCTGGTTCCTATAGGCCGTGGTCAACTAGAACTTATAATCGGGGACCGACAAACTGGAAAAACATCTATTGCTATCGATAACATATTAAACCAAAAGCAAATGAACTTAAGGAGCACCTCTGACAGTGAGACATTGTATTGTGTCTATGTAGCGATTGGACAGAAACGCTCAACTGTGGCACAATTAGTTCAAATTCTTTCAGAAGCGAATGCTATGGAATATTCCATTCTTGTAGCAGCCACCGCTTCGGATCCTGCTCCTCTGCAATTTCCGGCCCCGTATTCTGGCTGTGCCACGGGGGAATATTTTCGCGATAATGGAATGCATGCATTAATAATCTATGATGATCTTAGTAAACAGGCAGTGGCATATCGAAAAATGTCATTATTGTTACGCCGACCACCAGGCCGTGAAGCTTTCCCAAGGGATGTTTTCTATTTACATTCCCGTCTCTTAGAAAGAGCCGCTAGATGATCGGACCAGACAGGCGCAGCTGGGATCGGACCACACAACCGTTGTCTATGTTTTCTCGAACGAACGGATTTACACCGTCAATGACAGCGCACCAAGGGAACAACGGACAATCATGGCAAAGGCAAGCACGAATGTTGCTGCCTATGAGACCGGAATCTTACACTGTGCGCAGAGAACCCCTCTCACTTTAGACAGAGAGGGAATGACGATGGGTAGCCAAACCGTGAGGCGAAGAACTCAATCGCTATACACGAGGGAGCAAGTGGAAAGAGTAGAGCAGCACCTTGCCGTAGAGAGGGTCCTAGAAAGGTTAAGAGTTCTGCACCGGTTGGAGTGGAATTGAAATCTAAAACAGAATTCGATCAATTGGCTTTAACGAACCTCTTTCATTAGAATGATCGAAGAACCCGCTTATCTAATAGAAAGAGGGAGAGAGAATAGAAATCACTCGACTTTTAAGGAGAGGAGGGGAGAGTTCGACCGCCCTAAGCCAACCAGAACGGCAAAGAAGAGTTCTATTCGGCGACCGGTAGGGAGAGGAGAGGATGGGAGGAGAGAACGTCGACCATAAGGGAGACAGCAGTTACTTCGATGTGAGCAGAGTGCTCATTTCCTTACTTAGACTAACCTTCGTTTAGAAAGTCTCTCCTCTCGCTCTGTCTCTTCCCATACTAAGACTTTTGTTGATATACCGTTGACTTACTTCCTATCTCTACCCTTGATCCAAGGTAGCCGAAGGACGGATTTTTACTAAGCTTTGCTGAAAAAAGCTGCAAACTTCAGTTCCGAAACTTTAGTCTTAACTTCGTTTAATCAGAAGAACTTAGAACGGCGGTAGCAGGGCGAAAGGCAAGGTCATATCCTGCCGTCATAGCTTGCCCCCCCCCCATTGCTTCGTACGAGACATAAAATCAAAAATGGAAATAGTGAATCAAGATCTAGACTATCCTCTATCCGGATATATATGCCCCTATGAGCGACTATGCCGATCTTTATATGTTTTGGCCACGTGCGTTTCCGCTAAGAAGAAGAAGGTTTGGATCTTTAAACCTTAAGAGGATGCTATCGAATGTGCTCTTGGCGCACGTGAGGGATGTGACCTATGTTAGGTTCGTAAGATAGCACAACTTTTGGTGTTCTATGATTCACCTCCGAATAATGAGTAGATAGGGAAGAGCTTTTTATTTTTCTCTTCATAGAAGACTAATGGGTGGAGCAAGAGGTCAAATTACTATAGAAAGAAGAGTTGTAAACTATAGGACTTCTTTTTCTAGTAGTAAGATTTAGGGTTTTTTCGTTCCTTCTCTTCTATAAGAATATCGATTTGTTTATTATGTTATGCGGATCACGACTCTCATCATCACCTATTCTTTGAATGTAAGTTTTCGACTCAAGTGTGGGTTATGGTTAGGCATAAGGTTGGCATGGATTTGGTTCAGCCGAAGTGGGATGAAGTTGTTAAGTGGTTGCGTGATCGTGCCAAGTCGAAATCCGTAAATGACTATGTTGCGAGACTGTTAGTGGCGGCTAGTGCTTATTTCATTTGGCAGGAGCGTAACGCTAGATTATTCAAGAATCAATTGCGGCCTCCGGAAACTATTAGTGAACTTATTACTCAACAAGTGCGGTATAAACTGATGGGAGCGAAGATGAAGGATTGTGCTAATGTTCGAAGGTTGCTTGGGGATTGGGAGATCAAGGGTTCCGAATTGCAATATGATGGCAGCTGATTAACGGTTATTATATGTGTTAGTTTTGTCTAGAATGTGGTAGTCTAGTGGCGTTTCTGTTTAGTGGTTGTTTTTGTTTTGGTTTGTTTTTCTGGTTGTACTGTCATAGGGCATGTCCTATGACTGAACTAGTGTAGGCTCTCTACGCTACTTGTGTTTTTTGGTTGTGAATATATAAAATCACCGGGGTAACCCTTTACCCAAAAAAAAAAGAATATCGATTTGTATGGGCTATACCAAGAATGGCTTTTCTCTGGTCCCTTAGGCGATTTTGGCGATTTCACTAGAAACCCTAGATCTTGATTTTCAACCTTAATTTTGATCTATCTGGGTTAGGTATTGGGGTGTTGTCGATCCTTCTGAGTAAGGCTTCTAGACTTCTACCCTAGTTTCTAATCTTTTGAAGTTGAAATTAGGGTTTTTCGTTTTCGTTTCTTTTCTTTAGGGTTTCTGTAGCTTTTTGTCGCTGAGGGTTTTGTCTCTTTCTGTTCATTTTTTTCGTTGCATGTTTCTGCCGTCTAGGGTTTTTGTACGTATTCTTGCATGGAGAGAAATCGTGATAGGGGTTTGGAGGATTTAGGGTTTCAGTCTTTCTCGGAAAAGTTGCATGAGGATGTTTTCATTACTTCAAAGGGTTCAACGAATGTTCATGATATGCGTGATAAATCCTCCCTGTTTAGTAAGCCGCTGAAGATTGATGGGAATCCATTGATGCCTCGTCGGGGTGTAGTGCAGAAAGCTCATAAGGTTATTAATGTTATCGATGAGTTGGAGAAAATCACGGTTCCAGTTCAGCCAGTTACTAGTATACCAGTTCAATTGCCGAACACCATTCCTGATTGTAATGTGGAGCAGAATGAAAAGAGATCTTCGTCGATCTCTTATGCTGAAAAACTTAAAGCGTCCAATATGAATAACCAGAAAAAAGAGGTTAATTTCAGGCACATGGAGGCTCAAGATGTGCTGGAAGATGCTGATGTAGTAATCCCCAAGGAGGCTGTTCGTAAAGTTCAAGAGCGTTTCACAAATGTCTTGTATGGTTATTTTTTGGGTAGTAGGCTGCCATTCCCGGTAGTTGAATACTATGCAAAAAACGTTTGGGCAAAATTTGGATTCTCAAGGCTTATGATGAATTCTAACAGTTTTTTCTTCTTCAAGTTCGACTCAGCTGAGGGTATATCTAAAGTGCTTGAGGGGGGTCCTTGGTTAATCAGAAAGAATCCGCTGTTCCTTAATGTCTGGTCCCCGTCGGTGATTCTTAGGAAGGAGGGGATCAAAACGGTTCCTGTTTGGGTTAAGTTTCACAATGTGCCAATTGTAGTTTATACAGATGATGGTTTGAGCCTGTTGGAGTCCAAGGTTGGGTTACCTAAAAGATTGGATAGTTATACCGCTGATATGTGCATGGAGAATTGGGGTAGAACTAGTTTTGCTCGTGCTATGATAGAGGTGTCGGCCGATAATGAGTTAAAAGAGCATATAGTTGTTGCTATTCCTAAGCTGGATGAGGAGGGCTATGTTACTGAAAAAGTAAAGGTTGAATACGAATGGAAGCCTCAAAGGTGTTCGGAGTGTTGTTTGTTCGGTCATACTAACACTACATGCCCGAAGGCCCCCACTGTTAAAACCAAGCAGGTGACTATGGATAAGGAGGGTTTTGTGACAGATATGAGGAAAACCGTGAAACATGTGTTCCAACAAAAGAAGCCGAAGGCAAAATTTATTTATAGACAAAAGGCTAACCAATCTAAGCCGAGTACTTCTGGGACGAAGCACGATGATGGAGAAGGAAAAAACGATCAAGGTAGTGATAAAGTTATTACGAGCAATTTGAATCTGAGGAACTCCTTTTCAACTCTTTCGAATGATCAAGTGATGGATGGTGATGCTGTAATGAAGATGTCATCTTCTATTAAGTTGGATAGTTCTAGTAAAAATGATGATGGGGTCATGGAGCAGCTTCAAACTGAAATCTCAGATTTTATGAACGCTGATACGAATGGAAAAAATGCTGAGGGGGCAAGCACTCCCGGTCAAATGGGTGTTAATGGATAGTTTAGCGGTTTGGAACATAAGGGGATTGAACCTTCCCCTGAAACAAAGAGAGGTTCGGTTGCTCATTGCTGAGAAGCGGCTTCAGGTTTGTGCTATCTTGGAATCGCATGTTTCTATGTCTAATCTTGATAGAGTTTGTAAGAATGTGTTTCGGTTGTGGGATTGGACGTCTAATGGCTCCTGTTGTTCTAAAGGCACTAGAATTATTGTAGGCTGGAACAATAATATGGTGGACCTCATGGTGATCTCTCAAACGGACCAGGTTATGCACGTTCAGCTTCGTTCAAAGTCTGATAATAAAACTATTTTTTGCTCTTTTGTCTATGCCGAAAATAAATATCAAGCTAGAAGGGATCTATGGGAAAATTTAAATAGACATAAGGTTTTTGTGAATGATAGGCCTTGGGTGGTGTTAGGGGATTTTAACTCAGCTTTATCTCTGGATGACTGCTTCGTTGGGTCGTCTACTATTTCGATTGGTATGAGAGACTTTTATCAGTGTATTCAACATAATGAGTTGATGGATATCAAAAGTCATGGGATGCAATATACTTGGAATCAAAAACCAAAGCATGGTGTAGGTATTCTAAAGAAGATTGATCGAGTTTTGGGCAACATTCAATTTTTAGATACTTATCCAGATGCGTTTGTGTTATTTCACCCTTTCCGGGTTTCCGATCACACGCCATGTATTGTTAATCTCCATACGATTAAGCATAATCGGCCCAAACCCTTTAAGTTTGCTAATTTCTTGGTGAACAAGGAGGGATTCTTGAATTGTGTGTCTAATGAATGGGCTAAGGAGGTGCAAGGTGTTACAATGTTTTCGGTTGTTAAGAAGCTTACTTTCTTGAAGTCTCCGTTGAGACGTCTTCTATTCAAGCAAGGTAACCTGCATGAACAAGTCAAATTGTTGAGATCTAAGCTGGATGAGATTCATATGACTATTGATGCTAATCCCTCGGATATTACTCTTAGAGAATCTGAATCCAGATGTCTTCAAGAGTTTCAAGTTGTCTCATATGATGAAGAATGTTTCCTCAAACAGAAAGCTAAAGCGGAGTGGTTGGCAGCGGGTGACTCGAATACGAAATATTTCCATAACTGTGTCAAAACGAGAAATGCTTGCACGAAGATTCATTGCATTCAAGATGTTCACGGGGTCCAATTTACTGGTGATAATGTGTATGGGGTTCTGGTCTCTCACTATTCCGCATTCTTGGGTACACAGGATCAGGTGGATGCTTTAGCTAGTAACGTTACATTTCCTAATGTCTTGGATCAGATTGCTGCTAGTAATATGGTACGTCAAGTTACTCGCGAGGAGGTTAAAAATGCAATGTTCTCTATAGGTGAAAATAAGGCTCCGTGTCCGGATAGGTACACTTCGACGTTTTTTAAAAATTCTTGGGAAATTGTGGGGGATGAGGTCACAAAAGCCATCTTGGATTTTTTTGAAAATGGTAAGTTATTGCAGCAAATTAACCACACGATAATAGCGTTGGTCCCGAAAGTTCCTACTCCTAACTCTGTGGTTGATTACCGGCCGATTTCGTGTTGCAATGTGATCTATAAATGCATTAGTAAAATTTTAACGGATAGAATAAAAGGAAGTTTGGATGTTCTAGTTGATATTAACCAGTCGGCTTTTGTTCCGGGTAGAAAGATTTCGGACAATATCTTACTAGCCCAGGAGTTAATGCACAACTATCACCTGAGGATTGGCCCTGCGAGATGTGCATTCAAGATTGACATACAGAAGGCCTATGACACGGTAAGCTGGTCTTTTCTTGAAAGTATCTTGCGTGCATTTGGGTTCCACCAGAAGATGGTGAACTGGATCATGGTATGTGTTACCACAGTGTCTTATTCGTTGAGCATTAATGGTAACCTTTATGGGTTTTTCAGAGGTAAAAGAGGGTTGAGGCAGGGTGATCCAATATCCCCCTATTTGTTTACATTGGTGATGGAGGTCTTATCGTTTCTTCTAAAAGATGCAGCCAGTAATAGTACTGCTTTCAGATACCATCTTCACTGTAAAAAAAAAGATTATTAATGTCTCGTTTGCGGATGATCTGTTTATGTTTGCAAATGGTGATGTCGCCTCGGTCAAAGTGGTAAGGGATACTCTTCAGCGGTTTTCGAAGATCTCAGGTCTCGTCCCTAGTATGCCGAAGTGTACGGTTGTTTTTGGCAATGTTCCTCAGTCGGTCAAGCAGGAAATTCTTCATATTATGCCTTTTAGAGAGGGTTCGCTGCATGTTCGTTACCTGGGAATTCCATTAATATCATCTAAACTCTCTTACAAGGATTGTAAAATCCTGGTTGAAAGAATGGACAAGAAGATTGATAACTGGATGACGAGATCTTTATCCTTTGCAGGTAGATTGCAACTGGTTAATTCGGTTCTTTCTGCTATGCACATTTATTGGGCTACAGTTTTTCTCTTGCCAGCTAAAATTGTGAGTGATCTTGAAAGACGTATGCGTGCTTTTTTATGGTCTGGTAAGAACCAGCTGAATGTCAAGCCCAAGGTTGCTTGGAAGCTGGTTTGTCTCCCCAAGAACGAGGGTGGGTTGGGAGTTCGATGCATTGCTGATGTCAACAAAGCTCTAATTTCGAATCATATTGGGAGTATATTGGCGAACAGGAAGTCTCTATGGGTTCAATGGATTCATATCTATAAGCTCGAAGGGAGAAGTTTTTGGGAGATTCCTTGTCGCGGTCGTATGACATGGGGTTGGAGGAAAATTCTTGCTATGCGTGATTTAATCCGTCCTTATTTGTGGAAGTCTATCGGTAATGGAGCTAATACAAATGTATGGAGTGACACTTGGTGTAGTGCTTGTCCCCTCCGTGCTTATATTAGTCCGAGAATTATTGCAAATGCAGGTTTCAACCTGCAATCTTCAGTTGCAGATATGGTGGATTCTAGTGGTCATTGGAGGTGGCTGGTTGCTTGGTATGACTTATTTCCAGTTTTAATCAATATTCATGTTCCGGCTCTTCATGACATGCAGGATCGGCTGATTTGGATAAATTCAGAAGGGAAATCATGTCATTTTTCTTCGTGGGAGGTCTGGAACAATATTCGTTATCGTGAGAATGTAGTTTCATGGATAAATATGGTATGGTTTAAACAGTGCATCCTAAGACATTCGTTTCACTTGTGGATGGTCATTAGAAATAAATTAAAAACTCAAGATAGAATGTCCATTTGGGAGGCGGGTAGTGCTACAAACCTGAATCTCATGTGTTGCCCATTATGTTATCATGATCGGGACTCGAGGGACCATCTGTTTTTTGAATGTTCTTATTCTTCGGAGGTTTGGAACAGCATTAAGGAATTGGCTAATATGGTTGATGTTAATGGCCGATGGGTTGATATAATGGATTGGATGAATCAAAACTCTATTCAACAACCGGTTAATGTTGTGAGCAGATTGGTGGATGCAGCAGCGTCTTACTTTGTATGGCAAGAAAGAAACTCTAGGCTCTTCACTCGGAATCAACGTACGGCGATGGTCTTATCTCAGGAGATCATTAAAATCGTCCGAATGCGCCTTATGACCTTCAAATTCAAACAGGGATTTGCAAATAGAAGTCTTCTTCAGAAGTGGAACATTCCTAGCAGTAACTTGGATATCGATCCTGGCTAGATAGGTTTTGCGTGTCTGTATGGGTTGTATAGGCTGGGCTGGGCTATGTTCGTTTAGTCGTGTTGTTTGGTTGTTTTGGTTTGCGTTTGGTTGCTTTCTTTTTTTCTAGTCTTGGCATATCAAGTCTAGAGAGTGTGTAACATTTCAGTTGCACTTTTGTGCTTATTGTTTTTTAATAAGATTCATCGGGGTAACCCTCTACCCAAAAAAAAAAAGAATATCGATTTGAAATGATAAAAATTTCTCTTGATTCTCTTGTGTTCAGCGAAAGAACTGCCTAAGCATACTTTTTCGGATCCAAACTTCTTTGTTCTTTCTAAGTCTTTGTCTTGCATAGAAGAACGCAACTGTTGCAAAAACGGGTCTTTCAGTAGTAGGCGGCATCCCCTCTTAGTTTTAAGTAACCGGAACCATTCCCTTTTGGTTCTTCTCCACATTCTTACCGGGCTATCCAAGGATTTTCCTATGATTTTAGAAACTGAAATTTCGATATAGAAGGATCTCCTTATTTCTGAATAGATTATAGCATCATTTTCTTTCAAAGATATGAAATCACCTTGGGAAACTTGAAAAGAAGTAATGTTGACTATTACATTATTCACACAAAGCCTTCGATGACTTATCGGCTGCCTTGCTTGAGGAAGAATTTCACTAAAATAGAGACAAACCGGAATAACGCCCGATCTTGTTTTTGGATTGAGTGGAAAAGGGATATATGAAGTTCATTCTGTTCCTCTATGCATCTCTGTGATGGGTAAATCTCCATGAAAAAGGGGCAACTTTCGTGTAGTTTGTAATTGGATGTGGATAATTTAAAGGAAGAAAGTCTATGGAGCTATTGCTTGATAGGGGCATTAGTTATCCTAAGGAATTGATTGGTCTGCTGTCCTTTCTTATCATTACACTTGCATTCATGCTATGATTGGTTGTGTGTAGTTTTTTGAACTAGCCTATTCCTACCAAATAAAGCAATCGTCCCTACCGTCGTAAAATAAGAAGCGAGAAGGAGCTAAGCCTAAGCATTCAGGTGGCCGATAGGGAAAGTCTCTATCTATATAGGAAGTAATCATCACATACGATTATCAATCCTACAAACCCTAATGCTCTCTCTCTAGCAGGCGATTTTTTTCCTCTTTGAATCCCTGATTTTTTCGTGATCTTGATGTATAACAGTCTGTGATCAGTGTTTGATTTATCAAGCAACTGTAATGAACTAGTTAGCATCTCCTGATCGATTAGCCTTGGATTTTTTCTTGTTCTTGTTCGCCGATCTTAGTCTGATAATCAGATCTGATTGAATAGAGTCTTGGGTCTTTCGGTCCTACTGGTGAGGCAGTAACCTTGATTGATCGGATTCGCTATTTGATTTTGTGATGATTCTTGGATTAGGGTTTTGCTAGATTAGGGTTTTGCACTTCTTTTCTTTGTCCAACTGGTTCGAGTTTTCTTGCGTGGTTTGCTGCTGAATTGTTTTTAGAGAGAGGTGATTTTCTGAGTATGGATGAACGTAAGAAATCGGAGGGGGATGTGCATGCTGGTCGTTACAAGCCGCCATTCTCAACTGTTTCGTTTCAGGGTTTAGCTTCCAGAGTTGTTGATATTGAGGGCAAAACCCTAATGCCGCGGAGGGGGTTGTTCCTTCTGCTAATCATGAGCCAAGTAAGATTAATGTAATTGATGAGTTGACAAAAATTACTACTCCAGTTTCGGAGGGATCTATTCAGCATGAGCAAAAGAGTGATGATGTTTCAAATGTGGCTGGTATGTTTCAACACAAAGGGGATAACGTGATCAAGCCTATATCATTTGCTGAATCGGTTACAAATGCTAACAATAGGAAAATTAATTTTAGATCTCTGGCCAGTTCTGATCGACGTGAGGATTGTGATGTGGTTTTGCCGAAAGATTCTGTTCGGGTCGTTACAAACAAACTAGCAAACACGTTGTATGGGTATTTCTTGGGAGATCGGATCGCTTACCCGGTTGTTGACTACTTTGTGAAGAATAACTGGAAAAAGTATGGGCTGCAAAAATCCATGATGAACGCGAATGGGTTTTTCTTCTTCAAGTTTGCTGATCGGTCGGGTATGATGTCTGTTCTCAATGAGGGTCCATGGATCATTAGATCTCAACCTATGTTTTTATGTGAGTGGATGCCTAGTACAAAGCTGGTTAAAACGGAGGTGAAGAAAGTCCAATTATGGGTTAAAATTCATGATGTTCCTCTTGCTGCCTATACAGAGGATGGCCTTAGTTTGATTGCTACAGCGATTGGTGAACCAAAGTTGCTTGATTCTTATACCACTTCGATGTGCCTGGATTCTTGGGGTCGGAGTAGTTATGCAAGGGCCTTGATTGAAGTGTCGGCTGACAAAAAGCTTAAAGAGGAGATAACAATGGTCGTTCCGGACCTTCAAGGTGATGGGTATGTTAAGGAGACCATGTATGTAGAATATGAATGGATCCCCCATAGGTGCTCTCTATGTTGTGTATTTGGCCATGCTGATGATCATTGTCCTAAGCAACCAAGGAAGCTGGTAAAACAAAATAATGGGGATAAGCATAACAAGTTGTTTGATCATGAAAAAAGATATGACAAGAAGCCGGTTGTAGATGATGAAGGGTATATGGGTGTTCAAGCTAAGAAAGTGGCTCGGAAGCCTGGTTTTCTAGTTAACAAACAAAAAACGAAGTTTGAATATAGGCTGGTAGGCCCAAAACCGAAGGAAACTCTTAATAAATCGGATCGTCAAGCTCGGTAGTCTCTCAGAACCCGTTTTCTGTTCTAAATAGTGTCGTTAATCCGGAAGTTGGGGAATCTAGTAAAGGTGGAGGTGGTGAACAACAAGTGTCGGATGACGAAGAAGTACTTGAAGGTTATAACGAAACGGATGAATTTATGGTAGATGGTACTCGTAACCCACATAAAAAAAGGGGCAAGCACTCCTTCTCAGGGGGTATCCAATGGTTAATCTAGCCTTCTGGAATATTAGGGGGTTGAACCGCCATCTAAAACAGAAAGAGGTTCGGAAGATAGTTAAGGATAGTAATCTAAGCCTTTGTGCAATTCTTGAGTCGCATGTTGATGTTGATAACCTAAGTAAGGTGTGGCACTCTTTGCGGACACGTGACATTCCAGTTAAGTGGGCTAGCATGGTTTGGTTTAGTCAATGTATTCCGAGACACTCCTTTCATCTATGGTTGGTGATAAAAAATAAGCATAAGACTCAAGATCGGCTGGCTGTGTGGGAAGTGGGAAGCGAAACAAACAGAAGACTCATGTGTTGCCCCCTTTGTAAGCACGGGCCGGATTCTAGAGATCACCTTTTCTTCGTGTGTAGTTTTGCATCACAAGTCTGGTCGAACATAAAGATGATGGTGGATTTGGATAACGTTACTGACTCGTGGAACTCTTTTTCGGATTGGATGGAGCAAAACTCGGAAACCAAGAGTTTGAAACACATTATGTGTAAATTAGTGATAGCGGCGACGTCTTACTTCATATGGCACGAGCGGAATAATCGGTTATTCTCGACTACCGAGTGTACGGCTAAGCAGGTCACCGAGAAGATCAAAAGCACTGTTCGCCTTCGGCTAATGGGATTCGAGAATATGGGAGATGTTGATTATCAAAGATCTCTTAAAAAGTGGCAGATCCTTTGTAGGGCATCGGATGAAGATCCAGGCTAAGGAAGATGTTTAGTCTCCATTTTTATTAGCAATTGTTTGTTATGGTAGTGTTTTGGGCTGTGTTTCTTGTTGTCTGAACGTTTGTTCTGGTCTTGTTTTCTTTTGCTGTCCTAGTCTTGGTATGCCAAGTCTAGTTGTGTGTGCTATGTCAGGCACATGCCTTGTTCTTATTGTTTATTTATAAAATTTACCGCGGTAACCCTTTACCCAAAAAAAAACCTAAGTAAGGTGTGTAGCTCCGTTTTCCGTCGTTAGGAATGGACTTCGAATGGAGGTATATGTGATAAGGGAACGCGTATCATCATAGGTTGGAACCCGGAGATATTTGACATAATGGTTTTGTCTCAAACTTCTCAAGTGATGCATCTTCAGTTATTTGTCAAAGAGGATAAAAAGTGGTTTTTTTGCTCGGTGGTGTATGCAGCTAACTATTACATAACCCGTCGAGATTTGTGGTCCCATTTGTCTATGCATAAACAGATGGTTGGTGATAAACCTTGGCTTATTATGGGTGACTTCAACTCTGCTTTGTATCTAGAGGATAAATCTATGGGTGCTTCCTCTATTTCAACTGGTATGCGTGATTTCCAAGCGTGTGTATCGGAGATTGAAGTTATGGAAAGACTTGGAGGGAAAAACATGTGATTTTAAATCGGCTCTTGTGTGGAATACTATTCGGAATCGGGAACAGCAGGTGTTATGGGCTGATATGGTTTGGTATTCTCAATGCATTCCTCGGCATTCGTTTCATCTATGGCTGGCATTTAGAAACAAACTTAAAACGCAGGATCGATTGGCTGTGTGGGAAGCAGGTAGTCAAACCAACTGGAATCTGATGTGTTGTCCGCTGTGTAATTTTGATCGGGACAATCGGTATCATTTATTTTTCCGATGTGCTTTTGCGACTCAAGTTTGGAATGAAGTCAAGAAGTTGGTTAGTTTGGGTAATGTTGATGATTCATGGTCTTCGGTGTTATCTTGGGTGGAGCAGCATGCTAAGTCCAAGAATGCGGATCATATTGTGTGTAAGTTATTGATTGCTGCTTCTTCTTATTATATATGGCAAGAGAGGAACAACAGGCTTTTCAAGAATCACAAGAGAACAGTTAGTCAAGTGAATAAGGTGATTAAATGCTCGGTGCGTTTACGGCTCATGGGGTTCAGATTTAGGGCCAATTCGACTAAGTTAAGGATTTTCAAGTGCTGGAAGATTGAAGATACTGGAGCGGATCCGGGCTAGAGGCTAAAGTCCGATTTTTTGTTTTTGGTGTCTTGGTTGTTTGAGTTGTGTCGTTTAGACTGGTTGTGTTTGTTTTGGCTGTTGTGTGTGTTTCCTAGGCTTGGTAGGTCAAGTCTAGTTGGTGTGTCACACTGACACACCCTTGTATTATTTTGCTTTATTTATAAAATTCATCGGGGTAACCCTTTACCCAAAAAAAAAAGATTGAAGTTATGGATATTAATCAGTCTGGTTTCCATTTCACATGGAATCAAAAGCCGAAGAAGGGTGTGGGTCTTCTAAAGAAAATTGATCGCATTATGGGTAATACATCGTTTATTACTGATTTCCCTAATGCTATGGCTGTGTTTCACCCGTACAGGTTGTCGGATCATTCGCCATGTGTCTTAACTATTAACAAAGCTGCCCCAACAAACGTCAGCCTTTTAAATTTGCGAATTTTTTGGTCCACAAACCTGAATTCCTGAAAATTGTCAAGGATGGTTGGGAGATGAATGTTAATGGGGTTCATCAGTTCCGGGTTGTGAAAAAGCTCAAGTGTTTAAAGAGTCCTTTGCGTGCTTTACTGTTTACTCAGGGTAATCTTCATAAAAAGGTGGCTGAGCTAAGAGATAGTTTAGATGCAATTCAGGCGAAAATTGATAAGGATCCGATGAATGTCGATCTTCGAACTCTAGAGACGAAACTAAACTCAGATTTTCAGGTTGCTTCTCTTGACGAGGAATGATTTTTGAAGCAAAAGTCTAAGATGGAATGGTTGAGAGCCGGTGATTCAAACACTGCCTTCTTTCATGCAGCCGTGAAGAGCAGGAACCATCGAAGCAGAATTCAAGTTGTGTCGGACATGAATGGAGTGGTGTATGAAGGTGATTCAATTCAGGATGCTTTTGTTAAACATTATGAGGTCTTTCTGGGGTGCCAAGATGATCTATCTATGCATCCTACTCCTGATTTATTTACTAAATGTGTGAACCCGATTGATGCTGATCACATGATTCGTCCGGTTACATCAGAAGAAGTAAAGAAAGCTATGTTTTCTATTGGTAATGACAAGGCCCCAGGCCCGGATGGCTTCACTGCTGCGTTCTTTAAAGTTGCCTGGCCGATTGTCGGGAATGATGTCTCTTTGGCAGTCATTGATTTCTTTAACACAGGTAAATTACTTGGCCAACTTAACCATATTCTTATTGCCCTTGTTCCGAAGAAACTTTCTTCGCTTACAGTTACTGATTTTCGGCCTATAGCATGTTGTAATGTCCTGTTCAAGTGTGTGAGTAAGATATTTGTGGACCGAATAAAGGATGTGCTTCATCAAGTTGTTAGTATAAATCAGTCTGCGTTTGTACCTGGTAGGAAAATTACAGACAACATCCTTCTTACTCAAGAATTAATGCACAATTACCATCGAAATTCAGGCCCCCCTCGGTGTGCTTTTAAAGTGGACATTCAGAAAGCCTATGATACGGTTGATTGGTGCTTCCTGAAAAATGTTTTGATTGGATTTGGTTTCAAAATTCAGATGGTGGAGTGGATCATGATGTGTGTCTCGACAACAACATATTCGTTATGTGTTAATGGGAATGTCTATGGCTATTTTAAGGGTAAGCGTGGTCTCCGGCAGGGTGACCCCCTATCTCCTTATCTTTTCACGCTTGTTATGGAGATCTTGACGTGCATCTTACAACGGGCCACTAGTATTGATAAGTCTTTCAAGTTTCACAATAAATGTGAGAAGCAACGTATCATTAACTTGTGTTTTGCTGATGACATGTTCTTGTTTGCTAGAGGTGACATTAATTCAGTTCAGTGTATCATGAACTCTCTCTCGAATTTTACGAATATGTCTGGTTTAGTGCCTAGTATCCAAAAAAGCACGGGTTTTTTTGCAATGTGCCCGCTCATGTCAAAAACCATATTTTGACCTTTATGCCGTTTGTTGAAGGTTCGTTATCGGTAAAGTATTTGGGGGTCCCTCTTATATCTTCTGGTCTTGTGTACAAAGATTGTAGTGTTCTTGTTGAAAGATTGGACCATCGTATCTCTAACTGGAAAAATAAGCTTCTTTCTTTTGCGGGCAGGTTACAGCTTATTAGTTCTGTTCTTTCTTCTATGCATATTTACTGGTCTTCTGTGTTTATCCTTCCTACTCGTATCACTCTTGAGCTGGAAGGCAAAATGCGAAATTTTCTTTGGTCGTCAGATGGTTTATTCCATAAGGGTAAAGCTAAAGTGTCTTGGAATGCCATCTGTGTTCCTAAGTATGAAGGGGGGCTAGGTATTCGCAGGATTGGAGATGTCAATAAAGCACTCATGACTTCCCATATCTGGAGTATTTTAGTTAAACGTGATTCTCTCTGGGTGGCTTGGATTCATTCGTACCCGCTCAAAGGTAATAGCTTTTGGATTTGTAAGTCGGTGGCGAATAGTTGTTGGAGTTGGCGGAAAATATTACAACTAAGACCTTATATTCGAGAGTATGTTTGGTCTAAACTGGGTAATGGGAGTAACACGTCAGCTTGGTATGATATATGGAGTCAATTGGGTCCGCTGGGTAATATTCTGACTCCTAGAACTATATCAAATGCAGGGTTTTCTCTTAACACTTCAGTTCAGGAGATTCATGTCAATGGGGCTTGGAGGTGGCCAGTGGCGTGGAGGGACACGTTTCCAGTCTTAATACAACTGGATAGTATCCATATAGTGCCTAATACTCCTGATCGGCTTATGTGGAAGGATGGTAATGATTTAGTTGAGCATTCTTCAACTCTGGTTTGGCAATCGCTTAGACGTCGGGCAGAGGAGGTAGAGTGGGTTAAAATTGTTTGGTTCTCTCAGTGTATTCCCAAGCATGTGTTTTTTATGTGTCTTGTCATTCGTCGTAAGCTTTAAACACAAGACAAGATACTTCAATGGGAGTTCTCAAGAAGGAAGAATATGAATATGATGTGCTGTCTCTTGTGCTATGCAAATGTTGATTCTCACAACCACCTGTTTTTTTACTGCAATTATTCTACTCAAGTTTGGACCAAGATTCATGAAAAAGGAGGGATGAACTCGGTGGGCCCAGCATGGGACGCTATAGTTGACTGGTTGGGGGCTATATTCCTACTAATGTGATCCCCATTACTGATGTGATCCCCATTACTGATGGACAAATCTGTTCGGAAACAGAGCTCTTTTATCGCGGAATTAGACCTGCTATTAACGTCGGCTTATCTGTCAGTCGTGTTGGGTCTGCCGCTCAGTTGAAAACTATGAAACAAGTCTGCGGTAGTTCAAAACTGGAATTGGCACAATATCGCGAAGTGGCCGCCCTTGCTCAATTTGGGTCAGACCTGGATGCTGCGAGTCAGGCATTACTCAATAGAGGTCCAAGGCTTACAGAAGTACCGAAACAACCACAATATGCACCACTTCCAATTGAAAAACAAATTTTAGTCATTTATGCAGCTGTCAATGGATTCTGTGATCGAATGCCACTAGCCAGAATTTCTCAATATGAGAGAGCCATTTTAAAGAGTATAAAAACAGAATTACTACAATCCCTTTTAGAAAAAGGTGGCTTAACTAACGAAAGAAAAATGGAACCAGGTACATTCTTAAAGGAATGCGCTTTGCCTTACACAATATAAAAAAGAAAAAAAGAATAAAAATAGAAAGATGAAGGAAAAAAGTTGACACAATCCCTTTCTTTCCATTGGTCAACAACCAACAAAACAAAATCGTTTAGTTTTTTGGGTAAAGGGTTACCCCGGTAAAATTTATAAAAATCAATCAAAACAAAGGTGTGCCTGACATAGCACACTCATCTAGCCTTGGCATACCAAGACTAGGAAACCAGACAAAAAAACACAACCATCAAACAAGACGCCCAGTTAAAACAAAACACGACCCGAATAAAACACGACCACACCAACTAAGATCTAGCTAAACACATTACATTTGAACTGCCTTAACCCGGGTCCTCGTTCAGCGCCCTTGACGGGATCTGCCACTTCTTCATAACTCTGTTGTAATCCACATGGCCTTGGAGCTTGAAGTCCATCAACCGAAACCGAACTGTGTTTTTAATCTTCTCGGTCACCTGAATAACCGAACATTCAACTCTAGAGAAAAGCCGGTTATTACGTTCTTGCCAAATGAAACAAGCCGCAGCCGCTAACACCAACTTACACACCACTTGATCCAATCTTTTTGAATTCGAGTGCTGGTCCATCCACGCTGAAATAGAGTTCCATGATTCGGTAACATTATCCATGTCCACCATAGACTTAATATTCTTCCAGACCTGCGAAGCAAAAACGCACGAGAAATGCACAAAAATAAAAAGGTCATCAGTAAAGGATACATTTATTATTTTTTGTTTCTTACAATGAGCATGGTACTGAAAAGATGAGCTTGAGCTAGAAGCCTTTTGTAAAAATAATGTGAGCACCTCCATAACAAGAGTGAACAAGTACGGGGACATCGGATCCCCTTGGCGAAGACCCCTTTTCCCTCTAAAAAACCGTGAAGATTGCCATTTATACTCAGAGAATACGTTGCTGTGGTAACACAAGTCATTACCCACTTCACCATTCTCCTATGCAGACCAAATTGAACAAGAATCTTCTCCAGAAAAGACCAACTCACTGTGTCATAGGCCTTTTGAATGTCAATCTTGAACGCACATCTAGGAGGACCTTTATTTGAGTGATAGTTATGCATCAACTCTTGTGTTAAGAGAATATTATCAGAAATCCACCTACCTGGCAATTGCGGATTGATTAATGCTAACCAAAGACTCCAAGCTTCCTTTTAATCTATCCGTAATAATCTTACTGATGCATTTTTAGAGCACATTGCAGCAAGAAATAGGACGGTAATCAAGAACCGAGTCCGGGGTATCCACTTTGGGAATAAGAGCCAAGATAGTATGATTTAACTGTTTCAGAATTTGGCCGTTGTCAAAAAAATCTAGAACTGCATTCGTTACCTCATTACCCACTATCTCCCAGGCATGCTTAAAGAAAGCTGATGTATAGCCATCAGGGCCAGGAGCTTTATTTTCACTTATGCTGAACATAGCATTTTTTACTTCTTCACGCGTAACCTGTCTGACCATATTATCTGCATCATTATGGTTCACGACATTAACAAAGACTTCAGTCATGTTAATGCTGGAAACAGGATCCTCCGTGCCTAAAAAACCGAGTAATGATTGACAAGAGCAGCCACCACTTCCTCACCTTCAAAACGATTCCCTGCTACATCCCGAATGCATTGGATTTTACTTCGATTGTTTTTGCATTTAACTGTATTATGAAAAAAAAAAAAGCCGTATTAGAATCCCCAGCACAAAGCCACTCCACTTTTGACTTTTGTTTCAAAAAGCATTCCTCATCATAAGCCGCAACTTTGAATTCCTGAAGGCACTGTTGCTCCCTTTTACGAATCTCCACATCCATCGGGTTTGCATCCACCAATTTCTGACATCATCTAAGTTCTTACGCAACTCAATAACTTTTTTATGCAAGTTTCCTTGCTGAAAAGGGAACTTCCTGAGCCCTGGTTTCAGATTTCGTAACTTATTAGTAACCGAGAACATAGTACAACCTTCAATCCTTTTTGCCCACTCTCGCTCCACACAAACTTTGAATTCAGGTTTGGAAGTAAAAAAATTAGCAAACTTGAAAGGCTTCGGCCTATATGATTTTGTCATATTATTCAGCTTCAAAGTACATGGAGTGTGATCGGAAACACGGTACGGGTGAAACATAACATAAGCATCCAGAAACATCTCTAGACACCTGATATTACACATGACACGATGAATTTTCCTGAGCAAACCAATACCTTCCTTCGGCTTCTGGTTCCAAGTGTAGTGAATACCATGCCCTTTAACATCAACAAGTTCCGATTCCTGGACACATTCATAAAATTCCCGCATACCAATCGATTGACTTGAAGCTCCAAACGACGAGTCATCAGCATGCAGAGCTGAATTAAAGTCATCCATAACGAACCAAGCCTTATCCGAACACAAAAGCTTATGCCGACATAAATCCTCCCAAAGACTCCTTCGCTCTTGGTAACTGTTCTTCGCATAAACAAACGAGCAAAGCTTTGGACCAGATTTGTGTGTGGATGACCTGCTCTGTTTGTGACAAAATCATAACATCCACCACCTCACTATTCCAACCGAGAATAATTCTTGTACCCCGATGACATAATCCCCCATTAGACGTCCAACTCCACCTTCTAAAAACATTATTACACACTCTAGCCAGATTGGCTACTTCCACATGAGACTCTAGAATAGCACAAACCGAGACTTTATTTTCCGACAGAATAACACGAACCTCACTTTCTTTCAGGGGTCGGTTCAAACCCCTTATATTCCAAGTAAGGATACTATCCATTAATACTGATTTGACCGGGAGTGCTTGCCCCCTCAGCAACCTCTTCATGGTTATCGTTCTTCATAAATTTTGCCGTTTCCGTTGGTATAGTCTCCACCACCTCTTCATCTATCTTAGATTGCTTCCCATTAGTGTTATTTACGTTTTTCTTCAAAGCATTGTCAACCTTCAACTCCTGCCCATCTATCTTCGATAATGCTTCAAAAGAATTACGTGTTTTAACATTGTCACCTGTCTTCACGTTGACATTTACCTCCTTTGTACCAGAAGTGCTCGGATCTGATTTATTGAACTTTGGCTTGTATATAAATTTCGGCTTTTGTTTCTTTGGTATGATACCCACTCGAGCCATCTTCCTCTTATCCATAGTAAAATCCTCGTTATCCACCAACACTTGCTTATCTTTTTTAGTTTTGTTCTTCCCACACGTTTGGTCATTGTGGCAAAAAACGCAACATAACGAGCACCTTTGCGGCTTCCACTCATATTCCACGTTCACAATTTCATTAATATATCCCTCCTCCTCTAGCTTTGGAATAGCAACGACAATCTAATCCTTAAGTTCATGATCCGCATTTATTTCAATCAACGCTCGAGCAAAGCTACTCCTTCCCCAGTTCTCCGAACAAATATCGGCTGTATAGCCATCCAATCGTTTTGGCTCACCTAATTTCGATGCTAATAAGCTTAATCCGTCATCAGTATAAACCGCAATGGGTACATTATGGAGTTTCACCCATACCGGCACTAATTTAATACCTTCTTTCTTAAGACTAACAGATGGGGGCCAGACATTTAGAAATAACGGCACCTTCCTGATCAACCATGGCCCTCCTTCCAACACCTTTGCCATACCCTCTTTTGAGTCAAACTTAAAGAAAAAGAATCCGTCTGAGTTCATCATGATATTAACAAACCCATACTTGGCCCAGACATTCTTGGCATAGTATTCGACAACAGGGTATGGTAACCGATTACCCAAAAAATATCCATATAAAACGTTCACAAATTTCTCCTGAACTTTACAAATTATATCACGAGGAATGACCACATCCGCATCAGGTTTTGTCTCTCCCGACTCCATTTTTCTGAAATTTACTTCTCTTTTCACTGGAGAAATATTCTTTACCCTATCCGCATAAGACAGTTTAGCAGCTCCCTCCTCCATTTTACGATCAGGTAAAACACTTGCCTCTTGGACTGCAACCGACACCATTTCCAGTTCATCAATGATGTTTATCAATCTCGGCTCCGTTTGAACAACTCCCCGTCTCGGCAACATCGGATTTCCATCAATTTTTAGCGATCTAGCATCATGACTATTCCCAAACGTAGACAGCTTGCCTCGTACATCTTGTGAATTCGACAGCTTAGCATTGTTCGAAGTAATAAAAATATCCCCATGCAGTTTTTCGGTGAAGGACTGGAACCCTAGATCCTCCAAACCTCGATCCCTATTTCTCTCCATGCACGACAATAACGAAGATCTCGACCAAATGACAAAAACATGCAGCCACCAAGCAAAACCCTAATCCTTAAAACCCTAGTAACAATCCTCAACCCTTAACCGATTAAGCCAGTGTTATCGATCTAGCTAAATTAATCTCAGTTAACCGCAATCAACAACAACCAGATTAATAAATCAGGGTATCCAACTGAACACTAAGGGGCGATTGAAAAGAAAACAAAAGAAAAAAACCCTAATTACAAAATCGGTCACAATTGCTAACTAGTTCGTTATAGAGTTTTGAAAATCAAAGCTCTAATCACAGACTGTTATACAAAAGATCGCAAACAAGAATCTAGGGTTTCGTGAGAAACCAGAATCGCCAAAAGGATAGAGAGATATTAGGGTTTTCTATTGTTCGGATGATTTGTTAATTGTAGTGTGCTAGTTGAGCGTCTCACTGATTGTAGTAACAAAATCGTTTAGTTCTTCACTACTCGTACAAGAAGGCCTCTCTTTCTGTATGAGGGGGGGGGGGGGAATCCTTTATTCTCGATCAAGATGCCTCAACTGGATAAATTCACTTATTTCTTTCGCTTTGCTATTTTACCTCTTTTCACAATTCTACTCGGACGTTTTCTAGGACAGGGCTGCCCTGGGATTTCCACCCTATTTACTTTCTTTTTTTTTTTGTTAGTTACCCTCATCCTGAGAGTTTCGAAGAGAAAGAAGAGTTCTTTTCTTTTCTTTGTAATTCTCATTCTAATCTACGTACTAGCTACTTTCTCTAGGTCTTTTTTCATTTTTATGCTGGCAGGAATGCCAAGTGCATTCGTTTGCAAAGTCTCCTCCGAAAGTGGAGATGCGACGAGTCTTCCCCCATTGGGATCTTCCGAAAGCAGTGACTCGTTGGCTACGTTTAGAGCCGAAATAGCTGGCGTGAACGAGGCTGAAATTTTTACTCGCATACGCAATCTTGAGACCCAGGATTAATACAACCTTCCTCACCAGAATAATCCTGGGGAGTATGAGGTTCTTGTTAGGGAAGAATTCGAGCAAGCTCTCGATGTTCCCCATTATAGAACGGTCCTGGATAGAGAATATTTTGAACTCACAGTATTAGAAAGAAAGGGTCTATTGCAAGATAGGTTCTTCCACCAGCTTATAGAATTGGAAGAGATAAGGTCACCCTCCCGCTATGTGAAAGAAGAGCTTTTTTCTCATATTCACTTCAATAGGTAGTTCACTTAACAGAAGCCATAGATCATACCAGGGATGCGCCCAACGATTCAACAACTAACATCGTCGTTCTTAAGCCTAGACTTGTTTTGGGTTCCAAACCTCCTATTACCTTTACACCGTTGTAAGATGTTTAGTTTTTATCGGAAAGGAATGCTTATTCCCATCTACAGTGCTGGTGCTAAGACTTGGTAAAGAATGAATCTGTTTGCTTGACCCATCAAGCCTATAGTTCTTCTGATTTGGCTAACATCCTTCGATGACAAGCCTACCGAAGGAAGACGCACCAGGAACCTACTTCTATCTCATCAGATGCTGGCTATCCCACCTTCTACTCTATCAGCTACTCTAATTTAGGTTGGTCATAGGTTGACAGTTTCTGGATTTGAACTATTGGAAGACGAAAGAGAACCGATTTAGACTAATAGTGTGCCGTTACCCTCAAAATACTACATTAGCAGTGCGGGTGAAATCAGATTGAAACCAAGTCCAAGAAGACCGAGGAGGACTTGGGGTAATAGAACAAGGGAGGAAGAAAGGTGCTTCAGCTCCAGTTCAGCAAAGGTAGACATTTCCAGGTTTGCTAGAGAGGGCGAGATTCATCTTTTCTCTAAGTATACAACATTTCCCGTGTGACAACCCTCAAATTTGCATGTAACCATACAGTTTATTAATGATAATAAAAGTACTTGATGACTGTGCTGAATCATTTAACTGCTCTCTGATTACTGTGTTATACTTACATGTGCGTGTTAGCATACTAGTAGTATACATAAAAGTTACTAAATAGTCCGGTATATTTTCCTGTGTGTTAGGAATAAATTTCGTTACAAAAATATATGTATAAGACGCTATACAGTGAAATTAAACGCTTTAACGGAACGATACGTAACCGAACAACCAGACATTTTCCGGGACACTAAAATATTTTTAGAAATATTATTTTAGCTTTCTTAATTATTTATGGACACAAAAATCCCCATGCACCATGTAAACATGACATACACCCACTATACTTGTAAATACCCTTAACCTTCTAACTTAATACCTATTAATTAACAAAAATTTACACTTTACCCCCCCCCCCCCAACCGAAAATCTGTCATGATTACATAAATATCTTGTTTAGATTATGGTAAAGGAGATCTTGATTCTATTGGCCAAAATTATTGGCATAATTTTCCCTATGAGCTAGTTTGGCCTATTTCCAAGAAATTATCATCATCACCTCCAAGCATGCACTCCACCTCCTCTCTCCTCTCTCTACATTCGGCTCACATACCCCCCCCCCCCCTCTCTCATAACCGAAATCACCACCATCATTCTTCACCATCTCCATTTCTTCCACTAAAAGCTCTCATTCAAAGGTTGAAGCTCATCCATAGAAGTGTAAGATTGAAGGGCTTTCAAGGAAGTTTGATTCAAGCTTTGTCACCAACTTTTCACCATCATCTCATCCTAAGATTACTACCCTAGCCTTGTGCTAGTAGTAAGTCCCTTCATACTCTTGTTCCACCTTGATTCTTGTTATGATTTGTTGAATGTTTATGACACACACAAAAGTTTAAACACTAATTATATGAACATAAAATTCTGCATAAAAACCCTACATAAAAAGTTTGTTTGAAGATGAAATCTGTTAGTTTGGGTTTGGTAAATGCATGCATGATGTTTGAACAATTATCCTTCGATACACCATGGTTAGAGTCTTTGTTTATGCGTTTTTAGTCACTTCTACATATAAACAGCTTGCTGATTGAAATTTCCAGCCTGCTTCAACAGGCTGTAACGGGTTCATCTTTAATCGAAAAATTTAATTTCTGGAGTCTAAATTGTGTAATTTTGAATATCTGAATAAATGGAACTGGAATCGCAATTTTCCGAGGTCGTTTACTATTTTTAAAGTATTATTTTAGACAGCAGCTCAAAGCTGAAATATTTCTGCTGAAAAAGTGTGTTGTAATCAGAGTCCAAACTTAAAACCTGAGCAGAATCAGCTCATGGAATTTTTACTGTAGATGGTTACGGTTGTTTCTGTGACCCTCCAACTGGAATTTCGACGATCCGACTTACGATTGATTTTTAGTGAATTTTTCCGTAAAACTGCAATCAGAAAGTACCAAATCTGATTGCAGTCGAGTAAAAGAATTTTCATACAAAGTTGGTAATGAACTGATATCCGAAATTTTTACACAACAAATCGTGGGTTATATATGACCTTTTGTAAAAATTTGAGAATTTTTGGAAAATGTTAACTATTTTATTAAAATGCTTGAAAACAGTCCAGTTTTGGATTAATAAAGCTGAAACGACATAAGGAGTGATTTGCGTGTCTAAATGTCGAGTAGGTTATCCGAGAATGATAGAACATGTTATATGTCAATAAAAGTGTTATGTGCAATGTTGTATGTTTGTCTATGAGTGGGGAATAGATGGGAAGGTTATATGGGCATGAACCATTAAAGTGATGCATGTTATGTGATAGATACGTGTAGGAACTTTGTGTCCTATTTGAAATTTCTAATAAACTAAGTGGTAATCATACTAGGACGTGATTGACCGACCTCGACTATTAGCTATATTTGAGAGTCAAACCGAGCAACCAAGGTTAGTTCACACTCTTTCTAAGGCATGGGTGTCACACCCCGACCGCGTAAAACAACAAATCGCGGCGGAAACATCGGGGCGTGTTGCGACAGAATTAATTGTTTCAAATCCATGGCAAACAAAGTTGTATTTTATTTATAAACAAAGGTGTTACATTGTTTCAAACAGGAAATTTAAGAGTTCAGAACATAATTAAACATAGTCTATCTTCTTTTAAAGTCTCTAAGGCACAGGTTCGCCCTAGTATCATGATCAACATCCTATGGAAAAGCTCCTGAAAACACATGTGAAAATAGGTACGTCAGCATAAAAATGCCTGTGAGATACATAGGTTTGTGAAAATAAGATTCATGACTTGTGTTTGAGAAAATATTCCGTCATGAACCTTGTAATTTGATTTGTTTTGTAAATCACTTGAAAAACGATAAGATCAGATGATATGTATAAATAAGAGAATAGTGTATGGTTAAATGGATAACCATTGTAAACTGAGTTTGTATAAGATAAGTTGTTTGTAAAACAATGTGTTGTGAAAAGTATGTTATTTGTATGAAATGTTCTATGTATAAAACTGAAATGATTCAAATAACGCTACGATATATAATACCATACAAACACTTATATATAGGAAGTACCAGCGGCGTATCCACCATGCTTGTATCATATTACACACGCATCGTTACTTAATCACTTAATCAAACCAAACCAAACAATGTAAAATGTTCATGTCAAGATGTAAATCATGTAAAAATGTCTATGTCAAATATCCAAGTCAAATGTCTATGTTTAAACCAATAGTCAAAAGTCCTTGTATAAACCATGTCAAATGTTGATAGTCCAAAAGTAGTCAAGTAATGTATAACCAAAATGATATGTATGGTAAGTAAAATAAGACTACTTAAACCATAAGTAAAAATGTACAAAACAAAGTATTTTGATTATATCAAAAAGTTATGTTTTGTAAAGTGATGCATGATACATTGATACGAACATTTATGTGGTGAGTTAACGCATACATTCAAGCCTTGAGACAGTCGGATAACCCTTTCAGTCAAGGTTATCAAAAGAATTGTATTCGGATTCAGTCATTCCTTACATCCAAACAAACCCGGGATGTCAGGAATGGGATTTGTCAAGTCCTATGGTACCACTACTTACTCCCGAGCGGCGTAGCAAATGTTAATGAACGTAATAAAGACCCGTTTGTGCAAACCAAATGTCATAGTAGTCGTATACATGTCATATGAAAACAATGTACTAAGTATGCTAAGTTAACATACAAAGCAGAAAAGTCATGTAAATCAATGTGCTTAGCATGTTATCAGTCAACATACATAGCAGAAAAGTCATGTAAATCAATGTGCTTAGCATGTTATCAGTCAACATACATAGCAGAAAAGTCATGTAAATCAATGTGCTTAGCATGTTATCAGTCAACATACATAGCAGAAAAGTAATGAAATCATGTACTATAATGTACTAACAAACATAGTCGGTATATGATATGAAAACAGGAAAGCATGAAAGTAACAAGTAGGCACATGTGTTCCACCCCAAAACAGTTTGGAAAACAGTAAAAGAGGGGTCTATGTACTCACTTGAGATTGCTCAGATGTATAAAGATAACCACCAAGTAATGCTATAGATCTCGGAATATCAAACGGCACCTAATATAGGTAACTATGTTAATAACCCGGACCTAAATCGGAAGATTGGATAGAATGAGGTTTCGTAAACCAAACGAGTGTAGAGACTCGTGTCATTTGGTTTAACAAAGCCTACATACTAAATGAAACTTAACATAATTGTTTACGACCCAATACGACCCGTTTAGGAAGCGTATGCTACTTTAACGCGTCGTGCGCGTGAAACGCGTTCGGACCGCCTAACTAGCCCTATGACAAGTGTTATATGCCTAAACATGTTACATAATCAGTTACGTGACAAAAGTTTAGGTTACATATGCTAAATTACCAATTATGTATGAAAAGGGTATTCTGGTAATTTACCTAAGGCATATAAACTACCTATCATGCAACTACTTAAACGATGTGACCATAGGGTATAACCTCGGAAGGTTATTCCCTACCTACTATGGTCACCTACTGTGTTTGGTCGGATCCTAATGATCGACCAAACTGGGTCGGGTTCGAGGGTATAGGCGATTTATTAGATCGCCTACCCTACGACTCTAGACAACGTGGTAATCAGTGGGCATAGTCCCAAGGGACTATGACCAACGTGATTACACTCACGTTGCGAAGTTCAAACGAACTTCGCATTGACCATTACTGGTCAACGCTGAAAGTCAAACAAAGTTTGACTTTCTGACTCGAAAAGCAGCAAAAATAAGGAAAAGAACGAAAGAATACTAACCCAGGGTCCCCGAATGCTAAACTCAATTCGAAAATCTCAGGTATGAAACAAATGTTTCAACTTAGAGTTTCTCAAAGTGAATTTCTAGTGATTTTGAACAAAGGGGGTTGGGTTATTTATAGTTTTTGGTCCACCGCTAGGATCGTTTCTTGGAATGGAGGGCACGATCAAGGCCGTACACTTGTCGGGAAGTTGTGGTGCCTCAAAATGCTCACCACCATAAGGAATCAACACTTGGCAAGGGGTTAGGGAGTGCAAAACAGCTGCAACCAGCTGTCAAATACACTTAATCTGGTCCAGAAGGGGGCTCGCGTGACGCTAAGGCCCGTCGCGTCACGCTAGGCCCCTGTTTTGGCAGATTTTACATAAATGGTCCCTGCACCTTGTTTAAGCGATTTTCGATGCGTTTGAACCCCGTTAACCTCATTTCAAGGCTCTAAAATGAAGTTAAAGTATAGGGAACTCAAAACATACTCAAAAATATGCCGGATGATGGTTCGTTTGGTCGTACGAACGCGATGTTCGCTTAATTACGACGGAATGCGCATAAGCGCGAAAAACGATCCAAATGACGCGACGAATGGATTTTTCTTAAGGCGAACACTAAAATATAATATAGTCATGCTTACATAAATTTTTGGATGTCCAGATGTATTCAGAACGTAAGTTATGCGCGAAAATGCAAACTTGTGCACTTTTTGACACTTTTAGTCCCTGAATGACCCAAAAGTTTATTTTAGCACACCGAACCCCTCAAAGCCTATTTCTAAGCTATGTAAAGGATATTTAAGGTGTGTTTAACTTATGGTTATGTTCCGGAATGTTCGTTACAGTTTAAATTGACATACCTTCGCAGTTTGTCATATTTAGTCCCTGTAAACGAATTAACTTGTTTTTGCCATACCAATGCCTTCAAAACTTATTTCTAAGTTATTTAAAGGTTATTTAAGGTATGTTGAGTATATGATGATGTTCCGGAGTATTTCTCGCATTAAACTGAGTACGTTTACGCACTAGTTTGCGTATAACTCTCCAGAAAGCGATGTAGAGTTTGAAATTACATAAAAGTCAAAACATGAAAAATGTAAAACATAACAAAACAAACATTGTGATCAAATAACATTGGTTTATTGATAACAGAACTGTTCATAGTGATTACAAGCACAGTTGTTACAGTCTCCCCTACTTGTGGAAATTTCGTCCCGAAATTTATTTAGAGGAAACTCGTGGAAAAAGATGTGGGTATTTCGCCTTCATTTGGTCTTCGCGTTCCCAAGTAAACTCAGGTCCACGTTTAGCTTCCCAGCGAACTTTGACCAAAGGAATGCGCTTGCGTTTAAGCCACTTGACTTCACGTTCCATGATTTCCACTGGTTTCTCAACAAATTTCAGTGTTTTGCCAACACGAATTTCGTCAAGCGGTATGGAGTAGTTCTCATCAGCTGTACACTTCTTGAGATTTGATACGTGAAAAGTTGGATGAACATTTCCCAGTTCCGGAGGTAACTCAAGTCTGTAGGCTACCTTTCCGATTCTTTCGACGATCTTGAATGGTCCAACGTATCTAGGTGCAAGTTTTCCTTTCTTTCCAAATCTGATCACACCTTTCCAAGGTGAGACCTTAAGTAATACTCGATCACCGACTTGAAATTCAAAGGCTTTGCGTTTTGGGTCCGCGTAAATCTTCTGACGGTTTCTAGCTGCCTGAAGGTTATCACGAACTTTCTTGACCTTGTCAGTTGTCTCTAAAATGAGGGCAGGTCCAGTAAGTTGAGCCTCGCCAATCTCATTCCAGCAGACTGGTGAACGACATTTTCGACCATAGAGAGCTTCGAAAGGAGCCATTCCGATGCTAGTGTGATAACTGTTGTTGTAGGAGAATTCAATCAATTTAAGATGTGAATCCCAGCTACCACCAAAATCGATCACACAAGCTCTTAGCATATCCTCCAGAGTCTGGATTGTTCTCTCAGATTGACCATCCGTTTGCGGATGATAAGCTGTGCTCAGATTAAGTTGGGTTCCCATAGCAGATTGCATGGTTCTCCAAAAATGAGAAGTGAAACGAGCATCTCTGTCAGAAATGATGTTCAAAGGAACACCATGTCGAGCCACAATTTCATCTACATAGATTTGAGCAAGTCTGTCAGTAGGAAAATCCTCGCGGATTGGCAAGAAATGTGCTGACTTTGTAAGACGATCAACGACTACCCAGATGGCATCATGACCTTTCTTTGTGCGCGGGAGTTTGGTAACAAGATCCATAGTAATGTTTTCCCATTTCCAAACTGGGATCTCTGGTTGTTCCAATAAACCCGAAGGACGCTGATGTTCAGCCTTAACCTTAAGACAAGTAAGGCATTTTGATACGTATAAGGCAATGTCTTTCTTCATACCAGGCCACCAATAGTGAATACGAAGATCCTTATACATTTTATCTGAGCCCGGATGAATAGAATAACGAGACTTATGGGCTTCATCCATAAGCAAGGTACGAAGATCATCCTGGCTTGGGATCCATAAACGGTCCATGAAGTAATATGACCCATTGTCCTTCAGTTCAAGAGCAGGTGTTATGTGGTAAGGAAATTCCTTATCCATTAAACCTTGTGAAACACAGGATTGTTGTGACTGAGAAATGCGTGCTTGAATATCGGATCGAGCTTGAATAACAGATTGAACACGTACACAATGAAGCTTAGTACGTTCCTTGCGACTCAATGCATCAGCCACGACATTCGCCTTACCAGGATGGTAGCGAATTTCGCAGTCGTAGTCGTTTAAAAGCTCAACCCAACGTCGCTGTCTCATGTTGAGTTCTTTCTGGTTGAAGATATGCTGAAGACTTTTGTGGTCAGTGAAAACCACACATTTTGTACCGTACAAATAGTGTCTCCAGATCTTGAGAGCAAAGACAACTGCGCCCAACTCAAGATCATGAGTGGTGTAGTTCTTCTCATGTATCTTCAATTGCCTCGATGCATATGCTATGACTTTGTTCCTTTGCATAAGAACACAGCCAAGACCCAATTTCGATGCATCACAATACACGACAAAATCATCATCACCCTCAGGCAATGATAGAACAGGCGCATCGCAAAGCTTCTGCTTCAGGTGTTGAAAAGCTTCCTCTTGTTTGAATCCCCAGTAAAAGGGCATTTTCTTCTGAGTTAGAGCAGTTAGAGGAACTGCAATCTTAGAGAAGTTTTCAATGAAGCGGCGATAATAACCCGCTAGACCAAGAAATGAACGAACTTCAGTAGGAGTAGAAGGTGTATCCCAATCCTTAATCGCACTGATCTTGGAGGGATCTACATGAACACCTCGTTCGTTGATAATGTGTCCCAAAAATTGAACTTCTTTAAGCCAAAATTCGCACTTGGAGAATTTGGCGAAAAGTTGCTCTTTCTTTAGGAGTTCAAGAGTAAGACGAAGATGCTGCTCGTGATCAGCTCGCGTCTTAGAGTAAATCAAGATATCGTCAAAAAAAAACAATGACGAACTGATCCAAATAAGGTTTGCAGACCCTATTCATTAAGTCCATGAAAACAGCAGGAGCATTAGTCAAACCGAATGGCATGACTGTGAATTCATAATGCCCATAACGAGTACGGAACGCTGTCTTCGGAATGTCTTCTTCTTGCACCCGAAGTTGATGATATCCAGAACGCAGGTCGATCTTCGAAAAATAAGAAGCGCCTTGTAACTGATCAAAGAGGTCGTCGATGCGAGGTAGGGGATATCGATTCTTGATGGTAAGCTTGTTAAGCTCACGATAATCGATACACATCCTAAAGGATCCATCCTTCTTCTTGACAAAAAGAACGGGAGCACCCCAAGGTGAAAAACTAGGACGTATAAAGCCTTTGTCAGAGAGCTCCTGAAGCTGCTTAGACAACTCTTGCATCTCAGATGGTGCAAGACGATATGGAGCTCTGGCAATGGGATTTGTACCAGGTACGAGGTCAATGCGGAACTCGACTTGGCGTGCTGGAGGTAGACCAGGTAAATCTTCAGGGAACACTTCAAAATAATCCCGAACGACAGGAATATCTGAAATAGACTTACCCTTGCCTTTATCTTCTGTAACATGTGCTAAGAAAGCCACATAGTTCTTCTGCAGATACTTCCGAGCTTTAAAACAAGACATGAGTTTGAGACCAACGGTAGGCTTCTCACCTTGAACCTGCAGAATCTCGCCTGTCGAAAGCGGCACACGAACAATCTTCTCAGAACAAACTATCTCTGCGTGATGCTTAGATAACCAATCCATACCCACAATGACGTCGAAGCTTCCAAGTTGCATAGGCGTGAGATCGATAGGAAAAAGATGATCGTTAAGGTTCAACTGGCAGTTGCGTAGAACAGAATTAAGAATAATGGGTTCACCACTAGCAACCTCTACTGTCAAAGATTTACTTAGTTTCGTTCTAGACATGCGAAGCATCGGCTCAAAAGACAATGACACAAAACTCTTATCGGCACCCGAATCAAAGAGAACAGATGCAGGCTGATTATTAATAAAGAACGTACCGTTCACCACGTTATCATCCGCCTGCGCCTCTTGGGCATTCATGTTAAAAACTCGGCCTCGAGCCGGAGCCTGATTCTGATTCTGGTTCTGGTTGACTAGCCTTGGGCACCGGTTCCTGTAGTGGGTCAGATCCCCACAATTGTAGCACGAACCAGGAGGAAAATGAGGTCGTGCAGCTTGGCCCTGTTGCGGGGCAGGAGGCTGAGCAACCTGTTGAGCTTGGTTACGAACTGCCTGGTTCTGATTGACAGGAATGCGGCAGTCGACAGCAAGATGACCAGATCTTCCGCAGTTGGTGCACTGACGACACTGGAGATGTGGTTGGTGATGGCCGTTACACCTGTTGCACAAAGGTGCATTGCCAAAATAAGTCTTCTTGGCAGGTGGTTGCGCAGGCTGATTTGGTGCAGCTTGAGCCTGTGCAGTAACAGCAAAATTTTGGGCACCCTTTCGTTTCCTTGATTTCTTTGATGCTTCACCTTCCTTACCCTTACCCTTATTCTTGTTTTTCTCAGAATTAGTCTCCTTCTTTTTATCACCCTTGCGGGTGAGTTTACCCTTCCTGACTAGAGTCTCAGTGAGGGTAGCAGACAACTCGATAGCTTGGCGAAGGGTAGTAGGATTAACACCAGTCAAAATCTCCAGAATAGAATCGGGTAGCCCATCAATATACCTCTCGATCGCTTTATCCGGAGGGGTAACCATGGTGGGACACAATAGACTGAGTTCTTCAAAACGATCCGTGTATGCACGGTGTTCAGCCCCATCTTGCTTTAAGCCATCAAACTCTCGTTCCAAAACTCGAATTTCATGACGGGGACAAAACTCCTTCATCATGAGAGCCCGAAGCTCTTCCCATGTCTGTGCCAACGCCACTTCGGCACCCCTATCGCGCTTAATACCATTCCACCAGGTAAGCGCTCGCTTCTCAAACACGCTTGAAGCAAATTCAACCCTACGCGCATTCTGACACTGTACGTGTAAGAATGTGCTCTCGATACTTTCAAACCACCGTAGGAGCGCAGTTGCTCCTTGCGACCCAGAAAACTTAAGCGGCTTCGCAGAATTGAAATTCTTGAAATTACAGTGTGCGTTATTGTTGTTGTTATTGCCGTTGTTGTTAAATATATCGTGGACTTGAGTTACAACCCCGGGAAGTACAGCAGCCACTTGTTGAGAAACCAGGGCTGCGATCTCTTCAATAGTAAAAGTTCGAGGATCGCGTCGAGGAGGCATTCTAAAAGAGGAAAACATGAAAGAAAGCGAGTGAGATGATTGGATGAAAAGAATGAGATGAAACAAAATCAACAAGAGCAAAGATGGTGGTCATTCGTCCGTATCACAGAGCAAACAAACAACACACAGTGACTAATCAAAGTAAATGGGTCAAAAATAATGTATAATGAAGACATGCTCGCCTATAAGTGAACACTCATCCCAAGAATTCCCAGGTAAGCACAACTGGTCTCGCGTCTGATGAGATGTATACGAAGTGCTTGCCTAGACAGAAAACCCAGAATACAGGCATTCACCCTTCCAGTTTGCACATGTTCACATTATTTAAAACCCAAAACGTTTGACGGGATTTTGAAAATTTGAAGGCACAAGGCCAAAAACCAAACTGAAAAGGGTTCAAAACCATATAAAAGAGAGTTCAAAACCTTACAATAGAGGGTTCAAAACCTTGTAATAATTTATTCAAAAACAGATGATTGTTTTTCAAAAATCGTTTCGGAAAAATTTTGGTTCCTTGTTTTGATAATCACCTAAGGACAGGTGATGTAAATGTTTTAAGATCTAAACACAACTAATTTGTGTTAGGGTCCTAGAAAAGTTATAGTCTAGGTCAAAGCATTACTAATAACCTAATTCCCTATAACCATTGGCTCTGATACCAACTCTTCTGTCACACCCCGACCGCGTAAAACAACAAATCGCGGCGGAAACATCGGGGCGTGTTGCGACAGAATTAATTGTTTCAAATCCATGGCAAACAAAGTTGTATTTTATTTATAAACAAAGGTGTTACATTGTTTCAAACAGGAAATTTAAGAGTTCAGAACATAATTAAACATAGTCTATCTTCTTTTAAAGTCTCTAAGGCACAGGTTCGCCCTAGTATCATGATCAACATCCTATGGAAAAGCTCCTGAAAACACATGTGAAAATAGGTACGTCAGCATAAAAATGCCTGTGAGATACATAGGTTTGTGAAAATAAGATTCATGACTTGTGTTTGAGAAAATATTCCGTCATGAACCTTGTAATTTGATTTGTTTTGTAAATCACTTGAAAAACGATAAGATCAGATGATATGTATAAATAAGAGAATAGTGTATGGTTAAATGGATAACCATTGTAAACTGAGTTTGTATAAGATAAGTTGTTTGTAAAACAATGTGTTGTGAAAAGTATGTTATTTGTATGAAATGTTCTATGTATAAAACTGAAATGATTCAAATAACGCTACGATATATAATACCATACAAACACTTATATATAGGAAGTACCAGCGGCGTATCCACCATGCTTGTATCATATTACACACGCATCGTTACTTAATCACTTAATCAAACCAAACCAAACAATGTAAAATGTTCATGTCAAGATGTAAATCATGTAAAAATGTCTATGTCAAATATCCAAGTCAAATGTCTATGTTTAAACCAATAGTCAAAAGTCCTTGTATAAACCATGTCAAATGTTGATAGTCCAAAAGTAGTCAAGTAATGTATAACCAAAATGATATGTATGGTAAGTAAAATAAGACTACTTAAACCATAAGTAAAAATGTACAAAACAAAGTATTTTGATTATATCAAAAAGTTATGTTTTGTAAAGTGATGCATGATACATTGATACGAACATTTATGTGGTGAGTTAACGCATACATTCAAGCCTTGAGACAGTCGGATAACCCTTTCAGTCAAGGTTATCAAAAGAATTGTATTCGGATTCAGTCATTCCTTACATCCAAACAAACCCGGGATGTCAGGAATGGGATTTGTCAAGTCCTATGGTACCACTACTTACTCCCGAGCGGCGTAGCAAATGTTAATGAACGTAATAAAGACCCGTTTGTGCAAACCAAATGTCATAGTAGTCGTATACATGTCATATGAAAACAATGTACTAAGTATGCTAAGTTAACATACAAAGCAGAAAAGTCATGTAAATCAATGTGCTTAGCATGTTATCAGTCAACATACATAGCAGAAAAGTCATGTAAATCAATGTGCTTAGCATGTTATCAGTCAACATACATAGCAGAAAAGTCATGTAAATCAATGTGCTTAGCATGTTATCAGTCAACATACATAGCAGAAAAGTAATGAAATCATGTACTATAATGTACTAACAAACATAGTCGGTATATGATATGAAAACAGGAAAGCATGAAAGTAACAAGTAGGCACATGTGTTCCACCCCAAAACAGTTTGGAAAACAGTAAAAGAGGGGTCTATGTACTCACTTGAGATTGCTCAGATGTATAAAGATAACCACCAAGTAATGCTATAGATCTCGGAATATCAAACGGCACCTAATATAGGTAACTATGTTAATAACCCGGACCTAAATCGGAAGATTGGATAGAATGAGGTTTCGTAAACCAAACGAGTGTAGAGACTCGTGTCATTTGGTTTAACAAAGCCTACATACTAAATGAAACTTAACATAATTGTTTACGACCCAATACGACCCGTTTAGGAAGCGTATGCTACTTTAACGCGTCGTGCGCGTGAAACGCGTTCGGACCGCCTAACTAGCCCTATGACAAGTGTTATATGCCTAAACATGTTACATAATCAGTTACGTGACAAAAGTTTAGGTTACATATGCTAAATTACCAATTATGTATGAAAAGGGTATTCTGGTAATTTACCTAAGGCATATAAACTACCTATCATGCAACTACTTAAACGATGTGACCATAGGGTATAACCTCGGAAGGTTATTCCCTACCTACTATGGTCACCTACTGTGTTTGGTCGGATCCTAATGATCGACCAAACTGGGTCGGGTTCGAGGGTATAGGCGATTTATTAGATCGCCTACCCTACGACTCTAGACAACGTGGTAATCAGTGGGCATAGTCCCAAGGGACTATGACCAACGTGATTACACTCACGTTGCGAAGTTCAAACGAACTTCGCATTGACCATTACTGGTCAACGCTGAAAGTCAAACAAAGTTTGACTTTCTGACTCGAAAAGCAGCAAAAATAAGGAAAAGAACGAAAGAATACTAACCCAGGGTCCCCGAATGCTAAACTCAATTCGAAAATCTCAGGTATGAAACAAATGTTTCAACTTAGAGTTTCTCAAAGTGAATTTCTAGTGATTTTGAACAAAGGGGGTTGGGTTATTTATAGTTTTTGGTCCACCGCTAGGATCGTTTCTTGGAATGGAGGGCACGATCAAGGCCGTACACTTGTCGGGAAGTTGTGGTGCCTCAAAATGCTCACCACCATAAGGAATCAACACTTGGCAAGGGGTTAGGGAGTGCAAAACAGCTGCAACCAGCTGTCAAATACACTTAATCTGGTCCAGAAGGGGGCTCGCGTGACGCTAAGGCCCGTCGCGTCACGCTAGGCCCCTGTTTTGGCAGATTTTACATAAATGGTCCCTGCACCTTGTTTAAGCGATTTTCGATGCGTTTGAACCCCGTTAACCTCATTTCAAGGCTCTAAAATGAAGTTAAAGTATAGGGAACTCAAAACATACTCAAAAATATGCCGGATGATGGTTCGTTTGGTCGTACGAACGCGATGTTCGCTTAATTACGACGGAATGCGCATAAGCGCGAAAAACGATCCAAATGACGCGACGAATGGATTTTTCTTAAGGCGAACACTAAAATATAATATAGTCATGCTTACATAAATTTTTGGATGTCCAGATGTATTCAGAACGTAAGTTATGCGCGAAAATGCAAACTTGTGCACTTTTTGACACTTTTAGTCCCTGAATGACCCAAAAGTTTATTTTAGCACACCGAACCCCTCAAAGCCTATTTCTAAGCTATGTAAAGGATATTTAAGGTGTGTTTAACTTATGGTTATGTTCCGGAATGTTCGTTACAGTTTAAATTGACATACCTTCGCAGTTTGTCATATTTAGTCCCTGTAAACGAATTAACTTGTTTTTGCCATACCAATGCCTTCAAAACTTATTTCTAAGTTATTTAAAGGTTATTTAAGGTATGTTGAGTATATGATGATGTTCCGGAGTATTTCTCGCATTAAACTGAGTACGTTTACGCACTAGTTTGCGTATAACTCTCCAGAAAGCGATGTAGAGTTTGAAATTACATAAAAGTCAAAACATGAAAAATGTAAAACATAACAAAACAAACATTGTGATCAAATAACATTGGTTTATTGATAACAGAACTGTTCATAGTGATTACAAGCACAGTTGTTACAATGGGGTTCCCAGGGGTTGGGAATGGGATTGAATGGCTACTCGAACTATCATTACTATTAAACTACTTACTACTATCCTCAGATTGAAGGGCACGTACGTAAAACCTACGTACACGATCATAAGACCATCAACTCTATCACTTTAAGTCCCTCATTTATCGACTTAATCGCCGAGGCCTATGGCGAGCGGGTCATTAGTTAATAGCGCTATTAGGTTTAACAAACCTCACACCGTGCTAGTCGGACGGGCGTGTTCTAATGGACTATGGGCAAAAGGTCAATGCTGATAGACATTGACTTAGGGCACCTCTTATATTTTCGTAGCAGTCGATACGCGTGGTTTTGAAACACATGGGAAGCCCCCACTAATCATCGCACGCATGCCTGGATTGGCAGCAAGGATTAACGCGATACATGGTTTACAAAACGAACATATGATTTACGAAACGAATGCTATAACTAAACAACCAAACGTGAACTCACTCAACTTTGTTGTTGACTCGTTGTTACATGCCTTACAGGTCGCTAAACATTTGGAGCTTGCACGAGGAAGGAGTCGTTGTGGTGTGCGGACGGTTATGTCCAGTAGTTAATGTTTAAAACATTATGAACTTATTAAACCTATGTGTTGGACTTTAAACTTATGAACTGCGAACTTATGTTTTGGACTTTACGTTTATGCTTCCGCTGTCTAAATTAAAAGCTTGGTTAACTAGTTTTTGGTCACCAATCGTATTTTGGTTGTCTTTATTTACTTAAGTACGTTGTTCAGTATGATTGGTGGCTCGATCCTGGTCAGGTCACGCCTCCAAGCGGTGATACCCCGCATGGTGGATTTTGGGGGTGTGACAGATTGGTATCAGAGCCATTGGTTATAGTGAACTTGGTTTTAAAAAGGGAAAAGCTTTTTGATAAAACCAGACTATAACCTGTACAGTGCTCAACGATCCACAACGACGCTTCACTCCACGTGCAAGACTCGACACCATAAGTGGTATGATTTATGTTATATTGTCGGTTAGATAGTTCTCACTGTGCATTAGATAATGTGATAATTGCCATTTGAACCATGTGTGCTTACTCTCTACTATCGTCCCACACTTACGCACTTTCGCGACACTTTTCTCACCTACGTTATTTCGTTGTGAAGATCATGGGTGGACGTTTGAACCTAACTCAAGCCCAGCTAACGGCTTTGATCAACGAACGAGTTGCTGAGGCACTCGCAGCTGTTCCTGCAGGAGGTCAACACGCTCAGCCACCTGTTTGCACCTTCAAAAATCTCAAGGATTGCCGACCTAGTACCTTCAGTGGTACTGAGGGAGTTGTAGGCCTCCTCCATTGGTTCGAAAGGCTCGAAACTGACTTTGAGGTGCGTGATTGCCCTGAGTCTCGTAGAGTAAAGTTTGCTACTGGAACACTCGAAGGTACTGCACTGACCTGGTGGGAAGCACAGGTTCAAATGTTAGGACTGGCAGCTGCTAATGCCACCCCCTAGAACGAGTTCAAGGACCTAATTAAGGAAGACTTTTGCAGTCGGGAAGACATCCACGAACTAGAGGTGGAGTTCCTCAACTTACAGATGGTGGGGTCTGAAATTGAGGCTTATACGAAGAGATCAAATGAATTAGCCGCATTTTGTTCCACTATGGTAGACCCTCCAACCAAACGCATCGAGCTGTATCTCAAGGGTCTGGTGCCCGAAATTCAGAGTCATGTGACCGCAGCAAATCTTGGCACTATCCAGCAAGTCACTCGGCTTGCTCATCGTCTCACAGACCAGGCAGTAGAACAAAACAAACTACCGAAACGTGTTAAAGCTGCTACTACATGTGCTTCTAGTGACAACAAACGCAAGTGGGATAGAAACCTGAGCAAGGGATTAATTCCGGTTCAGCCTCTGGCGCAGCAGCAAAAGATAGGTGACTACCAGAGTCCCAATCAGCAATTTTCTGGTAGTCGTGGGCAGAGTGGATATCGAGGAAATCATCCAAAGTGTAACAGATGCAATAGGCACCACAACGGTCAGTGCAACAAGGGTCGTTGTCAGAGGTGTCTCAAGATAGGTCATGAAGCTAAGGATTGTCGAAACTCATGTCCTGTAACTCAAGAACAGCAACGACCGCCTCAATCTCCACAGAATCAGCAGCAACAACAGAGTTTTAAAGGATGTTTTCAGTATGATGCTAAAGATTACTACAAGAGACATTGTTCGCAAATAAACCAGGACCAGACTCAGAACCACAACCATGGAGACAGGGACGACCATGGGGATAGCATTGGGGCAAACAAGGGAAACAATGACGCCGGGGCCGCGTGAACGTGATAGGTCAGGGTGACGCAAGGAATGATCCCAACGTAGTTATGGGTAAGTTTCTTCTTGACGACCTTTATGTTACTGTATTGTTTGATTCGGGTGCGGATACCAGTTATATGTCTCTAAAAGTTAGCCAAATGTTAAAACGTGCACCAACTCCCTTAAGCACTAAACATGTTGTAGAATTAGCTTATGACAAGGGTTTAGGGGCCACGCAGCTATATTAGCACTCGTTACAGATACATCGACGAAAGAGAAGAAGTTAGAGGATATTCCAGTGGTACGCGATTTTCCTCAAGTGTTTCCTGAGGAGTTACCTGGGTTACCGCCTCATCGTCAGGTCGAATTTCAGATCGAGCTAGCTCCAGGAGCAGCACCCATAGCTCCACCTTATCTGTTAGCTCCAACCGAACTGGAAGAACTATCTAAGCAATTGCAAGAACTCTTGAGAAAGGGTTTCATACGTCCTAGCTCTTCGCCCTGGGGAGCTCCAGTACTATTTGTAAAGGAAAAGGACGGTACCTTCCGCGTGTGTATAGACTACCGCGAACTTAACAAGGTAACTGTGAAGAATCGTTATCCTCTTCCACGTATTAACGACTTGTTCGACCAAGTTGCAAGGGTCGAGCTATTACTCCAAGATTGACTTGAGATCGGGATACCATCAGCTGAGAGTCCGAGATAAGGACGTCTCCAAAACAGCATTCAGAACTCGTTACGGCCATTAAGAGTTTCTGGTTATGCCATTCGGACTGACGAATGCACCAGCGGTCTTCATGGATCTCATGAACCGAGTATGCAAACCTTACCTGGATAAGTTCGTTATTGTGTTCATCGACGATATCCTGATCTATTCGAAGAGTCAGGAGGAACACGAGCAGCATCTACGACTTATGCTGGAACTTCTTCGAAAAGAGCAGTTGTATGCCAAGTTTTCAAAATGTGACTTCTGGCTTCGCGAAGTCCACTTTCTAGGCCATGTGGTAAACAAGGATGGGATTTATGTTGATCCATCCAAGGTTGACTCAATCAAGAACTGGCCTGCACCCCGCACGCCAAAAGAAACCCGCCAATTCTTGGGTTTGGCAGGATAGTATAGAAGGTTTATCAAAGACTTCTCCAAGATTGCGCAACCTCTCACTTCACTGACTCAGAAGGGTGTCATCTATCGTTGGGGTGATGCACAAGAGTCCGCATTTCAACATCTAAAGGATAGACTTTGTAGCGCGCCTATCCTCTCATTGCCCGAAGGCACCGATGATTTCGTGGTTTATTGCGACGCTTCCATCCAAGGACTTGGTTGCGTATTGATGCAATGTGACAAGGTCATTGCCTACGCATCGCGCCAACTTAAAGTTCACGAAAGAAACTACACTACTCACGATCTGGAGCTGGGAGCAGTTGTTTTCGCTCTTAAGATATGGAGACATTACCTGTACGGTACCAAGTGCACCATTTACACCGATCACAGGAGTCTCGAGCATATCTTAAAACAAAAGGAGTTAAACATGCGTCAACGCCGATGGGTTGAGCTCTTGAACGATTATGAATGCGCAATCAAGTATCATCCGGGCAAAGCCAATGTTGTGGCCGACGCCCTAAGTTGAAAGGATACCATACCTAGGCGTGTACGTGCTCTACAGCTTACCATCCAATCTAACCTTCCCGCTCAGATTCGTGATGCTCAGGTTGAAGCATTGAAAGCAGAGAACATCAGGGCTGAGTCCCTACGAGGATCGAGGCAGCGGCTAGAACAAAAGGAAGACGGCGCTTACTATGTAAAAGGGCGCATATGGGTCCCACTGTATGGAAACCTACGCGAGCTTGTGATGGATGAAGCACATAAGTCTCGTTATTCAGTACATCCTGGTTCGGATAAGATGTACCACGACTTAAAGACCACATACTGGTGGCCTGGCATGAAAGCCCACATAGCAACCTACGTCAGCAAGTGCTTGACTTGTGCGAGAGTCAAGTCTGAATATCAGAAACCATCAGGCCTACTTCAACAACCGGAGATCCCGAAATGGAAATGGGAGTAAATTTCCATGGATTTTGTGACCGGCCTGCCCAGATCTCAACGCGGAAACGATACCATTTGGGTGATCGTAGATCGACTGACCAAGTCTACACATTTTCTGGCTATCAAAGAAACGGATAAGTTTTCTACTCTTGCAGACATTTACCTAAAGGAAGTGGTATCAAGGCATAGAGTGCCAACCTCTATTATATCTGATCGTGACGCACGTTTTACTTCTGAACTGTGGCAAGCAATGCACAAGTCCTTTGGCTCACGTTTAGATATGAGCACCGCTTATCACCCGCAGACGGATGGGCAATCTGAACGCCCCATCCAAACCCTTGAAGACATGCTTAGGGCATGTGTAATCGATTTTGGTAATAGCTGGGAAAGGCACCTCCCGCTGGTGGAGTTTTCGTACAACAACAGCTACCACTCCAGCATCCAAGCCGCTCCGTTTGAGGCATTGTACGGACGTAAATGCCGATCACCTCTCTGTTGGGCAGAAGTTGGTGACAGCCAAATCACTGGCCCAGAACTTGTGGTAGATACCACCGAGAAAATTGCTCAGATACGACAGCGAATGGCGGCAGCTCGTGACCGTCAGAAAAGCTATGCTGATAAGGGAAGAAAACCACTCGAGCTCCAGGTTGGGGATCGAGTGCTACTCAAAGTCTCACCTTGGAAAGGTGTAGTCCGCTTTAGCAAACGAGGCAAACTCAATCCGCGTTATGTCGGACCCTTCGAAGTCATTGAGAAAATTGGCAAAGTCGCCTACAGGTTGAATCTACTTGAAGAACTCAGCGGAGTTCACAATGTTTTCCATGTGTCGAATCTGAAGAAGTGTCTGTCAGATGAGACCCACATAGTTCCTCTGAAGGAACTCACTATCGACGAGCAGCTGCGATTCGTCGAGGAACCTGTAGAGATTACGGATCGAGATGTTAAGATCCTCAAGCATAGCAGGATACCTCTGGTCCGAGTTCGTTGGAATGCTCATCGTGGCCCAGAGTATACCTGGGAACGAGAAGACCAAATGAAACTCAGATATCCCCAGTTGTTCGGAAACAGTGCAACCACTACTGAGGCTGAAGCTACTGCAGAATTTCAGGACGAAATTCCAAATCAACGGGGGGATGATGTGACACCCCAGGAAAACGAGTAAACACCGCAACTTAACTAGCTTCCTCAGTAACTACGCACTAAATTTCGGTACGAAATTATCTTAACAGGGGGAGAATGTGACAACCCTCAAATTTGCATGTAACCATACAGTTTATTAATGATAATAAAAGTACTTGATGACTGTGCTGAATCATTTAACTGCTCTCTGATTACTGTGTTATACTTACATGTGCGTGTTAGCATACTAGTAGTATACAGAAAAGTTACTAAATAGTCCGGTATATTTTCCTGTGTGTTAGGAATAAATTTCGTTACAAAAATATATGTATAAGACGCTATACAGTGAAATTAAACGCTTTAACGGAACAATACGTAACCGAACAACCAGACATTTTCCGGGACACTAAAATATTTTCAGAAATATTATTTTAGCTTTCTTAATTATTTATGGTCACAAAAATCCCCATGCACCATGTAAACATGACATACACCCACTATACTTGTAAATACCCTTAACCTTCTAACTTAATACCTATTAATTAACAAAAATTTACACTTTACCCCCCCCCAACCGAAAATCTGCCATGATTACATAAATATCTTGTTTAGATTATGGTAAATGAGATCTTGATTCTATTGGCCAAAATTATTGGCATAATTTTCCCTATGAGCTAGTTTGGCCTATTTCCAAGAAATTATCATCATCACCTCCAAGCATGCACTCCACCTCCTCTCTCCTCTCTCTACATTCGGCTCACATACCCCCCCCCCCTCTCATATCCGAAATCACCACCATCATTCTTCACCATCTCCATTTCTTCCACTAAAAGCTCTCATTCAAAGGTTGAAGCTCATCCATAGAAGTGTAAGATTGAAGGGCTTTCAAGGAAGTTTGATTCAAGCTTTGTCACCAACTTTTCACCATCATCTCATCCTAAGATTACTACCCTAGCCTTGTGCTAGTAGTAAGTCCCTTCATACTCTTGTTCCACCTTGATTCTTGTTACGATTTGTTGAATGTTTATGACACACACAAAAGTTTAAACATTAATTATATGAACATAAAATTCTGCATAAAAACCCTACATAAAAAGTTTGTTTGAAGATGAAATCTGTTAGTTTGGGTTTGGTAAATGCATGCATGATGTTTGAACAATTATCCTTCGATACACCATGGTTAGAGTCTTTGTTTATGCGTTTTTAGTCACTTCTACATATAAACAGCTTGCTGATTGAAATTTCCAGCCTGCTTCAACAGGCTGTAACGGGTTCATCTTTAATCGAAAAATTTAATTTCTGGAGTCTAAATTGTGTAATTTTGAATATCTGAATAAATGGAACTGGAATCGCAATTTTCTGAGGTCGTTTACTATTTTTAAAGTATTATTATAGACAGCAGCTCAAAGCTGAAATATTTCTGCTGAAAAAGTGTGTTGTAATCAGAGTCCAAACTTAAAACCTGAGCAGAATCAGCTCATGGAATTTTTACTGTAGATGGTTACGGTTGTTTCTGTGACCTACGATTGATTTTTAGTGAATTTTTCCGTAAAACTGCAATCAGAAAGTGTGACCTACAGAATCAGCTAGAATTTCGACGATCCGACTTACGATTGATTTTTAGTGAATTTTTCCGTAAAACTGCAATCAGAAAGTACCAAATCTGATTGCAGTCGAGTAAAAGAATTTTCATACAAAGTTGGTAATGAACTGATATCCGAAATTTTTACACAACAAATCGTGGGTTATATATGACCTTCTGTAAAAATTTGAGAATTTTTGGAAAAGGTTAACTATTTTATTAAAATGCTCGAAAACAGTCCAGTTTTGGATTAATAAAGCTGAAACGACATAAGGAGTGATTTGCGTGTCTAAATGTCGAGTAGGTTATCCGAGAATGATAGAACATGTTATATGTCAATAAAAGTGTTATGTGCAATGTTGTATGTTTGTCTATGAGTGGGGAATAGATGGGAAGGTTATATGGGCATGAACCATTAAAGTCATGCATGTTATGTGATTGATAAGTGTAGGAACTTTGTGTCCTATTTGAAATTTCTAATAAACTAAGTGGTAATCATACTAGGACGTGATTGACCGACCTCGACTATTAGCTATATTTGAGAGTCAAACCGAGCAACCAAGGTGAGTTCACACTCTTTCTAAGGCATGGGGTTCCCAGGGGTTGGGAATGGGATTGAATGGCTACTCGAACTATCATTACTATTAAACTACTTACTACTGTCCCCAGATTGAAGGGCACGTACGTAAAACCTACGTACACGATCATAAGACCATCAACTCTATCACTTTAAGTCCCTCATTTATCGACTTAATCGCCGAGGCCTATGGCGAGCGGGTCATTAGTTAATAGCGCTATTAGGTTTAACAAACCTCACACCGTGCCAGTCGGACGGGCGTGTTCTAATGGACTATGGGCAAAAGGTCAATGCTGATAGACATTGACTTAGGGCACCTCTTATATTTTCGTAGCAGTCGATACGCGTGGTTTTGAAACACATGGGAAGCCCCCACTAATCATCGCACGCATGCCTGGACTGGCAGCAAGGATTAACGCGGTACATGGTTTACAAAAGGAACATATGATTTACGAAACGAATGCTATAACTAAACAACCAAACGTGAACTCACTCAACTTTGTTGTTGACTCGTTGTTACATGCCTTACAGGTCGCTAAACATTTGGAGCTTGCACGAGGAAGGAGTCGTTGTGGTGTGCGGACGGTTATGTCCAGTAGTTAATGTTTAAAACATTATGAACTTATTAAACCTATGTGTTGGACTTTAAACTTATGAACTGCGAACTTATGTTTTGGACTTTACGTTTATGCTTCCGCTGTCTAAATTAAAAGCTTGGTTAACTAGTTTTTGGTCACCAATCGTATTTTGGTTGTCTTTATTTACTTAAGTACGTTGTTCAGTATGATTGGTGGCTCGATCCTGGTCAGGTCACGCCTCCAAGCGGTGATACCCCGCATGGTGGATTTTGGGGGTGTGACATCCCGCAAGGTTCAACGTTGTCTCTGTCAAATCACTTCTTTCCTGTTGCTGATCCAAATCTTGTACTTGTGAACTGCTGTTAAGTTTGATTTAGGTATAAAAATGAAAGTTGCTAAACAGTTTTTTAAGGGCCTACAGTTACCATAGAATTCGTTTTATAGACTGTGTTCATGGATGCTTTGTATGTAAAGAAGAAGAAGGTTTGGATGCTTTGAACGACCTCTGGGAATAGAACGCTCAGGAAAGCCACACCAATGGTTGAGAGAGGGGTAAGCGGGAAGATTCCCGCTTAGCTGCACTGCTCTCTGAGCTCTTTTGTCTACTATCGCTTCCTCTAGTACTAGCTCTGATCTCTTTTCAGCATCTCCTGCCCTTTGTAGTCGTAATCACTAGAAACTCTATATCATTGGCAATTGGCATTGACGTAATATTTTTTCTCCTGTCAGAAGGGGGTCCTGTCGAAAGCAAGAAAAGGCATTGAAAATGGCATGCCCTTACTCTAATTATAAATAAAGCTCTTTTGCGCTCTTGGTCAGGCCTGTAACAAGTATCTAAAAAATGTTTTCTTTTCGGCCTATGGTTCGGTCAAAGCAATGACTTGAGTGAGTAAGGAAGTCGGTGTGATCAGCTCAATTGAATTGGTTCACTTCCTCATCAATAAATTATCCAAGGATTAGCATGGGGGCGCGCTATGGCAGCTACCATAATTGAAAGAAATGTTTTGCTTGATTCTGTGTCAAAGAGTTGTGACATAGGATAACTATGATAGAGGAGTAAAGTCCTATTGAATAAGTTATGGTAGAAGACTATGATAGACCATGCTACATAAGAAAACTACATAATAAACCTATGTAGTTTTTATGGCTTTAGTCGATCTTGTCCTTCTACTTAAGCGGCGGTTAGGCTCCTAATGTGAGATTGAGCTGTCTTATCTTATTAAGTAGTTAAATGAAGTATCCTCTATTCCCCCTGATCGTATCATAGATAGCAGTCAGAGTCAGTACGCTTTCTATTCTCTTTATACTATATATGAAAATAGATAAGAAAGGAAGGCTGCCGAGGCCCGGATCTTCTCAGAGAGGTTCCTTTCGATACTCTGCGCACAGAAGCGATATCGAACATCGCTTATTATCATTTCTCAATTGATGATACTTCATTTAACTACTTAATAAGATAAGAAGATCCATAAAAAGATCAAATAACGGAAGGCGGAAGGTCGATTAGGAAAGGAGCTTTTCAAATCAAAGAATTCATTGATTGCAAAGCCTTCTTTCAGATAAGTCGTTTATAAAAAAACTCCTTAACACTCAGGATCCGTAAAGGCCTTACTCTATTCCTTGTCAGGAATAGCGGCCTTAGAGCTTCTACTACTATCGGCTATCTAACTCTTGGGAAATCAGGGGTTTTGTCGGGGAATCGGTGTCATGGTGGTGCTACGAGATGGCGATTTATCGTATAGAAGAATGGATCCACGGACCTATTGATTAACCATAGATGCGAACCGATCGACCGCTACCTAAGAGAAGATAAGTAGTTCTTCTATCATTCAAGGGCAATGGGAGAACTTGTAGCGTCTTGCCTAGATCTCGTATTACCCACGTAGTCCATCGAAAAACCAACGATTCTCCTCTCAAAGTAATAGAGAGATACTTTTCTTTTTCCGGTATGTAGCTCCGCGAGCAAGGAGCGCATCATCAGAGCAGGGCGAAAATGAACATAGGATCATGGCCCTTTTCTTCTTTCTTTTGCTGCTGATCTCACATCGAGAGCAGCCCCTTCGTGGTCAGGATGATCGGATGAGAGATCTTCCTCCGACTCCGATAAATTTGTCAAGCGGGAGGCTACCCTTGACTTACCTCTCTCTATAAAAACCCCCTCTCCGGAGGGGAGCATAAGCTCCAGGATGAGTATGTCCTGGATTACCGGATTCATACTCGTCCTGATCCACCATGAAATTTTTTCGAAAGAAAAATGATAGGAGAGGGCTCTTAATGATCTTTGAGAAGATCACAAGGTGCTGAACAGGATAGGGGGTCTGTAGGTTTTTGTGAAAGGGATGCTCTTCTCATGTTATTGTTGAAAAGAAGAAGCGAATTCCTCTATTTGGTGTCGATTCACCCACACTTCCATTCCTTGTACAAGGAGGCTAACTGCTTGCTGGGAGCTGTATGAGCGGTAACATCCACGTACGGCTCCGTGAGAAGGGCGGTGGACAGAAATGGCCTTGTTGTACCTCACTCTCGTCTTCAATGGGGTTTGCTCTTTCTTTTTGGTAGAGTATGCCAATATTATCTTAATGAGGTGCGGGGCTTTGCATTTGACATTCGTTGGGCTTCCCTCTTCGGGAGCCTGCGTCCCGGCTTTTTTGTGCAATAAACCCCTTCGGCCGAAGACTAGTGGTAGGTGGTCCCGTGGAGCTTTCGAAAAAGGGTAGCCTAGTGTGTAAGCAAATCAATGAACCGCGGCGAACCCCCGGACGACCTATCCAAGATTAGGGGGGAGATCCTCAATAGTGATGACCCTTTCACTCTTCCACGGACTGATACATGTACCGAATGTTCATACGGGAAAGTTGACTCCTAGGTCTGGAACCTGGGGGGTTGCTCCGAGAAATCCTTTCTTTCTCGTCCACTCAGGGGGGTGCGGACACACCTGCGCGGATTACAGGTGACAGATACAAGAATGGTGGGGAAGTTAGCAGTACCCGACGACATTCAGGGATGGATGTAGACCCATCAGGCAGGGATAATCATTCCGGTCCTAGGAGAGGTGGCGACCGTTCTCAAGAACCAAAAAGACTGAGCTGAGGGGAAGCCCTATGACTCTTTGAAACGACGGTAGGAGGCCCCTTGATCTATCAATACAGGGAGAAAAAAAGGGCTTTACTCCCCTTTACAATATAATATGAAGAAAGAAATAAGGGTCAAAGTTTAGACCGCTCACAGTAGTTCTACCTATAGAAAGGATCATGAAAGAGGCGATCAGAATGGTACTCGAATCCATTTACGATCCCGAGTTTCCAGACACATCGCACATCCGCTCGGGTCGAGGCTGCCACTCGGCCCTAAGACGGATCAAAGAAGACTGGGGAACCTCTCGCTGGTTTTTGGAATTCGACATCAGGAAGTGTTTTCACACCATCGACCGACATCGACTCATCCCCATCTTTAAGGAAGAGATCGGTGAGCCCAAGATCTTTTACTCCATTCAGAAAGTCTTTTCTGCCGGACGACTCGTAGGGGCGGAGAAGGGCCCTTACTCCATCCCACACAGTGTATTACTATCGGCCCTACCAGACAATATCTACCAACACAAGCTCGATCAGGAGATAAGGAGGATCCAACAGAAGTACGAAATTTCGATTGTTCAGAGAATAAGATCGGTTCTATTAAGGACAGGTCGTATTGATGACCAAGAAGACTCTGGAGAAGAAGCAAGCTTCAACCCTCCCCAAGACAACAGAGCCATCATTGTGGGGAGGGTAAAGAGCATGCAACGCAAAGCGGCCTTTCATTCCCTTGTTTCGTCGTGGCACACCCCTCCCGCTAGCACCCCCGGCTCAGGGGACCAGAAAAGGTCTTTCGTTTTCCCCCTTACGTCGGCCCTTGCTGCCTTCCTTAACAAGCCCTCGAGCCTCCTTTGCACCGCCTTCCAAATAGAAGCCGCCGGGTTGACCCCGAAGGCCGAATTCTATGGTAGAGAACGCTGTAATAATAATTGGGCCATGAGAGACTTTTTTAAGTATTGCAAAAAAAAGGGTCTGCTGATAGAGCTGGGCGGGGAGGCGATACTAGTTATCAGGTCAGAGAGAGGCCTGGCCCGTAAGCTGGCCCCCTTAAAAAGCCATTACTTAATAAGGATTTGTTACGCGCGATATGCCGACGACTTACTACTGGGAATCGTGGGTGTCGTAGAGCTTCTCATAGAAATAAAAAAACTTCTCGCCCACTTCCTACAATCCGGCCTGAACCTTTGGGTAGGCTCTGCAGGATCAACAACAATAGCTACACGGAGTACGGTAGAATTCCTCGGTACGGTTATTCGGGAAGTCCCTCCGAGGACGACTCCCATACAATTCTTGCGAGAGCTGGAGAAGCGTCTACGAGTAAAGCAGCGTATACATATAACTGCTTGCCACCTACGCTCCGCCATCCATTCCAAGTTTAGGAACCTAGGTAATAGTATCCCGATCAAAGAGCTGAGGAAGGAGATGAGCGGAACATGGAGTCTACTAGACGCGGTTCAACTAGCGGACACTCTTGGAACAGCTGGAGTAAGAAGTCCCCAAGTGAGCGTATTATGGGGGACCGTCAAGCACATCCGGCAAGGATCAAAGGCGCTCTCGTTGTTGCATAGCTTAGGTCGGAGTAAAGTGACATCGGACATCCAACAGGCAGTCTCGCGATCGGGCATGAGTGCCCGGAAGTTGTCATTGTATACTCCCGTGGGTCGGAAGGCAGCCGGGGAAGGAGAGGGAGACTGGGCGAGATCTATCAGAAGCGAATTCCCCATACAAATAGAGGCGCCTATCAAAAAGATACTTCGAAGGCTTCGGGATCGAGGTCTCATTAGCCGAAGAAGACCCTGGCCAATCTACGTGGCCTGCTTGACGAATGTCAGCGACGGAGACATCGTAAATTGGTCTGCGAGCATCGTGATAAGTCCTCTATCCTACTACAGGTGCCGCGACAACCTTTACCAAGTTCGAATGATTGTCGACTACTAGATCCGTTGATCTACATTATTCACCCCAGCCCACAAGCACAAATCCTCAGCGCGGAATATAATCCCAAAGTACTCTAAAGACTCAAATATAGTAAATAAAGAAGGTGGTAAGACCCTTTCAGAGTTCCCCAACAGCATAGAGCTTGGGAAGCTTGGACCCGGTCATGATCCGAACAACAAGGAGCACTCAATTACTAGTCTAGTCTAGTAGTCGTTTTTTCTATTAGTTGCGATGCAAACAGGCCTTTACTTAACTTATGAGATTAGTTGAGTAGGCTTGCCTTAGTTGTCTGCTATAAGATAGCTAGTTTTGGGGCTTTCGACATAAAAAGCCTATCCAACTTGGCTTCGCTATCGCTCATGACTTGTATTGTAGTCGGCCCGGAATGCCTCTGTACTCTTTCTAATGCTAATGTCTTATTCCTTCATTTTTTCTTTGAGTTGCGGTAACTTCCGCGCCAGCAAGATAGGGCTCAGCCAAAGCAATACTAAGCGAGAAAAGCCCTTTCTATCTTCATAGTCATAGTCAAGCAAGTTTTCGCCTTTCTTTAGGTAAACTTACTAATAAAGTGGCAACAAGCACCTTCTTTCTCAAAAACCTTCTCCCTTCTTGCTTTAGTTTTCAATAAGGCTCGCGCAGGGGCGCTCACCTTTTTTGGCTCCTTCCCGGCCCGGAAGTTCGCTTCTGACGACTAGCTTCTACCGCTAGCGCTTGGACTTGGAAGCAAGCTAAAGCTACCTTGAATCAAATCAATCAATGAATGAAAATAAAAATAAAAAAAACTGCTTACCAAGAAATAGAAAGGAAGGACAGGTTGGTTTGAGGACCCGTTGGTCAAAGGAAAGGGGGGTCCTGATTCCGGGACGGAGCCGTATGCCGCGAGAGTCTCACGTACGGTTCCTTTGAGAAGGGTGTGATACCACCACCTATCAGGCCCGACGAGCGGTCCACGGAGCTGCATCCCTACTCACCTGGTCCATGCACATCGTTCTCTCCAGGAGGTTGGCCGCCTATCCTAGATCTTCCCATTTCAAATAAGATCCGGTTTAGCATCAAGGTGATTCTTTTTCTGTTTCTATATATATGGGCCCGTGCAACATTTCCACGATATCATTATGATCAATTAATGAGACTTGGCCGGAAAGTGTTCTTGCCTCTATCATTAGCTCGGGTAGTCCCCGTTTCTGGTGTTTTAGTCACCTTTCAATGGCTCCCTTAATGATGTGCGAGGAACTGCCCTATTGAGTAATGGGAAGCGGGCTACTCCCCGAAAATGCCCCGCCCCTAGGTTCATTTGTCGTTGGGGCTAAAAAGATTCCTTGCTCATTCCTATATCTTTTATTCCATTATTTTGGATCGCCGTATTATTTCACTCACTGAGTTCTGTAATTCATTTCTCTTTTCTGAATAGTTGGTTGTGTTGGATGATTGATGGGTAGTCTTAGATTTAGGTTGTTTTTCAAAATATGCACAAATCTTTTTAGGTTAGGTTATGTAAGCTTCATTTACAGTTTTCCGGCTTTTTTCGAGCTTCAAAAAGGCTTGAATTTTTGTTTATCCGTTTAGGTTTTCTTCATTTATTGTTCCATTTCATCTATGCGGTGTGATTTTTGGCTTCTGTTAGATTTTTATTTTTAGCGTAAGTAGAATTAACATAAGTAGTTTAAGTAGTAGCGCGTTACAACCCCCTAGGGGGAATCCTTTATTCTCAATCAAGATGCCTCAACTGGATAAATTCACTTCGAAATTGATGTCGGGGGGTTTTTCCTCTGTTCGGGACGTCTGTATTTGTCAGACGTTTTTCGGGGGTAGCATTTTACCGATTCAATAATGAAGTTTTTTTTCAACTAGAGAGAATGAGAAAGTTATCTTCGACTATAATTGTTCCAGGTATACACTCTTGGAAGAACTCTGTCTGGCAGGACAAATCACGTCTATTGGACCTGGTGATGAGCCTATTCTCTGTGATGAGGGATGGATGGTCTTTTTATACCCTAATTGTAATACGGTGTGCGTGTGCTATCCTGATGAAGATTATTAGAGAAAAGGTAATAGCGGGGTCGTAATTGTTGAACAGATTAGTATTTTATTGATAGCGTAGAAGCCGCATATTGCTTTGAAGCGGGTTAATTAAGTTACTTACCTTTAGTAGATCAGTCATCCAAGAATCAAATATCTGAGTTCTGGGTTTAGAAATAGGAGGTAGGATAGTTCCAATACGAATAGGTAGACTAGCAGCTATCGCAGTTCGATGGAGCTATCTGAAGAGCATATGAAGACTTTGGAAAGGGATTGCAGTGAGTTACCTTACGGTAAGGAAAGTGTTGTCTAGCGGGTCTCTTTTACCCGCTAAGCTTACATGTATAGGCAAGGTTTTAGCCTCAAAGGCACGCTTCACCATGGAGGTTTCTCCCATAAATCCAGTAGGTTAAAGACACTATGGAGTCTTCGACCCCAAAGTCTGTGTCAGCGGGTGGAAGCAGCGAGGTGAGAGGGATGGGTGGCGCTCTCTTGCCGATCAGTTTGGACAACTTCTTTTACCGATCAGTTGTATTATAGAAAGAAGAAAGAGGCCGATAGAAAAGAAATCAGACTAGCAGCAATATTCGATTCTGATCTCATATTAGGAGAGGAAGTGGACTGGGAAGGTAAATCAGTTTAGAAGGTGAAAAGGTTTGATTGATAACAAGGGCAGGAAAGATTCATTAACAAGGGAATCGCGAACCGGAAGTGCTCGAAAGACGACCTCAACACAAGGAGAATGGATGAGGATTCGAACAAGGTGGGATCCAAACAGAGGGAATAGAGAATTAATAACACAGCCTTAAAGCAAGTCCCAAGAACGAGGAGAAACA